>JAQISU010000131.1:3820000-4287500 GCA_029339505.1 Unio delphinus
GAAGTGTGGTTGCCGACTCCTGAAAAACATGATGATTGGAGTACTTTTATTATACGTACATACGTTAAAAAAGAAGCAAAACGTCTCGGAAGAATATTAATTGGACAATTTAAACAAGGTGGATCAGACGATCATAAACGGAAATGCACCCGATTAGTATTTGTTGACGCTGAATGGGATTTTATCATCGATGATACAACCGCGAGAGAGATATTTACGTCGGGGGAAACAACCTATCTATCAAACAGAGAAAACTCGGGACTATCATTGAATATATTAAAGGAGAATCACCGCAGTATACTCATTTAAGATCTTCGATACGATACTCTGTTATGTCTCGATCAATGTACTATTTATGTTAGACAGATTTTCTGATATCGCGGTTAGGGTCGCAACTGCCTCATTTTTATGTAAAATACAAGAAAGCTGTTGAGAAATATATTACAGATGAAGGTGAATGGGTAACGTAGAGAAAAAAAGAAGAATGCTACACGAGTACAAGGAGTCAAACGATGTCCCAATGGAATATAATTTACGCGGTGATAGCGACAAGGATATGTCATATCCTTCTGTTTAAAATCAAATAACAAGATATAAAACAAGCTATCTAAATAGTCCAGGAGGATGTTGAAAAACAACTCGAGTGATCGATTTCTTTGGGAACACCGCTGATATGGTCGTGTTAACCCCAACTCATCGTCTTGCCAGAGAGATGAAATGCAGAGGAGTAAATGTTTGTACTTATCATAGTTTCTTTCGATGACCCGAGTGGTCGCTCGATAAAATATGAACAAAATATATCCCACGAATAATTATGTTGGATGATATCGATACAATTTCATTACATTGTTAGTTGAAAAACGTCGTAGACTACTACGAAGAAGTCAACACAGGTTATCGATCACTATATGCAGAGTTAAAAATGTTAAAATCCACGATAAGATTACAATCAAATGCAACTCAATCCGAAATAACACGTAAAACAATTCTTGCGACTTCTATTGATGAGTTCTGGGACCCGTGAAAACCATCGAGATTGATATTCCTGGTAAATCATCGCGACAAGAACTAGTGTTATATTATATATTGTATTATTTGATATCCCTGTGGTCAGAAATGCAAAAAACGCCGATAATTATCCATGGGTGCTAGGATATGCAATGACAATACACTGTTCTCATTGGTTGACTATCACCGGTACTACTATATTGATCTTCGATGATTTTATAGAATGGTCCAACTTAGTTCATCTTGCGGTGTCACGAATACGAAGAATAAATCATCTTCGGCAAGTTTGCGTTGATTTCAACGATGAAAAAAATATAATTGATGTGATACCACGATAAGAAGAAAACTCGCCGGGTATAAACAACAAGACAAAATCAAAAACAGAGAATATGATCTTGATGTCAAATTTATTTTAGCGCTAAAACAACAAAATAACCACTGTGCAATCTGTATTGTATTATAACGTTGTCATGAAAATCTAACGCAGATAAAAAAGATAACAGTTGCGGTCATACTCGAGATAATGTATGATTCACATGTATGGAATGTAATCGAAATCATACCATCAATTAATATTAGTTGGTGGTAATTGAGTATCATCTGGGATAACTTGTAATTGTTCCCGGGTAAAACATCGGTGTAGTGCAGTTGGATCTAATCTATATAATGTTGCTCTGTTTTTAAATATTAGCGCGCTAAAAAAATTATGTGCGGTGACAGTCCATATCGGATCAGTTGATCTTCTTCTACCACCTTAAAGTTCACCTGGTTCATCTAATTATCTCACTTTGACGTTCTTAGGCATTATCTGCGACGAAAAATTTTTTTTTGGCACTTTTATATATTTGTTCATTATCGCGGTAGCCGGTTTCATATTTATAATCCTGGTAGCCTCGTTGTTGAGCGTTGAAACTACTTCTGGCAATCGTTTGACCCATTCACGAGATCGTTATTCATCGATGAATTATTTCGCGTTTTGATAATGAAATAATTTATCTGCGAGAATTCTGCAAGACCGCTCAACAATTGCCTGATCACGATGGATCGCGATGTGTCCTCGTAGTATTGTGGTGTTATGTTGCTTCATCTTTGATGATACTTCACCTTGAAATCCTCTACCGGGATTAACTTGAGGGTGTTTTGGCCATCACAGAGGACCTCGATGATAAATTATTTTGAACGCAGAGGCAACTTCAGAAGATGTCTTCGTTGATAACGGTTCAGTCTTTTTGTATCTACTTGCAGCATCAACTACCATTAACGCATATTTTGAAGTATGTTTTTTGAAGGTATCAACTGGCAGAAATAATATATCTTCCTGATGAACCTCATTTGGGATATGAACATCGAATGATGCATATTGAATTTGTGTTGGACGCGGTAGATAAATTCGCCATATTGTTTTGTCGAGATAACCAATCAGTCGCTATTGAATTTGTAACTTTTGCCGATTTACCCTTCCAGTATCCAGTTGGAGAATAATAAATTGATTCCATATGAAATACCGGAAGCCATCTTTAATTTACCTTTCATCGCAGATTTTATTAACCAAGATGTTTATTTTTATTTGAAATTTTTATCCGGAATTGAATCCAACGCGTGAATCAATCTTATATCTGCCGATGACGCTATTTAAAATCATTACTTCGATATGCGATATCATGAACAAGACATGCTTCATCGATATCATTTATCGGATACTCGCCAGGTTGAGGTTGATCTTGGTCATCAAGTCTAATATCTAATCGAGTTCCCGGTCCCCAATAACTATATCCTGGCAGGTGTTTTTCTCCTGGATATTTCGCCCATTGTGCCCATGGAAGATTTGCTAACTTGGGGGCGATATCACCTCCCTTTCTTATAACAAATCTAAATGTTTGTATACCACACTGTGCACACTTACCAGTGATTGCTTCTCTGCTATTATTCGTTGTGGTATGTGTTAGATCAATCGTTAGTGTACGTGTCCTGTATTTCACACATTATAAATCCATAATATTAGTTATGATATATCCAATGGAGATTGCAGATTTTTCAGCGTTGAAGAAATAACGAGTTAAAAACGATGTTATGTTACCAAATTCTATTCGGATGATTATCATTGTTCCATCGGGAAGTTGTAAAACACAGTTGTTACTTACCCTCGTAATGAAGTGGATGAAGTGGGATAAACTATATTTGTTAGCGCCGAGTGTAGATGATCAGCATTTCTATCAAGATTAAAAGATGATAACGAAAGAGCCACGGAGATAACCGGGGATAATATCATCGAGTTTATTACCGATATTGGTGAAGCGCCTAACATCGATAATATCGATTCCAGTGTTAACAATCTATTTGTGTACGATGATACCATGTTAGATAAACAAAACAAAAACCTGCCAGGATATTTTCCCGGGGCAACACAAAAACACTGACGTGATATATGTCACTCAACGATAAACTCAAATACCTAAAGTGATCCGAGACAACTGTACTATTATCGCGCTGTGTAACGTAGTTGACACGCATACGTTACGAAATATTCATCAAACCTGGTGCTGAGACATGAACTTTGTCAAATTCAACCGTTTCTTTAGTTGTGCTCAAGAAACCCCATATGGAATTATAACGATAAATTTATCCGACCCTAGAACACCAGATCGAATAGGACTATATAGCATATACGGCCAATTAATTGCGAAACACGATGAAATACTCAGCACAGGATCAGAGTATTTTGTCACAAATCGAAGAATTGCAATATAACTATTATTTTAGAAAAATAAGGGCTGCACAAATTGTGAAGGGTTCAGCCTTCAAGCTGCTTGCTGGAATGGTTATAATGGCTATGGATTATTCCTTTTTAATTTCGTTTATTAATTTCGGCTCTCTGTCAGCTACATGAATGTATGCATAACTTTGACTCCTTTAGTTTGTTAATGTATCGCATTAATAACTTAAGCATGTCACCTGGTATTATACAAGAAAAAAAATTCAATGGCCCATGTAGTATGTTAATCATTCAAAGTGTATTATAGTATGCATTATACTTGTATAGAGTGCTTTTTACTTATTATAGTGCGTTTTTGGTATACTAACGATGCAGTATTGTAATACACGTTCACTGATTGTCGCCTCACCAGTTAACACGTCCGACTAGGTTGCGTAATGCGATATCCAAGTCTTATCCAAACTCTTATAGAAATAGTACTAACAAATGCATCGCTTGACACTCCACTGGTCTGCCTGGTATGTGAAAAATTATGAAAAATTGTACGTGGCATGATGCCAGAGTACTTCACACCAAAATAATATGCTACATTGCAGACATCTTATCGATATCACACACACACACACACACACACTATGATACTTTTCTCTCAATGAATCATATAAGTTATGTTTTCTTTGCCTGTGCCATTAAGGCCTTTGTATCTTGTAAATTTTAAATGTCACCAATCATATGTATAATTTTATCTCGCATAACTTATACACGGTAAATGTTGCTTATGTAATTTATCTCATCTCAGATTACGTATTTGTGTTTTGTATGTAATTCCGCATATATTATAGTTTACATACCATGCATACTATGAATTTCGTTTCATATAATGCAATTTGTAAAGTTCTTTTGTCTGCTACTTTCCTTAGTACTGAATGTATGCATGCTTTCCATCTGATTTTCATATATCAAGGGGCCTTCTAACAACAAATGCAGCAGCAGCAATACCTTGGTACGAATTGTACACCAGTGACGCCAGGTTAATGGGGATGCAAAAAAGGTTTTGCGTGTAGTAATCATTCTTTAAAATATGTTATAATTAAAGTAGATTATTTAAAAGTAAATCTGATTTTGAAAACAAACATATATTTTATTTTTCTATGAATATGTTTACAGTCACTGACGTTCTATTTTGGAGGCCAGATGTTTTTGTGTCGAACCGAGCTCCCGTAGCCCTAAAACCGCTGCCGACGTATGTACATAACCTCAGTAGTGTGCATGCAAATACTGAAAAAATGAAAGCATACATAAAAAAATATTTTATGTTATCTGACTTGAAATGTACACTCAGCGTGTTTGACATTTCTCTTCCCAGTGTACAAACACACAACTGAACAAGTGTAAAATAAAAATGACAAATGTTTATGGAAGCCGGTTTACCATTATTATTATTATTATTATTATTTTTATTATTATTATTATAGGAAAATGTGGATTTTTTTGAGTATTCCGCCATTAATTTGATCACAGGCTATTCAAGTACGGCGTATATTACAAGATGGACCGAAAGAAAATGGAGCATATAATGTACCGCATAAGTAACTAGAGTCAAAATTTGACCTTCAAGACTCCGAGAACTATACTTGACAGGGAAATTGGGAAACCACAGGTCTGGATACGAGGCAGATGACAAATATGCTCAGTTTGCAGAAGATGACGCAGACGCAGACAAGTTACATACATGGTACTACATTAGACGATTCAAAATGATGTTACCCGACAAGGTCAGTAGATTTATTAGGGTGAAAACCCTTCATATTCACTATTGTGTGGATGAGCACAACGCCTGTCAGTATCTGTGAACTTAATCTGGAAATACAATTGCTGCATGTTAATAGTTCCACAATGTAAAGTTGTGATATAATGCAAAAGACGACTTTCCATACATGCCCTTTTGAAATTGGCACTTTTTGCTACACATCGGTAACGCCATTGGGAGCAAAGGGAAGATACTTGTAAAACTATTTCCAGGGTAGATCGGTCGAGGGTGAAATCTCATCAACGTTAAGATGGGTCCTATTTTCAAGTAAATAATGAAATATAGAAAAGTATCCTTTACTGATTCATATTATAGAGAAACTCTAACATGTAAATGTGTACAGATCTGTGAATATCAAGCATTATATCATGGTCAGAGTTAAATAATCTGATGATCAGAATTTTAGAGATTCGCCAAATTCGTCGTTACTTATTCAGTAGTGTTTCATATTAGAGCTATGTTTAAACAAGACAGTGGATGTAGAGTGACCATAATCCTTTTTTGCCTCTTATGGACTTTTGAATAATGTCCACATGTGATGATGTTTTGCATCTCTCGGAGGTACACTTTTTCATACAACAGTTTAAGAGTTTTAAAATATAAATATTATTAGCCGCACTCCTGAATCATATTCTGAAAGTATTGAATCCTTATAAACAATTAATGCACTATGAAAAAACATATCAAGGCTATGTTGAAGACGAGCTAATGAAAATATTATATCAATATGACAATATTAACGGTATACAACCAGCAATTCATTAGATGTAACAGTTTATGCGATTTGCGTGTTCTGTCAAGGTATCGGCTACTTACAATGATATACTATTATGTATGTTCTTTATTATTTTCATTTTGTACGTTGTTACTAAGATATAGCATATTATAACCTTATGTAGTGATAAACTAACATAAGTTTTGTCACTACTAAAGAACGAGATGTTTATATGTACACCAAAAGGTAAAGCACCAAGCATAATATCTCCATTATAAAATATACGTCATTTATAAATGTATCATACATACCAAAAAACAGTTAGATAAAGTCTAACCAAGACAAGAACTCAGACACAGTAAACATATCTACCCTTCATGACAATAGGCATGTAGGTCAAAATTATTACCGTATGGTCTCTCTCCCTCTCTCTGTCTCTCTGTCTTTATGTTTCTTTCTTTATCTCTCTGTGTGTATATATATATATATATATATATATATATATATATCAGTCTGTCTGTCTATACCAGTATTTTCATCCGGGGTTCCGTGAGGGCCAAACAGGGGTTCCACCGGTGGCCAAATAGACATGTAAAAATAACGGCCGAAATCGCCGGGAACCAAATCAAGCAGTACCGGAACTATGCGGTAATTAGTCGTTGTTGATTCACATAATTACTGTTTCGGTTTTTGTCCTAATGAGGTTTAGCGTTTTAATTAAATTTCATAAAATTCTTTTTTTTACGCGACTATGGCCAATTTATTCAGAAGAAAACATTTGACGATGCCACACCTGATGGCCAAACTAAAACTCAGGAGCAGTCGACTGAAGCTACAGCTAGTAACGCGTCATGTGACGTGTGTGAGGATAACGATCAAGCACTCGTCCAGTGACACGAAATAATTCAGTGGTGGACTTGGCTAAGTAACCTATATCAAAAGAGTGTTTGGTTTTACCAATGAGTGCCCAATCACCATTTTGTTAACACTCCAACTTTCTTTGGGACAACAAAAGTCGGGGTCGTACGAAACAAAAGCTCAAAACCAGTCACTGCGTTGTCGGGTGTTACATCTTTAGAATATGGCGACGTCAGATGCTCTGATGGCAAGATTAGTTGAATTCTTGGACAAGGTAGGGTAAGACGTCGATGACATTGAGAGTTTGTTAATGTGTAAAATAATTCCACATGCCTTTATCTAATTGCGTTAAAAGCGTTCAACGATGCTAGCTTTGTTTTCAAGAGTCATGCTGAAAACAATGAATGTCACGTTTCTTTAATTATGTGAGGAACGCTTGTTTAGAATGTCGGTACCATTTGTGGGTTTGCCATCGTAGAGTGTGACGCCCACTTTCATTCAACACTTCTAAGCTGGTTCGTACTAACTCGCTGCCCGATTTGGACAAATTTATGACAATGGTTGATGACACAACAAAGTATTGCTAGCCACGATTGTAGGTGACCAAATGAGAGACAACGACTAAATTTATTTCAAGGTAGGCAGTTCTGTGTGGGTTAAAGTTTTATGGTGAAAGAGTTGCAGGCGTTGTAACTGTTGATCTTAGATTATCCGATTCTTCTCTTTCGGACAGATCCATCAACGATAGTCATTCGTTGTCATTGGGACACTTCGGTCAAATGAGGATTGGGTGGAACATTAAGGGTTCGTTGTTCCTGCTAACGGTAGTATTCTATACATCGTTTGAAATGATCTAAAGTCAATGTTCGTCCTTCTATTTGTTTCAATTCGTCACGTCTGAGATTCTTTTACTCCGGGGGTTTATTTGATGTTCTCTGTATTTCTGAGGCGGGTATAACATGTCCTAGAAGTAACAATGCAAGGTCTATTGTTTTAGCAATAAGTACCGTAAGGGGAAAATCATCCGCGTTGTACCAACATTTTATTTGATGATTGGGTATTTTCTTTTGGACCAATTTTTTGACGGACATGTTGATGTTTAGCTAAGCACTTTTTGCCATGATGTTGACACAAATTGCTCGTGTTTTTCAAGAAATTCATACACTTCCGCACATTATCGTTGACTTCTTTGGGGACAGTTTGAATGTCGTGAAGGGTATTGTGCCTGTCAAGACATTCAAACCAGCATTTGCACGGTGTCGATGATATCTTTGAAGACAGGTTGAATGATTTCATTTCGCATTCGTGGAGAGACTATGGACACAACGAACAATACGTCCCAATGTTTGGCTAAACGAGAAGGTAGTTTTTTTATTGCCTTCCTTTTGGCGAGTTAAGAACGATGTCTTTAAGAGACGACACCATTTTTGTTTCTTGGTTCTAAAAATTGATGGACGTTAATGGCTCGAAACACGCCGATTTAGGAGACGATGGCTATATAAAAAAGGTAAGAACGTTCACCTTTTGAATGAAACCTTCATTTTGATGACTTCTCCTTTCATTTTGGACTACAACTTCTTTTCAGGGAATGACGTCGATGTTTGGCGAAGCCTTAGTGGATTATGAGACTGTCTTTCTTTTTCTCGGAAAGGGGATAGAAGAACGACGATAGGGACGGTTGGCACGTCTTCCAGGGGTGTACATTCGGTGCTCAGGAGAAGCTGAACATTGATTCCCATCGTTTAACACAATCCTTTTTAAACTGGAATGCGATTACACTGAGTTTTCTTTACGTCGTTGCCACTTCATGACTGGTATCATACGTAATGGATAGGTTCACAATTGACTAAATTTGGAAAGTTCATTCTTGGAAAAATTATATAAACGCTGTAATACGCCTGATTGCTCATACACTTTAATTTGGGGGCAGGTACTTTGTGAGTTGTTGTCACTCCTACTTAAGAGGAAAAGGATCTGGTTGTCACCGCTGAAGTAGATGTTTTTGGAGACGAAGGCTTCTATCATTACATCAACTGAAGAATAACCAGTGCTAAACTTGGTTTGCCTTGCATTACCAGCAACAGGGAAGAGGAAGAATCTCAGGTAGTTAGAGACGCAGTCAACGTCACTGCCGGTCGGTTTTTGCAAAAGTAAGTTTGCGTCCAGGCTCAAATTGCTGCGGTCTTTTCTGAGTCCTGGTGGTGACACCATTTCGCTATTTCTTTTGGGCTCGTCTGGATTATTTCGGAGTGTTTTCTGTCTTGTGGAGTACTTTGAAAGCATTTATATTCTATTTTAGGAGTAAATGAATTATGCCACTTTCTAGAGAACCACTTCTTTCACGTTTCAAGATAATTTGCTCTTTAGTTTAAGAGTCGATGCGAGGATTCTCCAGTTTTGTCAAGGCTACTTTGTTTCTCTCAAAAAAGCGTTTGGTTTGATGTAGAATATGAATGACGCTTTGCAGTAATTGACGTGCTGTTTACGTCAACCATCGTAAGACTTCTTTAAGTCTGACCACTAATACTTGAGCATATATTTGAGGATTAGTTGCGCACTGATCCCGTACAATGCATGAATCAATTTGACCGGAAGATAAGACAGAAGGCGTGTCATGATGACGATGTGTGAGACAGAGTTAAACTATCCGAGGTTTTCATAGAGTTTATTTGTTGTTATTGTTCCTATTTTGACGACTTCGATGTGTATGCGACAAGTCCTCCGTCTTTACACCAGTTTTGAAACAGATCTGGACGAAATCGCAAATAAGCGCGGGTAGTGAATCCAATAGCAAATAGGCATGTGGTGTTTGCGTGGCATCTTTGTATGCATGAGTCAGCCAAGGTGTTCATAAATGTTTGGCAAAGACTTGCACTTGCAATTTAACTTTACACCACACGAACGGTATAGAGGAAACATCAGTTTCCTTTGGCAATGGTGAGGTAAAACGGGATGGTACGAGTCCGTTTGAATTAAGACGTTGCAAATGATCAAGCCTTCGTCTTGTTCAGTGTTGTCAAAGGTCAATTTGTTTCGAAGTCAATTGCATGTGCCCTACAATAAAAAGAAGTTTGCCACTTAAGGATACAGCAAACATATGTTGACTTATATGAGTTTTTTTCTACTTCCTCTTTAACCGCTTCGTGTCATTCGTTCGTCGTTCGCATAAACTATCCAAAGGGTTGAGTATGTCCACCAATTAGTAACTTTCCACGATGCATTTTAAGATGGGATCGGTTTTTTAATGTTGAACGTTCTCGTGTTCCAAAGTTTTAAACACTTGGTATCCTACCTGTCCTAACTTCACTCGTCGCTGAGAAGCAGTCTCTTACAATTATTCCATAGTATCTTGCAAAGCAAACTTATTGTGTGCCTCGCTCAGAGTAGCGCGTTTGTGAAATAAACATACGTTCCGTTAAACTTGTACACGATTTGAGGGTTTTCTAAATTACAACCATCAACATAATACATAAGGATGGTCGTTTCGCCTCCTCCTTTGCGGACGTATTTGATCAATTTGTATTCCTTATCGCACATGTACTATAGCCAGCGTAGGGCTTTTACCGCGTATTGACGTTTGAGAATGTTCGTCTTTTGAGGGCTGATGACAACCGGGGAGTTTTCGGGCAAGAATGGTTTTTGGTACATTAAGGAACACGATTTGGGAATGGTGAAAGATGCTTTCAAAGGATCGGTTCCTCTGTGTTCCTTTAAGAGTTCTAAACATTTTCCACAGCAACGTCGTAAAATGTCTATGTTCAATAGACAATACATTTTCTTCTTCTAAGCCAAAAGGGGTCCAATATTTGAGTCTGGAACCAAGCGTAGAAAGCTAGCTTTCCTTTGTTCGGTACGCATGTTGTTGGGGTTGTAATAGTGAGCCCCACACAAATGGGGTAGAAAACCATTTTGATTGGCTCGGTATTAACAAAGTGCAAACAATAACCTTTTACCAGTTCTGGCATTGCAAACGTTGTTTGTAAGTGACGCAAAGGCATGGCTAAGTAACACATTTAATCTTAAAATATACTTGTCGCATCTGCATGAAAATGATTTTGGCTCTGTTGAAAGTCACTTTCCGACGTTGCTGCTCCGTATAGTATCTCAAAAGAAACTGCCAATTTAATCCTTAGAAACAGTGAACCAATTACGTGGCTTGGCAATGACAATCTCCATAACGTTCGATGTTTTCTTGATTCCACTTCTCGTCGATGGGGCTTAATAT
Source organism: Unio delphinus (assembly GCA_029339505.1). Taxonomy (NCBI): domain Eukaryota; kingdom Metazoa; phylum Mollusca; class Bivalvia; order Unionida; family Unionidae; genus Unio; species Unio delphinus. Next base: position 3,831,330 of record JAQISU010000131.1, read on the forward strand.
ATATTGGGTTACAACGGAGATCGTTTTTGACCCCCAAACTATTTTGCACGTCATCGATAAGCCACGAATAATTTAAGAATGTAATTACCGGTCTCTTGCTTGCATTGGACATTTAAAAATATATATTTACCTTTATTCAGGTCCTCTTGTTGCTCTTGATGTTTTGAATGATATTTGTGCATGAAGCAATCTTGTTCTAGTTCAATATTTGGCAACAGATGTGGTATATTTTCATTCCTCGACAGATGTGAACTTTTTCACTCTTGGTACGTATTTATTGTTGACAGGTATGGCAAACTCCCATTCGTGGATGGTGTACTTTCAAGGAGCAGTGCGGAGCTATGACGTCTTGACATTTGTGCATTTCTGTCGAATATTCGTCAAGAACCGTTTCAAGTCTGCCGTGTTGTTCACGATGGTACGAGCTAAAGACATCTGGTCGTGATGGTTATTAATTGGAACGTGACTCTTTTTTGTGCTGCATTCGGCGTCCACCATAAACACTTAGTCGCGACATGTAGATTGGAGAAGATTAACGTGGCTCATGAACAGTGTCGCCGATCCATCGGTGATGTGAAAAGTATCGTTAGACTGTTGCATGTGTTGAATATTGGCGATGACTTTGAAAGGTTTCAATTCTGCTGTGCTGCTAAACTCCATCCAAACGGAAGACTTCAACTGTCCATATGAATGAACTGTCGTAAGCAGTCGTCATGTTTGGCTTGGCATTGCTTGTTCAGTGGTGTTAGAAAAGAATCCCGCACCTCGGTAATGATCCCCTATACATTATAAAACGGGACCGTTGGATTTGAAATCTTTTACTATTTTTACTTTTCTGAGTTTACTGGTGAACTTCGCTTGGACGTCGATTATCTTTGTCGTTGATTCGGGTTCACTCATGTCACTTGCAAAATCGCAGGCATGAATTTGAGTCAAGACGTCAGCTACTTTGCAGGCGATAAATTATGTTTGACTCTTTCATTTTCGTATTTCTCTACTAAATAATGCAATCGTTTCATGCTGCCTGTACAATGTCAAGTGACTAAATTGTATAGGACATGAGCTTTTTATATTTATGCCAGAACAGTGTATAGACGATGGAAGTGCCTATACAAGTCAAACGTTGTATCAGAGTTTTGCGTGATGTCATACGAAACTTTTATTCAGACAAGGGAAGGGAATATTACCCCTTCATGAGATAAAAAGGTCAAGCTACTTACTATGACTGTAGGAAGAAAGGACATTAGGTTATATAAGGTCCAGAACGTGAAAAAAAAAACATATGCCAGAAGAGAAAAAAGTCAAGATAAATGTTATCATTGTAACGAGAAAGGACATTGGTCTCCAAACCGCCCTACGAGTCGACTCAAACAGAAGAGAGACACATAAGAGGTACCTTATCCAAACAAACCCTGACACGTTCAGAAAGAGAAAAAAACAAGACGAAGTAGAAGCAGGAAGTAGAAGAAAAAAAAACTAACATTCAAGAATTGCAAAACCAGAGAGTGTACACAACAACAGAAAAACACAGAATAAATATATGAACTTGTTAAACTTGTGTTACATTGTGGTGTGGTATTGGATTGTAATATTTGTACCAGAGTTAATCAAACAGATCAAACAGAAATGTCGCTTGGTTTCTGTAGTTGAGAGTAATAACCTACACTCGTCAATGATCTTCTACCCAAACTATCCCATTTATGTCAGATCATCATGGACAATCACCCGCATGACTGGTAGATCCTATCTGGAAATGAAGGATATATGTGGAGAGGCAAGGCTGTTTAAAGCGAGCACTTATCCGCGGTCCAGATATTGGACAATGTTTAAGGAAGGGAAGAAGATATGTGTGATGCCCTCTATGTTAACTAATGATGCTAACATAATGCTCAAATGCTCTTTCATGGCCACTCATAGGTCTCGAAAAGATTTATGGAAAAAACCGTGTGCATGTATATTGTCTGTTGTTCAAAATTAAATAATTATCTTGTCAGAAATACATTACAGTAAGAATACAATTGCTGAATCATACAATAGTTTCTACACAAGAATATCAAACAACTCGAATGCTGAATATTGACATTGACATAGCTTAGTTATGAACATTGATCATCTACCCTAACCCGAGTCAATGCGATATCATACAAAATTTTCACTGGACATTCGTGTTAAAAAATTTATATTTGAGACAAATTTTCAATTGAATCGGAAGGAAGTTTGTTTCAATTTGCAATCTGTAAAAACAAAACTACTTTCAAATGTTAATGGTACTATCACTGTATCTGAGACTTTGAACAACAAATAAAATGCGCAACAACGAAGTTAGAGTGAACGAAATTATTTCTTCTTCTTTATCTTTAAACAATATGCACTAAATTTAAATTTAAAAAATAATACATACTGTCAATGAATAATTTGTTAAATGATCTCCAGCATTTTGAGCCCTTGTGAGTAAAAACTGGAATTAATCAAATCGTCGCAAGATTTAAATATTAAATGGTTACCCATCTGAGTTCATCTATTTATTGATCTGATAGCTACTCGCATCCACCAGCACTGAATAAGTCTCAGTATGGCCACTGAGTAATCTGACATGTACGAGTGCAGATTGGGGTACATCTTATTGATCCATTCTTTCTTTTAACAGAAGAAATAATCTATCGACATGTAATTTTTTAATCCACTAGCATTTTCAACATAAGCATAACCTAAAACTCGGAGATAATTAGAAAGAGTTATCTTTATTAAACGTGTCAGTAGTTTTCTGCATTATATATATATATATATATATATATATATATATATATATATATATATATATATATATTTATATAGGTGTGTGTGTGTGTGAGAGTGTGTGTATATAAGTAGACATAAGATAAGCTTGATCCACTCATACATATGTCCTGTTACTGTCTGCTGACTTAAGAGGAAGTAAATTGCGATCTTTGCTGGTCAAATGTAAGTGCCCATCGCATATTCATATTGATGGTCATGGAATCTGGCCTATTAGAACTTCTTCTGATCTTCTGCAGAACTAGTAGGAAACGTCGCCATGAAGTATTATTATTTTATGTCCTAACTTCTGCAGTATGATAATGTCTTTCAGCTAAGTATACTAGTGCATAAGTGTTACCATTTGACCTAGGATATAATCTTCAAATAAATATTATAAGCTTCCTCCTACATTTCGTTCTATATAAGGACACAATAGCAACACATTACTACATTTATTTAATTTATGTTACGACAATTATTGCATTTCTTATATGAGGTGATAATTATGCTATAGTTAAGAATTGATGATTGAATAAACCTTGCAATCAAGATTGCGCGTCTTATCTCCCCTTGGAACAATCTTATTTCTCTATAATATTTGAAGCGAATAATGCAAACATTATACTGCTGTTCAATAAATAATATTTATTCGTGTTACATAGAACTGCCATTAAAGTGTGCCCATTAATTGAACCAGTGGCTGCATGCAGTATGAAATGTCTTATGAACCGTAAGGTCAAAAAGCTAAAATACAACTGTTCTGTTCAGCTGATTTCGACATGGTGTTCAAACTGAACAAAATATTAGTTACTTAATATTAATGGTAGGAGGAGGTTCTGAAATTTTATTTTCAAACGTAAGGTATTTTTTTTTATACAATTAGGATATTGTCTTTGTTATAGATGTTTCCCGACAAGGTCACTAGCAGACGATGTTATGCTCATTTTACCTGGCCGATCGACACGCATTTAGATCTCTTCTGTTCTGAGAGCCATTATTTTTATGTTTTAAATACAAACCCTCCTAACGTCCAATTTAATAATGTAATGATTGCTCCCTGGGTACATTTCATTGTTTGTTCTCGATTACATCGAATACAATCTTAACTCGACAAGGATCTTTAAAAACATTACGATTTAGCGCATACACGGCTCCTGTATGAATATTGACGTAAATGATGTGAATTTAAATTTGCTAAAAATCGTCCTTTATCAGGTCATGCGGTTGCTGAATACAGAGCTCGCGGATATTACATAGATTCGTAACATTTATACCAGCATTAAATCAACAGCAGTAAACGGATTCGTACAAGTCATGCCAGTATTGTAGCAACAGTAGTATGTACAGAAATGGACATTTACTTATTTCATTTTACATTGGCTGGCTCTTTCTTTGGCAGCAAAAATTATTATATATTAACGACCACAATCTTTGTCTATGAGAAAGTATTAGGTAGGAATTTAGTTTTTCACTGGCATGAATGTAAAATTTCAGTTCATCCAAAGTGCTTTCATATATGAATATCGTGTACATCACATGGTTTGAAATATGTGAAATAGGCATATCAATTTGAAACGGGATAGGCACACCGTTCTCATAGGTCGCCAACATGCCACCTGATGTTTCAGTAAATAATAAAGGCTCGTGTTTCTGCCATGTTCTTTAATATTACTTTTCTTAAGCTATCACGGTTGCACAATCATTATGGCATTGTGTTTTCAGAATAAGTGATGATGGAAGCTGCTTCTGGAAAACAATGATCGGATGCTTTGATTCAAATTTTACTTGCCTAAAACGACAAAACTTTTATAAATAATTCTAGACGATGCAACTAAAATGTCACATGGTAAAGAAATAAATACACAAATGATTTTTATACCAAAAATATATTCACTAATTTTGCCTGATGCTTAAATTACTGTGTACTTCAGCAAAACTTTCAACTTTTCAATGTTTTTTATTAAGTATCCATTAGTATCAGTGTAGTTTCTGCTTTGAACTAATCGAAAGCAGCAATTATGTAACTATTAACGTCAACTTCGATCCCATTTGACAAGCACCATTTTTAAAATTAGTTCCAGGAATACAATATCAGTTAGCACACAAAATGATGTAAGTTCCACAAATATGAATGTCTCCGCAAATGAAACGCAAACCAATTGAAAATATATCGAAGACAGTATTAGGGTCATTAGCGTCCCTTAAATGTGTGAACAAAACTGGTCCAATAATAATAAGTGTTCATTAAAATTGAAACACACGCTTAGTCGTTAATTTCCTTCTCATCTTAAAATCATATAACTGCATGGGTACCGTTTGGTCACCGATGCATTGCACTAAAGATGAATGTTTGATGCATTAATAAGTTATTATAAGTCTACATCAGTGCCAAAGGTACATTGTCATGTTATTATTTGGCTGGATTCTTATGACAATACTTTCTTTTAAAGATGTCATCCTTAAAAGAAAGCTAACGATGTTATCGGTTATTCGATTGCTAATTACTCAAGAAGTATACAGTTAGTAATTTTAGATTTGTTGGGCAATACTAATTCCTGTTGAATCAAATCGAATAAATCTGGTACGCTGATACCTGTTGACTCCACTGTATTACAGCATGTGTCCATATATTTATCGGCTAGACGTGAACAAACACCTACTGTATTTAATTGTGTGAGGTATGCCTTTGAGCGAGTATTGTAGGCAGTCGTGTTTTATTGCCATATTTATCGTATACTATCATATCGCGCAGTAACTCTTCAAAGCATGTACACACCTTAATAAATTTCGCGTCAACATCAGAAAATATCCTTTTAAAAATGTATTTTGATGATTGAATGTGAAGGGCTCAGACCAATTGCTGAATATTATCCCCACATATTCTAGTCAATAGTGTTCCTACTAACATTGAAAACAAGGACTGCACTCCCCTAACCGTCTCAACAGTGAACATTTCACTCTAAGCATCTAACTTTGACTCTTAGATTTGAGTATGTAATGGTCAAATAAATCTTAACATGGTAAAATAACGGAACTTCCCATAGATGCATGCTTAATTGTTTAAAACGAAATGAAACCAGTGCAGTTTGTTTGTACGTAGTTTCATATTGATCATGTACGCCACCAGGACTAATAGTATAATATATAGCCATGCAGCCACGAATGACAATTATAATAAGAAAAAGCCACGTATACGCCATGACTATTGGTAGAATATAAAGCCACGTAGCCGCAATGAATGTTATGTAAAGATAAATTCACTTTGTAATAATCAAATCGCTGAATGACGTTCTTCCCGGAAGACATTAATCTGGTTTATCAGAGATTTTTTTTATATTTGACCCAGACAGGGCAAAACTGATCGATCCACGCATGTGCCACTGATATGCCTATTACGTAAGAGGTACTTCATCGGAATCTTGATTTGCGATTTGTAAGTATTAATCATATATTTATACTAATAGTCATACAGTTAGACATTGTATTTCTTCACCGTAAGTATCAATATGAATTAAAAAGCCAAAACTCATTCTTTATCTTATAATAATAGTCATGGCGGCTACTTGGCTGAATCTTCTACTAATAGTCATGGCGGCTACGTGGCGTTATCTTCAGCAAGTAGTCACGGAGGTTACTTGGCTATATTTTGGTTTAGAGTATGATGCACATTTCTATGATGTACACTTAATTATACTCTACTTGTCCCTAGATTTATTTTATTGTGCAAAACGTGAACTAAATGACTTCTTACATTGTCATGCTGATTGACTTTCTTTTAAGTCAAGATAAATACCTTATGACTCAACAGGTTTAAATATACATGATAAGTTATCAGGATACAATATGGCCTGAACATATTATTCCGCCATACTCAATAAACATGTAAAGCAAAACGTCTATCGGTTTTATTTAAACATTGACTGATAACATATCAGTTACTGGATCAGCTAACCATCAACATAGTTAAAAATAATATAAACTCTGTTTGCATTACTAGTTCAATTCGTGGAAACCAGAGCAGAGAGAACTATACTATTTTGGCACATAAATTATATGTTATATTTACTTTTTCCGAGTCATATTTAATTTAATTAAATGATATTTACGTAATATGCACACCATATAGTTTACTTTGCCTGCATGTAACTAATTTTTAAGGCAGTCTCTATAGTGGAAGAAAGCGTATAAACCACTTTCATTACAAATATTGCTTTCTGTGTAAATCATACCTTCTTGAACACGTACCTCTCTTCTTAAACAATTGATTTCCTTCTTATTTATATCTCAAGGACGAGCGAATGTGTATCATGTCCTTACATAAATACTTCCAACACTCGCTGTTTCAGGTGTTGCTTCTTTGGCTGCGAAATATCCAATTACCATGAAGTATATACCCTAAGATCTTATCTTACTAATTAACAGCTTCCGATTTCACCTGAGCTTTTCAATTTACTCAAATCAGGCCTCTTATGTGGGCTAAAACCTCTTAACCCAAAGTAGAAAAGGCACATAATGAGACACTTGGAAATATTTGGCTAATTCCTACAAAGTTGTTATTCACACCGTTAGGTAGTAAAAAAAATTTGGATAAATGTATGATTAACCAAAATTTGCTAGTGTATTTTAGTATCAGCGCCATGTATGGCTGCAAAAGACCAAACTCTAGGTAACTATGATTAGCCAACATTTGGCTAACTGCAATATTGTCCCTTTCCATAATGTATTGTACGACTTTTAGGCAGAAACCAAATTTAGGAAAAATGTATCCTTAGCCAAAAATTTGGCAAAAGATTCCTGCTGCCATGCTCAGTGAGGCTGGTGCACATCTATGTCCTTTTAGCAAAATTTGGATGTATGGCTGTTAGAATTTAAAAGCTCTATAATTAGCCATGTTGCGTCCTCCTGCTCAGTGTTTCATTCCATACTGTTGTGTAAATGAAAGCTTATAACATTTTTGGTCATTGCCAGCAATGTTTTCTTTTGTATAACCTATAGTGATAACTCTTAGAAAGACAAATTTGGCTACATGTTTGGCTAAATCACTCATATGGAGTAAATGCGGTATTGGCTAAATATAAAGTTTGGGAAATGCATATAGGTTCACTGGTCATGCTCACCTTTTGATGGCTTTCAAAAATAAATCTAGTATACTATATTAGTATGATCAAAAGAGTTTTAAAATATGAGCAAATGAAAAAATTCATTTATGTCATAACAATCACAGCTAAACCAGAGCAGAGTATCAAAGTGACACATTTCAAAACAATGTTTTATATTACTTACTACTAAATTGTTCGTTTGTAATGAAGACTGGATTTTTCTAAGCTGTTGGTTAATATTTGATAAATACTTTGAAGACAATCTACAAAAGCTCCTAAACTAATTTTTTTCCCTTCATATTGCTTTTCCTATAGTTTTCTTAATATGCGTCCCCATTTTTTTGTACCCACATTCCAATTTTGTTTAAATACATCCATAACCAGGGGGATTGCATATTTCATCTCAAACAGACATTTTTAGTGTAAAATACTACTTTGCTTGTTTGTTTACTTCCAGTTCCTTGACAAATCTATTTTCAGCAAAGGGGTGGATACACAACTACATGTATATGTACATAGAATGTACATACATGTACTATGCCAATCTACTTCTGATATTTACAATATCAAATCATGGAAAAGAATGACAACTACACATTTTCATTTCATATGGATTTAACTAGTGGTTTGATTTCTATGTACATGTGTGCAAAATGCTATAACTCTCAGCCTTGTGGTAATTTGTGGAATTATCTGGCAGTTACCAATCAGGATGAACGATGTCACTCTGCTGTCAGAGGTAAATAGACTCACTCATTGTATACATAATATGACAGTGTTAGCAAGAAAAGCACATAAACCACAGACAATGACAGAGCTAGGGCATTCCTTGTCAGAGTTGGGTTACAAATTATAAATCAGTAAATGAAATAACTATTTCTGTGCATTTTTATCACACCAACAGTTTTCATTATTGACATTGGTAGTGGACTATAATCATACTAAACGTTTGGAAAAAACTGTAAAACCAAAATGTTATACCAAGTATTTAACAAAGATGGACCAAAAGGACAATGGATGTGTACAAAATTAATAGAACAGCAAAATATTAAAACAAATAATTAAATTACACAAAATATTTATTATATTTATCATGACTGAAATGGTGTAAATTGTACATAAAAAAAATAATAATATTATATGCATATGAAAAACACCAGAAAAATGTGTTATGCCCAATGGGTGTTTTCTTTAAATGTAAAAGAAAAATATCTTTTCTACTTTATTTGAAAGAACAATGCCTGTGGAATGTTTCTTTGTTTATAAAACATTTTTTTACTATAGCATAAAATATCTTTTTTAAATATAAATCATTTGTTATGGCTAATGGCAATCTTCTTGAAGAGGGAAGTTCAAAATCCCAAGTATAATATTATTGATTGATGTCCGCAGGTGTTAAAACGATGTAACTGACACTTTAAATTACTTTGCATAATATATTCCAAGTGTAACCTCATTGGTAGCAACTTCCTAGACCTGACTGATTTGAATGATTGTTTCATCTATCAGATATACAGCATATTTCCCAACTTTATATTTTATTTTGTCTGAATGATCAGCTTGATGTCTGCCTGATGCTTGTTGGGTTTGGTATACCTGACAAATTTTGGTCAGTAGTTTTGAATGAAACTTATTTTTTTTGAACTAAATTAAGCAAGTCTTTTGAATGATTGTTTTACTTTTGCAATAGAAGAAACTAATAATGAAAATAATATGTTCAAATTACATTACAAATTAGCTGGAGAATTAACAATCAAGATTCTTTTCTTAACTTGAACTACCATGTTGCATCCCTTTTATAAATCTTTGGTAGACTGCTCTTGTGGCCTAGTGGTTAGAGCATATGCCTTAGATGTGGAAGGTCATGGGTTTGATCCCCGGCAGAGCCATATCAAAGACTTATAAAATGGTACTGCCTGGCACTCAGCATTAAGAGGTTAGTGTTAGGACTTGTCAGCCAGTTGTCAGAATCATGTTACTGGGTGGGACATCATGCTACATGTTTGTGACATGATGGCTCAGTGTTAGGCATCAAAATAAACTGCCACACTGCAGATGTAAGAGTTACAATTTTAGTATGATTGGATATTTCTCATAATCTATTATGTCTTATATCTTGACTGGATAAACATATTTATCAAGTTTGAGAAAGTCACACAAACAAGCACAGTGTATGAAATACAAGATCACCTAATTTGTTACAAAAAGTCATACAACATCTTGATTTTTTAAACCTATTTACTAAGATAGATCCAACTTTGATTAAAAATACTCTATTGAAAGTAATAAGAAGCTTAGCCAATCAGATGCCAGGTCACTTCATGTCTATATAATTTGACCTTGCTTTTAATAAAATTATCTTGACATCTTCATGATGTAAGCCCATTTCTCAATATTGATCAGATCAGATCATAATGTGGTTACAAACTCATGCAGTTAGTTGCCACTTCAGTTGAGATCAGGAAATATATGCATATATATTCCAAGTTTAATAAAATGTACAAACATGTTCAAATACGACCGTCAGAATGATAACTGGTTTAGTCAGATACAAGATCAAATGATTACTATTAATGGATACCAATCTTACTAAACAGTTGAAATCTCCATTATATAAGCAAGTACTGCAAGTTTTATAAAAAACTAAAAATATTGCTTGAACATTGGTAATAAGCTCAGCTAATCGGATGCAAGATCACCTTATTAATATGCTTTGATTTTAGTTATTGTTGAATTAGACTGAAATCTTGAAATAGCTCATATTCCATGCTTTACTTAAACTTAAATCAAATATATGGAAGATATGGTGATAAAAATGTAATTATTAAAGGATGGAAGGATGAAGGCTTGTACAGGACAAAAACGTAAAATCACTTAACATTATGGTCGGGGGAGTTAACATTAAGTTTAAATAGGTAAAATGGTCATTTTCGCAGTAGCTTTACCCCTTGAACTTTTTCATCCATGTATGTAAGACCCTTAATAAGTGCTGCCTTTTCCCAAGTAAATGTTCCAGGTAACGTTCAGAATTAGGTTCATGAATGCAAACCTACAGAAACAATGAACTTACACTATACAGAAATGGCATAATAGTTATCGTGATTCCAAGTGAGATTTAAGAGAGAGGAATACATTAGATCTTCACTAATTCTTGTTCATTCAACTTTCTTAACTAGCTGACTAAACATATTTGTTTTAAAAAAAAAAAACTTTTAATATTTAAAATTGAAATTATTTCAACAACAAAACAAACATATATTTTCAATATTTCTTTCTTGAATAAATTTATGGGACTTTTTACATATAAGTTTCATTTTGAAACTTTGTCTAGATTTAGCTTTAATACTTTTCACTCCCTGTGTGCAATAATTGCACACATTATCGAAACTTTCATTAACTCATCTTATACCAATAAAAGTTACTGGCATATTTTAGATTAAACATTAACTCTTTGCATCTGCATTGTTACAATTGTTTCATTGTAAGATTCTTCGGAGCAAACATTTTGAAATGTGCACTGGTGCTTTTATAACTGGTAGTTTCAAGCTGAACATGACCTTATTGAAACAAAAGAAAAGCTGAACAAAATTATGTATTTGACTCTTAAATATGTCTTCCTGAAACCTTGTTTCTTGTGCTACAAATGCAAATTATATTTGGCTGTAGATTTTCATGAGAAATACCTTAGTGAACAGATTTTGTTTGGATAAAATGAATGTCTTGTGTGGTCACAAGACACGGATCTTGTAAAAAAAACTAAAAATGGTATTGAATATATTATTTTTTAAATCTTTGCAGTCAACTGAAAGATAAATAACCCTCTTTTTACAGCATTTTCCATCCGAATCTGAATCTAATTTATGTTCAAAACTTGCTGCTTTATTATATTAAGCAGAGAGAACATATAAAAAACAAAAATGTTCATTCCCTTGCAACAACAATTTTGAAGATAAAAATATCTAATGGTATGAAGTGAATCTACTAATCAAAATACGTAAATATACTGGTCTGAAATCCATTATCCATTATCACATGTAATAAATCTTTAGAAAAGTTTACATTTAAATTTGGTAACACGTAATAGATGCTCATTGGGTCAATATTAGAAGATATATGTTCAAAACTATTTCCAAATTTAATACTAATTCATGCTAAATATACTCTTTGAGTAGATGTGGGCTGCATTTACTGAATAAAATATCTGATTATTTAGGTAATAGTTCAACAAAATTGCCTAATACTAATAGATAATTTAATATAATATAATTATGTACTCTTATTAATATTCTATATTTTTAAACCTATTGAATCTTTTAAAATCAGCAGAAAATAATTTTAAATCAATGCACAACTTTCTTTAACTCATTTCCAGAAGTTTTCTGCATAAATTGCTGTCCTTTGCTTCTCTTTAGGCTTTGGAAATATCAGCTGAACTCCTCTGGTAGCAAGAAATTTGACCTTATGCAAATTGATCTAAATGTTGAATGCCTCTACTTTCTCTATCAAGGCTAATAGGCGCACAGCAAGAAACGTTCAGTGATGAGCTAAACTTTGCACTCAAACTGGTTTCATGAGCAAAGAAAATTTACACCAATATAATGGCATGGAGAGAGTGGTTAACTCTTTTTTAAACATAGCTTAACTGACACAAAATAATGCACTTGCTTTCATGACTTCTGGTACTTACCGTTGTAGACCTATACAAACTCCTTGATAATAAAACTTTAATAATGTTAGATGTTTAAATGTTTCAAATATGTTTTCAATTCGGCACCAAAGAATCAGGTACAAATTTCAGTAACAAGTTTTTTAAACTTTAGTCTGTAAAAGATTTACATTACATCAATAAAACACTGTCTCTACTTTTTCAGTTACAAATAGGATCAGCTTAATTTCCAATCAATTCTGGCTGTGAGTCCTTCATGATGAAATCTAAAGATAAATACTACAGGTTCAGGAATATATGTTGGGAATTATCACTGAGAATAATAGCAAACTAATCATCAATTAAGTTATCATTGATGGCATGTCCTCACACATTGTATAGTAATCACAATAAATTAGATCAAATGTTATCTTAATATATGAGGTATAGTTTTACTAATCCAGATTTGTTTTTACATTACAATCCATTCTGCTAAATACAACTTTCAAAATTTGGACATGATATCTTTTAATTGATAGATAAAACTGAAGACAAAAATGAAAATAATCTTGCAATTACACAAATGTTGCAAAATAACAAAAATATCTCTGCTGCACTTAGCTTTGGAAGCAGCACAAATAAAAATAGCATGATTCTGTTTATGCCATTTCCCTTGCAAACAGAGACAGCTATAGGACTCTCTTGACTGTTCAAAAGGACATTTATTTATTTTATTAAATTGTGAACTTTGACCTTGAGAGAAAGCAACATATACCCCCAGATGTGAATAAGCTTTGGATCTTGTATTGTTTATATACTTATAAGGTGCTATGTAATAAAGGTATGGTGCTTATATGATAGTAACAATTCAACCTAATTTTTTTCATAAACCTGTAAAATGTAAATTCTGGTGTTTGCATTGTTATACCAGGTGTAGTTTAGAAAAAAGGTCAAATGTATTCATGAAAGCAATTAATTTATAATGTATCTGCAACCAAAATGTATCAACATAATGCATTGAAAACAGCAATGCAGTGGATATGCAACAATGTGTGTAAACACATACATGTAATAATACATATTTCCTAAACAGGTGGTGATTATAACATACAAACTATGAACTCTTTTCAAGTAATTTGATCTGATTGATACACATGCTTCTACTGGTAATTTCATGATGCCTAATTACCAAAGAGGATGCTTTCAGTTTTTTATCATGTAAATATTAGTTATATTCTATGATGCATTTGACAAGTAGATAATTAACATATAGTTCATAATATTTCAAACCTATTTTAAGGTTACATTTGTTCAGGATTTTACATGTCAAAATTATGAAAGAATACATCAACAGTCGTGTCAAATATTGTTCAGTCAAGATTCATTTGGTTTGTTTAATTACTCATTTATCTTACAAAAGTAATAATTATAGTAAATAGGTAATTTAATGTGGATATATAACTGTGTCACAAACATCTGTACATTTAATTAATCAAATTTGATGACTCTATACAGATTATATTGGTGTGCTGCTTTGTCTTATCATTAGGATATATATAAATCATATTAATATCATCTGAGTTCGTTGTGACATGCATAGAAATTTACATTTAAAAAAATCTAGAAGTGTTCAGCTAAACCAAATCCAAGAATCATAAGGTTGGTAAGAAATGAGACTGTTAGCAGCAAGCAAATGTCCCTTAGGGCAATATCCAAGCTTTGCCTCCCTATCATGATTAGATTATTCAAATGCGTACTTAACCATACTCTCCCATGTGATGTTGGCTGTGAAATTTGAATATGAGATGGTGCTAACAAGGATGACCCTTGTTAGATGTCAAACTGTTAGCATTGGACTACATGAAAGAAAAGCATAATCAAAATGAATCGTGAACTAACAGTAAAATGTTACACTTCACCATTTCCCAGTTTGAAAGTGTGTTACATCTACTACTTCTGTCAATTTCTTGTGTTCCATATATCTTTAGAGTCTCTTTCAAAACAGTTATTTTAGAACCACTGTGGGTTCGATACTTAGGTAATAAATGGTGGGGTATGGTATTGTCATAATATACATCATAACAATTCCTTATTTAAATGATAGGTATATAGATAGATAGGTAGGTATGTGGGTAGATTAAATCAAGAGAATACATTTAATGTCTCAGTTACAAATACATACCTAATGCAAATTATTTACCAAGTAAACATTTCAGCATTTAATTACATTTAATGATGTTGTGAGATTCTGAATTCTGTCTTTATTAAATTGTGGGAAGTAAGATATTAAAAAGACTCATGTGATTTTTTGTTATTGGTTCATTATGCCCACAATGTCTTTGACCCAGTAACATCTAGTTTTGTGAAAATTGGCATCTCAGTCAGCAATTCAAACATTAAAATAAGGTCAGCGTGACTTCATTTTCAGGCTTTAATTGCATTATTTTTGCTTCAGTTGTGTGATTATTACAGCTTTGCTGTACTGAGCACTATTTCACTTTTACTCACGAAATTCGGCATGTGAGTTGTTTATAAATTAGTTATGGCATATGAATATACTACAATGACAATAGTAAAGTCTTGTCCAAAGTAAATCAGTGTGACCCAAGTTAAATACTTCATAGATATGGATTTTTAGCTATCTGTTCATTACACCCTCAGTACCCTTGGCCCTATTGCACCTGCACTCACAAATTGGTATGAGCATCAGTAATACAGAGGATAACTACTCCAGGTCAAAAATATGTCACTGTTGACTAGTTTGCATGCTTTGGAAGTGTTTGTCTGTTTTTAGCTGTCTGGTGATACTGTAGGCCTTTTGGCCCAATTTTATCTATACTCATGAAAATTAGCATATATTTAATCATCTATATAAAACACACAATGGATAGGTCCTTGTAACTTTCAAACATTAGAGTATTTTTAACTATATTTGCTACACGCATGATATAATTATTAACTGTAATGGGCATTAATGAAATCTGAAGTACCGATATGTAAATATCACAGAGTGAGTGATTTAGTCATATCAAAACAGCTCACTGCAACTTTTTTTCAAGTCTGAATGATGTTTCAGTGTTAATGCATTTGCTGACATGTTTGTCTTTCAACCATTTATTGCTAAATGTTTTGTCCCTACATCCATATTACAAATGGGTTTAGCCTAAACAGTGTGTACCATGATGAGACCATGTTATCGTAATGCATCTATATGTATAGTATTAAGCAGAATAAACCTTTCCTTTGCGGCATTAATGGGTGCAGCAAAGTGTGTATCACATGACATTTTGCCATTATGATACTGATGTCACCCAGTATTCTGTCCTATGCAATCAATATTGGTACATTTACTGTAAATAGTCCCACCAGCATTTGAGTTCGCAATGCATCTGTGCAAAGACAGTATTTAGCGAACTGATTGCCATAAGGTTTCATCATTGGTTTTTGCTTTTTAACCTTGCCTGTTTTATTTTGTATATCGTAATTATTTCATTTTTACCCCAAAATTATACTTTTATCCAAATGTGTTAAATGTATTTTTATTTAATATTTTGGTCCACACCAAAACACACCAACTAAACTAAGGAATAATTTTTATATGTTCACTTTTGTTCATATGATTTTTTCATTCACATATTCTCATAAATTCTTTTGAGAATATCACATCTGTAGCTACATAACTGAATTATATGTACTGAGAAGCACACATATTAATGAATAATTATTAACTTGATTAATTTTTTTCATTAATTGATCAATAAATTAAGTTTAATAAACTATGTCATTATGTATAATAAATTGTCATTGTGATACAGACATAAAAACAACCCAGGTATTTGACGTTCAATGATTTCAAATAAATCCTTTCTCTCATTTTCAAACTAATTATTATTTAATTAGAAATTATAAAGGTAATTATTTACTATCTCATTTAGCATAAACAATATATGATAAAATTGTTACCTCTTTCCACAATATGTTTAGTTTCAAAATCTTTCAGATAACCGGACATTCTGCTATGAAAACTATTATTACGGCAAATGTTGATATTTAACGTTTCTAAATTGTTTGTAAAATAACATATTTAGTATTAATATTTCACACTAGCTTTAACAAGGAAGATTACGCTTGTGAACTATGCCAAAATGTTCAAAATGTCCCCAACAATAATAGTTTTAACATTAATTTTTAGTACATCTTGAGCTCTAAATACCACCACTACTACTACTACTACTACTACTACTACTACTACTACTAATAATAATAATAATAATAATGATAATAATAATAATAATGAGGACTTTGTATAGCGCCTAATCTCTAGACGCTCCAAGCAATTTAGAACAGTATAAAACATCTATAACAACATATAATATGATTACAGAAAAACGAAAGCTCATGTACTTACCAAAACATTAGAAAACCAGTGTGCATTTATAAATCAAAATCATTTAAGGTCTTATTGCTTGATTAGAGAGCAGATAAAATCAAGTTCTATAATGTACAAGGGGACACTCACCCGTTATTATGTACTTTTGAGAAATTGATGTATGTAAGCAATGTTCCCTCTAAGCTGCAGGAGTGCAGACGCTCAGGCATCCCCGCGCAGCTGAATTGTCAATCGAACGTTAAATTTTGCTCAAGCCAACGCTAACTTTTGCTCGTCTCCATAATGCTTGCACAATGCAGCGAGCACTGTATGCACATCTACCATTGGCTTAGAGCGAACGTTGTATGTAAGGTGAAGTTGTTTGCATATAAAACATGCACAGTGGAGAGAATGTTGGCATCCCTCTATGCTACTTTGATGCAATATGGCTGGGTGTTCTTTCCATATTGTATGTTTGGAAATTGTAAATAATCTTAGCACACTGTTAACTGAAAAGACTTCTCTTTGGTCCAAAAATCAGCCATAATTTGTCTAAATTACACTTTCTTTAGCAGATATTAAAATAGGGGAAATGAATTTACCAGACTGAACAATATCAGCGTCTGAAAGTACAATAAATGATTTACCAATATATGAAGAATAAAAGAGTTAGTTCTTAAATATAATTTACCTCTAATGTTTAGGATGTGAAAATTATTAAATGGAGCTGGCACTTTTTTTAAAAGGTGCACATCTAAAGTAAGGCCAAGCTGTATACTCTGTAATCCATATTACTCCAATTAATCATACAACAAAATAAAGGGGATTAAAAATTCTTTGAACAATGTCTAAGATATACAAGTATTTTTTAAAATAACCACAATAACCAGTGTGAAAACTTGGGGAAATTCTATTTTTTTAACAAAATTGTTTAACCCTAGGCAAAATATGATACTGTAGATCGCTAACCATGGGAGGTTGGGGAGAGGTATATGCTGGTAAGCCAAAAACAACCAAATTTTCTCTAATATCAAGTACATGTAAATGACATGAAGCATCATACCAAACCATATCATTTTGAGTAGATAAGATATTTTAAGTACGGTAAGAAGGAATTTATACAGAAGTTTTTAAGTCTTTAAAGATTAAGTTACCCAATTTTGTGGCAAAACAAATATCATGACAATTGCAAAAACAACTCTTATTGAATTACAAGACATTGGTTTTACTATTTCTTTAATTTTTTTGCATTTCTATTTCTGTCAACATTATTGAATCACCTTCAACTTCTTGTGTTTTTGTTTATTTCAGAAATCACCTTAACTCTTTCCAGTTTTTACTCTCGCTCTCTCTTTCTCTCTCTCTCTCTCTCTCTCTCTCTCTCTCTCTCTCTCTCTCTCTCAATCTCACTCTCTCTCTCACACTGATAATATGAACTTTCATTTTATATGTATGCAAAATCTTACAAATGTTGGATAAGAATATTCCGACAAATCCTAGAAGTAATGTACTTATCAAAGTCAAATATCAAGAATTTTAAAATAAAGAGAGCACATGACTAATTTAGAATTCTCTCTATAAATTGACAGGGGTTGGAAGACCCAGATAAAAGTAGCTATCTATGGAATTACCTAAAGAAAAGAAGGAATACTCAATATATCTATTGCACCATACACCTTTTATTAAATGACAGGCGACATATTAGAACATCTTGAGGTTACAAATGTATCATTTATTTTGCATTTAGATTCAGTGGGAGTATTTAATGTATTTTTTATTTATTTTTAGAAACATGAATAATACTTAATTTTTTTAATCATCCGCAATTGGTTCGCAGTCACACATGATAAAATTTGTTAACCCAATCATCAACATAATCATTCAAAGGAGTATTATGTTTTATTCCCAATTCAGAGTAAAATTAATGGTTTACTTATTATTCTAATTGGTAACCTGTTGCACAATTGATGTGTGGAAGGCATAATTTTTTTTTTTTTGATACAATGCAAGTTCTGCATAAAGGGGCCATAATAAGTGTCACATAATATCCTATGGTAAATGATAGTCAGACACACTCCCCAAATATGGATGCACACAATAATTTAGAACAATAATATAAAACAAGAGTACATAATGCACTAATAATGCTATCAAATAGGATAATTATATTTGATTTGACAGTTTAGCCACCTTAACTTAAGAAAGGTTATCCATTAGTGATATATATATATATATATATATATATATATATATATATATATATATATATATATATATATATATATATATATATATATATAAGCCATGTAGGCTATAGATTCAGTTTTGCTTGCCTCTGTATCGTGCTTCACTGATTATCTAAATGTTGCATTTTCAACCTCTGTTCATGCAAGAATCATAAATCAAAATGAATGTATGAATCACTGGTAGTACCAGACCATTTCAATATATACTGTCCTTGTAACCTACATTTCATATGACCACTTAGGTTTTTACACCGTGTATACTTATAATGATGGGTGACTGAATGTATTTCTACATGATAAATCATTTTTTCAATGGCTGCTGGAGACAAAAGAACTGTTACAAATCATTACTGTTCACATTTTATTTTGATTAGAGTTTGTATAACTGATATATATATGCATCCAGCAGTAACATTTGTAAAGAGTTATGGCATGAGGTCTAAAATATCCATGCTTTTATTGTTGTTGTGATGACCCAATTTAGTAGTCAAATTTACCCCCCACCTGAATACTTTCCTGGCTAAAGAATTAGCCAGGTGATTTTATTCCTGCAGGACAGGGCCGGCGCTTCCACTAGGCAAACTATGAAATTGCCCAGGGCGCTGGGCTAAGGCTGGGGGCTGGGTATTATTTCATGATGAACCGGTGGGGAAGGGCGTGAGTAGGAAGGGGGACACCATATTTGATCTCGAAAAGGCACCAAAATGCCTTGCACCGGTGCTGCTGCTGGAATAGCACAATCTTTCCTCCTTCATCTGAATGTTTTTTTCCTGAGGAAAGAATTGGCTAGGTGATTCTTTCTCCCCCTCCAAAATAACTGCTAGCAAAGTTTTTCACACTCAAATGTGGGCCTTAAACATATTAGGAAAGAGTCCATTAAGGAAAATAAACAAATTGCAGCCACAACCACAATTTATTTTATAACCTGTTACAAGTTTGGTATTTTCTTAAGTTTAATACCAAAGAGAAAATTCATAGTAATGAACTAATTGGTAGTACAATGTGGTGAAATAATCAGTTAGCTGATTCTTTCTCTCCTCCCCCAACTCCAAGTGTTAAGGGATCCATTATGGTGTATTATTTCACTTGCATTTCTTAAGGTATTATCAAAGGGTGCATTAATTAAAATAAATGAATTGGTTGAAGAGGGAAAAGAATGAAATGGCTGACTATCCCTTTTTCAATTGTTAGCAGACTCATTGCATATATACATGTGGCAGTCAGCTTATTACCAAATTGTCCTTTATTGAAAACAAAACTAATTATTTGATAGGAGGGGGACAAAACTAGTGGGGGGAGCTAATGTGGTGTAAGAGAGGGCAAGAAAAAATTAGGGGCTTGGGGTGGAAGAACTAGATTTTACACCATCTTTGATAACTGCCAGTTAAGAAAATGAAAGAGGAATAAGCTAACACGTTTTATAGATTGAAGTTGTATTATAATTAGAAAAAGAAGTTTGAGAAACGATTAGGACACGTCATAATTCCTGCACATTGCAATGTCAGCACTTTGACTTAGGGCACTTCACTATTATATAATTTGTTTTGCAATACTCAGTACCTTGTTTTCAAGCAATACATCATCCAACAAACCATCAATAATAAGACAATCAGCATAGTTTCAACAGCTTCAGTTTATCAGCATTAGTTTCAAAGGCCAGATTAATAGACCATGTGATCCAACTCCAAGATCAAAAGTCAGAATTTCTATATAGGCCTGTACAGAATTTCATTGGACTAGGCATGACTTTGAGAGGTTAAACATTGCATACCCACCTAGAAAATGCCAGCTTAGTAGCTCACCCTTGAGCCAGGAAGAAGTACAATTTAAGAATGTAATCAGTTTGTGTTTTTCATGAAGAAGATGAAACAGAGAATGATGATAGGACAAAAGAGACTGTCGTGACAGGAGAGAGTAAGTACATTTAAATATGTTTAAATGTATTATAAATACAGCCGAATTTTTTAAAATGTATTAATTGAAACATTTCATGATTAGAATTCTTTACACAGAAAAAAACATTACTAAACTAATTTATATATTTCTACCTGAAACAATTTTGAAATTTAAACTTTGTTGCATATAAAGTCATAAACTAGCAAACTGAAAAATGTATATTTTCATTTTGAAATTTCAATTGCACGTTTAATATTCTGCAAATGAGAATTTTTATTCCAGAAATGATACACAATGAAATAATGCAATAATCAAAACAACCAGCCATATTATTTGGCACTGTAATGGGCCATTTCAGCTCCAAAAATACATTTCAAATTGATACAAAGTACACAATATGTTTCGAAAATTTGCAGCTTTTTCCCATTATGTTGTTTATTTCTCCTTAATAATAATAATAATAATAATAATAATAATAATAATAATAATAATAATAATAGTTTTGCTGTAAAGAGAAAGGAACATTCACAATGCTTTATTAAAAGACATAAAATATCTCATTGTCTAGGGTCTGATAGCTGTTTTTATTAATCAAGGGATCTGCTCTCCTTCAGCACATGGTCTTTGACTCAGTGGAATAGGACAAATTTGCATAAATCGTGATGAGATAGACATTGATAGCTATGTTAAATCGAAAAGTAAGTATATTTCTTATATTACTATATTTGACCAGACAATCTTACCAACATGTGTTTTTCCAGATTCTAGTTAGGAAGATGGCACAATAGTGTGTAACGATGATGAATTTTATGGAACAAAATAGGTCTTTCTATGGATTTGTATTGCCATTAAAAATGCAGTTTAACTGTAATTGGGATTAAACTCTATCATGGCAGAAAATATTCAAAATAACAATATCCTCGCATGCAATAATGCAAAAATGATATGTGATTTGTTGACTACTTGCATATGGATCTGTTGTAATCTATGCTGAAAACATTTTCACACCATAATGTAAAAACGATAACTGCTGGATGAGCATTTATATACCTATGCCAATAAACAATTCCAAAATGAGATACAATATACGCAACAGATACACAAATGGAAAATGAAATAAGTTTAAAACTAATTTTGAACCAGTAATAACACACAGGTGTCCATGTCATTCTGTAATAAAGTCATTTTATAGATGGGCATATATGATAACATAATTAATTGTATTTGATTTTCACTTCAGATTCCAAGAATTAATGAGTATTTCCCAGTGCAAGAGATTAAAAGTTTGCCTTTTTCTGCGGAGGGTATGACAGTGGAGCGAGGTAAGATTTTTTTTTGTTTTAAAATACATTTGTTATGTATAGATAAATTGAATGACATACTTTATTTGTATTTCTTGAATCATATTGTAACACTTTTAGTTTATATCATTTCCTGACATTCTAAATAATAATATTGATCATTTGATTCAGTATTTTGCTTATTTGTTTGAAATAGTCAACATTATATGGGCAGTAAACATTTACTATTGGTGGACATGGCAGTAAAGGTAAAGCAAGATAAGGGAGCATGACACCAAAATATATTTTAAAGGAATCAATAAATGTCATTGACCTCAAGACTATTCATTTCAGGTACCAACACCATAATAACGAAATGTGGACATATAAGTCTGAAGACTCTTTTTTAGGAAAATAGTTGTGTCTTTAAAGTAATAGTAATCCACAAGGCATAATAATTTACTAAAGGTTAATTTGTTAGCAAATATATTTTTTTCGTACCAGTGGGAAAGAAGAAAATGTTTTGTTATTTATGATTTTCTTTGTAGGTAATCTGTTCAAAAGGTATTGAGCTGATTACTGCAAAACGCCATTAGAGAAACATGAGACTGGAAATTTTAAATTTCAGTTTGCTGATGATTTAGAAACAACATTAAATATGAAAGATATCAAGAAATTCTACGAAATTTATTTGACCACCAAATTTGAAATAGTGATAATGAACAAATAAATATATTTTACGGAAGAGGCCCATGAACAAAAAAAAGGATGCAACTGCAATATACATTCAAAGATAAGCACAGGTATGAATTACTGAACCACTTTGAAGAGATTCATTATTTGATCTCATAAGTAAAATCTGCCTCCAAACTGCATACTACCTCCTTGTAGCTAATGAGTTTTACTCTGGGATCACTAGATTTGACTGGTAGTAACAGTTCTCGTGTTATGATTGGGTGATTATTATCAAAGAAACATATTATACTACAACTTACTATTTCTTAATGGTAAAACAGCATCTCTGTAGATGCTAGGTCTCATCTATTATTTTTTAATTATAATAGAAGACATGTCCTTTAGAGTGTAGAAATTTATATATTTAACCACTTGCCATTACATCACTAAATATGAACCTGATGCAATCTTTAAAATGGATTTTTTTATATGGAATTTATCTTGTTAAAACTATGTTAAAATTTAAATATGTTACAAAATATCATCATATAGAAGCAAAGTTTTACATAATAATTGACATGTACATTTTAAATTGAAACAAAAAAGAATTCATAATGTTTGTGTTTACTGTCATATTTTAGGCTTCAGTCACTGCTCTTCTGTGATGTCAGGCTAGAATTAAAAATAAAATGGATTACAAGGGTACATACACTGTACTTGATAATATGCTTTTTATTATCTATTGGACCTAAGTACCATCATCCAACATGTGCCTCATATCCCTTTTCATGAAATATTCAAATAAAGATATATCAATTGCAAGCTTTTCCTTCATTCATTTACATTCTTTTTGCATAGATTAGTCGGTTGAACAGATTATACATGTTAGCTGTACCTTATTTATGTGCTGCAAAGGTTTATGGTTTTCTGAAGGTCAAAGCCAATTAACTTGTTTCTTACAAAGATTTATATACAGGAAACAAACTGGTCAAGTGTTCGGAATCTTAAAGATGCATAAGTTATGTCATGACATCATTTCATGACAAAACTTGACAAAGCACTACCTGAAATACTACAATTTCAGAATGTTCTAAATGTACATTATAATAAAGATATATAAAGTACATGTGTTTGATTAATTGATTGAATGTTAATAGTGCGCCAGCACGTTTAGGTTATTTAGCGATTTACAATCTGTTATATGAATAAAAGTTTAAAAAGTAGACGTTTTAGTATCGACCGGTGATATAAAAAACCAAACAAGTTGATAGTTTAATGGTAACATGGTAACAGTAAAATATAGAGCTTCCTGATCAATGGGGGATGTAAATGGTGTATGTTAATAAAGACAGATGAAAATATATTGAAAAAAGGGACAGTATTTACATTACCAAAACATATTCTAGGTATCATCATTCAAAATATGGATATTTAATAACAGTTTGGTATTATCATTTTGATTCTCTATTCATTTCCTCTGCATTACAGTTCAGAAAATGTCTATTCATTAGAGAGTATTCTGATTACACATTTATTAACAGTAGGGCTGGCACACATTATAATGGAATGGTGGTGGATGGAGGTAAAATAGATAATTTACCGAATAAATTTATATAAAAATACTAACCTTATATGAATCACTGGGATGGTTTAGTATTATCCCACTAATTAAATTTGAGTTCTATGCTGAAGTATATACATTTTAATATTGCATACAACACAACATAATGATTCCAACACAAGGATCACAAGTGCTCTTTATAGATGGCTTTATATATTGATAAGTGTAATGTGCAATCATTTAAGAGAAAAGCCTGACACAACAGAGAGAGAGAGAGAGAGAGAGAGAGAGAGAGAGAGAGAGAGAGAGAGAGAGAGAGAGAGAGAGAGAGAATAAATATGATTGGCAAAGTACATATAAGTATATGGATAGGTAGAAGGATTGATAATAAATCAATTAAACAAAGCACATTGCAAGATTGCAATGAGCTAAGCTGTATATACAATACATATAATTAGAGACAGTTGTTGAAATCAGGCCTTTGAAATTGCACATAAGTCTTACTAAGTGTGATTGATAAGTTCAGTGATGGGGAAATAAACATGCTTAGATAATCACAGTCACATACACAAGGATCCATGAGAGAATAACAGTGGTCACTGATCAGGTGATCAAAATCTGGAGGCAAACTTGATAGAACATTGGGAATGGAAAAGATGAGATGTATAAGCAAGTGGCCACTAAACCAGGTTTTGACTACTTAATACCAAACTTCGCTTAACATTTTAAAGGGTACCATACAGCATAAGTCTACTGAACTGATGAGCACTTGTTCAGAAATACAGACACATTTTGTTTTGTTTTTCCAAGCTTTCATCTGAAGTCTTCCAAATTGTGGCTGATCATCCACTTTTCCAAAATATATTTGATTTCATTGATCCACACCTTCAGCTTATGGCAATAGTGTTTGCAGTTGCTAAATATATATTTCTCAAAAACTTGGTTTGTGCCTTGAGGTCATATTTGTACATTATGGTAAGAGAGACTGAGGTGGATAGCCAAATTTGGCTAATTATACAGCTGTTAAGATTTTTAGATCTAACAGCCACATATACTTGTACTAAAAGCTACTGATGACTTTAACCAAATTTTGGGTAAGCATACATTGATCCAAGATTTGGTTTCTAACTAAGAGTGTGAAGACCATAGTTGTAGGAATTATCTAAATTTTGCTAAAAGTAAATTAGTTGTGCACCAGCGTCACTAATCATGGCTACAGGAATCCTTAGCCAAATGTTGGCTCATTTAAAACCTGCCTAACCCTTCCAACAGACAGTCAAGCTAGTTAAAGTGATAGACCATATATTGATCAAAAGCTTTTCCAAGAGTCTCATTATGGTCCTTTTCTACTTTGGGTTAAGAGATTTTCGCCCACGGTAGAGGGCTGATTTGAGTAAATGAAAAAACTCAAGTGTAATCAGAAGCCGTTTGCCCCAACATATTAAATCCCGCTTGACGCTACCATTTTACAATTGAAGTCCACTTCTCGCTCATTAGCCCCCTCTTACTACTAAAATGGTTTATTGTTCTAAAATCTAACTGACTCTATCATGAACCATTTTTATTCCTTATGATTTTGTTTCACTTTCAAATGTGTTCCCAATGAATTTGCCCACTAACACCAAGAAATATAGTTGCACAGGCGTGTTGACTACACAATTCCAATATTTGATTTCAGTACATATATACAGGAGATATCTACGTATGTTTGTTATTAATAAGCGGGATAGAGTGATAGCACGTCGTTACCTGTCAATAGGGCGATGATCAAACTTGTCTGGTGACTACATTTGCATGATGCATTTCATTTGTATACCAACTTTGACAACTCCATATTAGTTACGGGCGTGTTTTTTGTACGGTAAATACCTGTGTTTTGGATAAATCATAAATGTAACAGTAGAGAACATTGATTCAATCATTTGTTTATTTATTAATTGGGTTACATTATATAGTTCTTCATTAAGTCTCATTAGTCGTCTCATTATTTTTACATAACAAACAATCCACTGGTAAACAATTTACTACAATGCATTTAGCTAAATGATGCAATATCTAAAAAGGAAAACATACATGTTGAAATAGTGATTAATCAATTTATTAATTAAAGAATAAATGCATAAAATGCATTCAGTCTATATTCTAATGATGACAAGAATATTTTTTTCAAATGGAATTGCATACCCAAACTGGGCAGATTAGCATAATATATCATACTGCCGAATTCAAGTGTACAAGATATGACGTGCACATCCTTTTCCAAGAAAAGTGTTTATATTTACGTCAGCATCAATGTTATTGCGGAGCAGCAGAAAAGGCGAATCGGACAACTTGGCGGAAGATCAATTTGGCTAACTAATGCTTTCTCAAAATCGAAAAAAAGACGCTAAAGTCGTTGTTGCACCCTACCTGATGCTATGGGGTTACAAATTCTTTTTACGATGAAATTCCTTTTAAGATTTCAACGGAATATTTGATCAAGTCCGATACGATATCTTGATCTGGGATCATGCAAATTTATCGTTACAAATCCATGTCGAATTGACTGAGCGTGACTAAAGAAATTTCTAAAGAGATTATAATCCATATCACCGCCGCACTAAGTTTGCCAAATATTTCGTAGCGTATGTGTGTCAACTCCGTTGAAGCAGGAATATTGCAGTTATCTCTGATCATTTTTGGTGTTTGAGTGTATGGTTGAGTGACATATATACATCGTTTTTTATGCCTGCCTCTGGAAAATATCCTAGCGGGATTCTTTTGATTGTCTAACATGACATCATCATAGATGACTAAATTATTAATACTTCCATCAATATCATCAATTCTCGGTGCTTCCGAGAAATCGTTATAAACTCAATAATATCCTCGTCGATTTCCAATTTTGCTATCTCGTTAAAGTCCTTTAACACTTCGTAACATGGCTGATCGTCTCCACTCGCGGCTACTAAATATAACTTGTCCCATTTCATCCATCTCGTAAATAATTAAGTAGGAGTTGTGTCTTGCCACTTCCAGATGGTCTGATTATAACCATACGAATATAATTCGGTAGCGCTGCATGATGATTAACTGGTTATGGTGTTTTTGCCGCCGAAAAATCAATGACTGTCATGTTATTATAAATACAATATGGATCTATATTGTGTGAAACGTAAGAAACGTACTGGAAAAGATGATTGTCGACGATTACAACTAAAACTGAAACAGATCAGCACTTGCTGCTATGTGTGTACAATGTAGTAAAAAAATTAGATTTGTTTCTATGAAATCTGCATATAATTTAAAAACAAAACGAGAAGGTAATATTGCAGCCAAGTTAGCAAAACACATAGGAACACCATTAGCGAAGTATCCTGGAGAAAACACCTTCCAGGATATAGTTATTGCGGACCCGGGACGAGACTCGATATCAGACTCGATGATCAAAACCAACCCCGACTTGGTGCGAATCCAATACACGCCACTGATAAGGCGTGTAATGCTCATGATGTTGCTTATAAAAGTAGCAATCTGCAACACATACATATCGCAGATGACTAATTAATTCACGCGTTGAATTCTATCAAGGAAAAATTGGCTTCATGGTTGATAAAATCGGCGATGAAAAGTAAATAGATGTAATGTGCTGCTAATTACAAACAACATGGAATCTATTTATTATTCTCCAAGAGGATACTGGAGGGGTAAAGCATTAATCAGAAAACTCGTTAGCGCCGCAGAGGTGAAAAATAACAAATATCCAAACAGGCGATATGGCAAATTTATCTACCACCGCCTAAACAAGTTAACTACTCGCATTTTGATGTCAGCGTCCCTAATGAGGTTCATTAGGCTGATGTAATAATTCTGTCGCATTATGGTTTTTACAAGTAGCGCCTACCCGTAGTTGATGCTGCGAGTCGATACAAACAAGCAGAGCCGTTAAAGACAAAATCATCAACTGAGGTGGCTTCTGCGTTTAAAAGGATTTATCGAAGGGGTCCTCTGCATTGGCCAAATCTATTACAAGATGATCCTGGCAAGAAATTTTAGGGTGAAGTGTTATCAAAAATGCTGAATCATAATGTCACCATCAGACGAGGATATATTGCATTACGCCGCGATCATGCAATTGTTGAACGATTTAAACTGACACTTGCTGAGCAGTTATTTGGATATCAATGCGCGAAGGAATTTGTTCAGGATAAACGAGATCGTGAATGGGTCAAGAGATTACCAGGCGTGATTACCGCGCTGAGTAATTAGATTACACGAACAATTAATACGAAACCTAACAACGAGATTAAAAAAAGTATATACCCGTAAAACCTCAAAATGATGTTTCAAAACAATCAATAATCAGTAATGTCACTGTTAGGTATTTATATGAACCAGGAGAGCGTGAAGGTGACAAAAAAGAGCTACTGATCCTATAAGGAGTAACACCGTACATAAAATATCTAGTATAACGAGATCTACAGGTAGACCATTAATCTATCTATTGGATTCAACTGCTCCTTAGCATGGATTTACTCGTGAACAACTACAACTGATACCCGAGGATGCTTAATTACCACCGCGTGGTCTTAACTAGCACTTCTGCGTCTGTTGCACTCAAGGCAAGTCAGCATCACAATATCTATTATGACCAATACTGCTATTTTTTTCTGTCAACGGTAAATTGTCGAGATTCCTTATCCGACCAACACCAACGCATTATACAATTGCTACTCGCGCAGTGTTTATTCTGCTGTTGTTTCAGCGTAATTATAAATTCGTCATCAATACCAAATTTTATGATTTTTTTTGTATCCTGTTGTTTATAACCAGATAGTTTTTTTACTGATAATATCATTGCTGACAATATCACTTATTGTAGTGACATTATAATCTAAACCAAGTCTTCGAAGTTGATTTATGCTTCGTATTCTGGATACTGCAAGTAAAACTAAATTTGACCACTCGATGCGATTATCTATGATCCAAACAATTGTATCGGATATAGTCAATCCCTGGGAATAATGTATTGTCGCTGCTTATCCTAACTACAATGGGGATTTATCAGTGCGCAATGCATCTTCGACGACATTGATATCAACTAACGCAATATCATTTAACACGAGAATATGTTTTTCTGTCCCTGACTTTGTCAGGCCAGGAATATCAACTTCGATATTTTGTCTTCGTGTATTCTTGGGTCTATCACACAGCGGTACTGGAAGTGTTGCAAATTTTTCTTTGTGCGTGTTAAATAACGTCATCTTTAGTGTATCTCTGACTATCTGTCTACTTGCCACTATCAAATCATTTGGTCTCTACGCTTCCTAAAAATCATTAAATGGAGTTTCCGAAATTATTTCACGCGCTATTTAACAATGAATTCTATCCGGTTGTAATCTGGTTAGTCTCTTTAAATCAAGTAATTGTTCATCAAGTCATCTATGATCAGATTTCTTCATAGTAGTCAAGAAAATGTTTTAGCCAATCATGTGGAGACAAACCGACAAATGGTGGTGGTTGACCATGATCAACCTTTGCAATACATCTAACGACACCGTGCATATCTCATCCCAAATCATGACTTCAGGAAAAAATGTTTCACCAATTCGATCAAGAGTCTTTTCGTTACCCTTCCATCGAAAGAAACTACTATAAGTGTAAGCATTAATTCCTCGTTGTTTCAACTCTCTTTCATGTCTGTGGGTCAGTGTTACCACAATCATGTTTGATTTCCCTCGAAATAATTCGATTGCAGTAGTCGTCTTTCCCGACCCACCACAGCCGTTTAAGTAACTTTTTTAATGTCTACATATTGGATCGGAACACGACGGTGCATTAGATAGATCTGATTTCTGATTATTTTTCAAGTAATTGTTTTCAATTGTAAAATCTGCTGATTTGGAGTAATCACGCAGTATTTCATTTTTAATTCTCCATGATCCCTAACTCTCGACTGAATTTGTAAATTCAGCCACAGCTTCTTTTTCTTTACGTCTATATAAAATGAATCAGTTGCTACTGTAACTGCGGTGTCGGGAAATCTATTTATCATCGAACGTAGATTAATAGAAGCATAAGCCAGCATATACGTCCTTAAGTACGTATATTAAAAAGTTTCTCCAATGTGTAAGTAACAAGTGTACCCAATTTGGTTCCATCGGATAAGAAAGCGTCTTTACGATCGAGGTTTATATCCCTAGATGTTACATCTGCGATTATAACATCGTGTTCAGCGTCATCTATAATCAACCGCGAAGAATATTGTTTATGGTCGTATTTTCCACCTTGTGTTAATTTACCAATTATTCTTCTGCCAAAATCTTTTGCGTCTTTATTTCTAACTTCAAAGATTTATTTGGACCATTTCACGATATATTATTCGTCGACATCAGAGAATTGTTTTTTGTTTTCGCTGATTATACTATCTTGACTATCGGGTTGTGTTAACCAAACTTCAGTTTGTTTCTGATATGATATAATTGCTTCACTGACAATCAGCAATATCAGCATTTTAGAATCAATAATATACCGTAATAACACTATCAGCATCCAGTGTTTTTCAGAGATGTGTTTACCAAACCAAACATAACAACACGGATAAAGTCCTTTAGCCAGTTCAAATGATACCACACGAGCGAATCAGGTGAGATCAAAATCAGGCAGTGGTCCGTTAATCGCAACACGGGTCATCTCATGTGTGGGATGTCCAAATATATTGAAGTACTCAGAGCACTATCCGTACTCCCTGGATAACACGCAATCATATCAATCGAAATAACACTTACAGGGTCGTATTTTGTATTCCATAATCCACCATGTTGTACCCGATGCAGCTTGATTCGATATCTGAGAGAAATGCTGCGTGTGTTGGTTTCCATAGATTTCTCGTTCTCGTGAAATGAGCTGCACCTGACGGTATTGTAAAACAGTTTGTTTATAATTGTTCGTCGTAATCCGTTGAAAAACCACTAGCTTCTTTTTTCATCTCTTTGTGGAGGGCTTCAGTACGGTATAATTCGCCATTGGGTTTTACAAATTGATCGAATTTACCCTCTCCGTCTTCAAAACTGTGAAGTAACCACACTGCCACGGGATCTTGTTCATTAACTCGTAAATAAAATCAAACAGATTTCTCGTGTAATATGTTATGGTTCTATCCTGCGGAAATATTGTTACTGAGGATGTCCAGGCGTGTTCGTTATGGTCTATAATTTTGATTGAAGCTCCTTTTGATTTATATCTAGATTCGTGTAATATCGCGCCTGTTATCGTCATTACGGTTATTGGGAATCTGAACGATGTTTCTAATTTGGTTATATCTTAAATCGTTGTTCCGTTCTTCCTAACTGTTAATTCCCATTCATTTTTTTTTACATCCTTGATCCGTCAGTTTATTTCCACGCAACGCATTTGTGAAGTGTTCTATTATTCGTTCTGCTACACAATTCAACGACGAATATTTCATTGGTTTTATTTTTTCAATACTCGGTTTATCATGTATCGGATAGATGCCATAAAGAACAGCTGTTACAGGATAGGATCTTTCATAATACGGTTTGTCAAATCTAGTCAGAAATCTTGGTTTGGAATCCTGACTCACAGTAACAGTCAGCTCAGCGTCATATATTTGCTGCGTTACAGGATAAGGCGTGATTGGGTTCACAATTACACAGCCATATTATAAAATTGGGTGTAATGAAGTTTCGTTGAAGACAAGCGGTCAACAGAAACCAACCGAGGATATACAACTTGATTACGGAGCAAACCAAATAGCACGCGTGTATCATCGTTTGTTGTCATTTATAGGACGCGATAATAATGTGGATACTGGTCTGCAAATATCACAGTTGGATTTTAGAAACCTATATCCCATCTATTACTTCTCGCTGGAACATCTTGACTTAACCAGACAATCCGTCGTTGAAATATATTTTCGAGCTCGTGTAACCCGTCCGACTAATGTAGCAGGTGTTATCACTATCCCCAAATACAGAGCAGTTGCTGTAATTCGCAGCGACAAATCAATGCCACTCGAAGGTGTTAGTGGACTAATGAAGGTAGTTGATGCACCAGTGGAAAATATGTAATATTTTCAAAAATATGTAATGTAGCAATTAGATCAATATGTTATTAATAAAATGTCATACAGTTTTGTTAGTGTTACGTTGACTCCTGTCAAATTAAACAATTGCAATCGGAATCAGTTAAAAAATATGGAACCACAATATCACTGAAGCACAATCAGATGTCTGGCGGTCAGAATAAACTATAATTGACAACTTGTCAGATAAAACACTTCAATGATGCCATCAAAATAATAATAAAAAAGGGTGTTCAGGTCACTCTCTCTGCGGCTGCAATTAAGAACATGATACAATCAGGTGGTGTATTCCAACTTTTCGCTGCTTTACCAGCATTAATTGCAGCAGCGGCCCAAGCTGTAGGAAAAGCCTCAACGCTAGGAGCCTTTGGTACAGCGACAGTGATGGCACTAAAGAAAGCATCTGGATTCGGGTATAAAAAAGAAACGAGGAAAGGGTCTAAGACTACCAGGAACTCCGTACTCATGGTACAAAGGAAGCGGCCTGAGAATACCAGGAACAGTTTAATAACAACAATATTTCCAATGTCAAATTTTGATTTATTCGATGCTGCTAAAAACCTAGCGATGGAAAACTTTAGAGGTGTTTTTATGCGAGATCAATTACCACAACAACCGAACAGCGTTGAAACCGATATTATTAATCTCGATAACAGCACCGGACCTGGAACTCACTGGGTTGCATACGCGTGTTATCCGCGTGCAATAGTTTATTTCGATTAATATGGGTTAGCACCGCCTAAAGAATTTATGCGTTATATAAACCACTTAAAAACTCGTATCTGGTATTCTACGCTACCAGCACAGAAAATCAATGACCCACCAATATGCGGCATAGAAGTATTGAATGTCCTCCACGCCATTTCATCATCGGGAAAACCACCCCATACTACCTTACACGAATATACGAGTAATCGCTGTTTAGAGAGAAAGTAATCTAGAATAAACATGATTGATATTTGGGGAAGTTTATTCGAACAAGTGAAAAAATGAACAATGTGGTTTTATAAACCCGTTTCTGCTAATATATTACCAAACCCAATTATTGAAAAGTCCAGTCTTAACACGATTTATATATCACCAAAACATTTAATTGAAAAATCCAATCTTAACACGGCTGACATAGTACAAAAACTCCCAATAAATCACTTCAGAAGTGTGTTCAGGGAAAATCAGTTCTCGGTACAACCAAAAATCTTTTAAACCGGTATACTTGATATCGGTTTTAAAAATAAATATCGAGTACATTACGTGATACATCCACTATGTGTCATTTATTTTGACCAGTATGGATTTTCTCCTTATAAAGAAGGAAGATTTCTTGAGTATATATCCAAGTTGAATTATTCAGTTTATGTTTGGTATTCAGAGTTACCCATACTGGGCTTACTTTAAATGTATTGTGGGGCAGAAGTCCTTGAAATGTTAATGGCGGTTTCATCATCATCTAAATCACTTTCTAAAGTCGTCTACGAATACAAAATAATGAATTACTTAAAGAGACGAATGTTATAATGAATAACATGATTGATATTTGGGGAGAGATATTTATCAAGCCTGAAAAAACCACCGTGGAAATTTCTGCAACCGGCGATATAAAAAAAATAATCGAAGATGAAATACCTTAGTTGTTAAACTTTGCAAGTGTTGATCCCAATGAAATAGTTGTATTTCAAGATTGTCAAGGTAAATTGAAAACGAGTAATGATAGTAATATTTCCCTAGATGATATTTTTGTTAAACAACGCGATGCAGTAGAAGATACGACCGCGTTGTTTTCCGATCAGGGTAAACTGAAGCTGGGTGTACTTGTTTCAATTACTGTGAATAGAATTAACAATTTAGAACCATTAAAAAATACGCAATGAATACGACGACCATATAACTAAATTCGATCAGTTCTCTGAATTACAAAGAAATATAATTGACAATATTGACAAACCTCTATTAGATTTCTTTGGAAATCCACCGGTGACCACAAAGAAACTCACACAGATAAAAACAGCTATGTTGGAATCTGCAACACTGCAGTCCAGATATGAAGATCATGTCGAGAAAGTTTCAACTTTTTAATAGTTTATTACCACATTGGATAAACTAGACATAAAACTCCCCGATATTAGAAAATCCATCAATGAGATGAAAAACACCATCAAGGCAATCAAAGATAATTTACCGAGGATGATAGAAAAACTTGAAAAAATAAAAATCCCTCACGAACAAAACATATCATAAATAACGTATACGCGACTCAATACAGATCTTTTACGTGGATACCATCCACTAACATGTTAAATATCACTGCGGTCGTCAAAGGTATTTGTCGATTAACTCTCGTGACACCAACTCAATTTAATATTTCATCAACGAGTTCATATGGGGTCAACAATACGATATCAGCGATCATCGCCAAGGGAAGAATCGAACTATTCACAATAGCATTCACTGATAATGATTTGGCTAGGTTTTCAGTAACATGGTATGTGGCATTCGTAGCGAATTTAAGTAAACAACTAAATTGAATTGTGTTGTAATAAATTAAATGTCATCACATCAATATCGCTATGATCAAGTCAGAGAATTTCAAACTAAACTCAAAACACTCAGTGAGGGGTATCAAGTAAAAATAAAACAATATCGACGAAGAATCACCGTGTACTCAGTATCAGGTGTAATCACAGGAGCCGGTATTATACTCTCCAATTTGTATATCAGCGGCGACAATAATCGCGGGAATAATCTCGATAATAACAAAAACAAGATCATCATGCAGCCAGCGTAAACTGCAAGATAACGTAGTTAAATTTAATGTTGTATCAACGCGTACTCGCAATTAGACTCGATGATATCGTCGTCACTCGATGACACATTAATATCCGATAGAGAGTTTTCAGCGATGGTACGTGATTATTTATCCGCGATATCAAAATTAGAAACACAACATGAGTATAATAACAATGGCAACATCGCAATAACTACTTCAACGAATAGAAGAAAATACCACACCGGTGAAAACCAGCATGATCTCAATAACATCAACCAATCCTGAATTCAGTGTGAATTTCCCTACTGCGATTCCGGTGAAGGAAATAGCGTTGGCAAAACTACGAGTTTACCACAGCTGGCCTAATATTAGATCAGCACCTTTCGGTGGTCAACAACCGAATAATTCCCTGGTGTTTGCGAGTAAGAATAAACCCGATGGTACTCTAGACTGGAACGTTGTTTCATTACTATCAGTGTCTTATCAAATCGAACAATTCAATGATGAATTACAACGCAGAATAAATAACACTATCATCTGCCATTGAGATAAACTCACCCGGGTATGCCGTAGATATCTATCAGAGTTCTATAAGGTCAGTACTGGTTGGCCTGAAAACCCACCTCCACCTGAACTACACAAATCTGAGTATGTTACGAATAAGCAATCATACCATGAAATTACCACATCATATAAAGAACATCTCCTTGATATAAAAAAGACATCGCTGCCGGGTAGTTATTTTAATTTTATTGATCAGGGTTCCGCCTTTTGGAGATATAAGTTTGGACAGACTCCAAAATCAATTATATATATAAATATATATCATAATAGAATTATTGAATACTTTAGAGAGATCAATCAAGAACACAGTCAACAACTACAACGACTACAACAGGCTTTCAATGAGTCTAATCGAATTGAAATCATTAATCTAATTGAAATATTAAATCAACTTGTATCCGACATGGAATATATCAACCAGCGAGTAATTCAATTAATAATTGATCATAGCGATGTCAACTTTAATTAACTGTATCTAATATAACAGAAGCCGACCTACCAAACTTCAAGTTCCCTTGGTATAACGCAAACGCACTAAACATTTCCGTTAATGATTTTATCAATGAAAAATTTGCTGCGATATTCACCTATTGGAGACAACAATACAAGGGTTCATCTATCCTCAAACATAATAACGACCCAGACGGAGGCAGTAGGCAAATCGCTCCTCAAAACGTCAATATATCCTCGGTAAGTGTATTGATTTTAGCATGTGATTTTATCGAAGGAAGTTATCAAACAAATCTCGAAAGATCAAATCAAGCCCAACAGGGGTATATTTTATATGCATTTGCACAAACGGCTCCACCAGTATCTCTTATGATTGAAGATCCAAGTAATCCAGTCTATATGCGATGTCATAATAATTCATTAACGAGAATTATTTTCAGACTCAATGACCAATCCAATAATCTGATTGATCTACGAGGTGAGGTCTACAAATTAGTCTGTTTGTAAAATCCTGAAAAGAGTGATAAACCCATAGCAGCAGGGAGGGTGCGACAACGACTTCGGAGTCTTATTTTTTGATTTCGTGAAAGCATTAGTTAGACAAATTGACGTTCCAGCAAGTCGTCCGATTTGTCCTCCCTACTGATTGCGGAAACATTCTTTGATGGAAATTTGCAAAGAATCATGCTATACCAAGCCATACGGTTGCTGAAGTTAGAGCTTGCAGAAATTACATAGATTCGTTAAGAAAAAATATAACAGTTTTAAATCAATAATAATAAACGAATTCGTACAAGTTATGTCAGTATTGAAAGAAAATCAGTATGTACAGAAATGGACATTTAATAATTTCATTTTACAATAATTTGCCACTTCTTTGGCAGCTAAAACCGTTATATAACAATGACCGGCATTTTCTGTATATGAGCAAATATTAGGTAGGAATTTAATTTTTCACTGCTATGAATTTAAAATTTCAGTTGATCAGAAGCACCTTCGTATACGAATATCTTGCTCGTCACTATAGTTTTAAATAGGCGAAATAGGCATATCGATTGGAAAATAGATGGGCACGTCATTTTCATAAGTCGCCACCTGATGTCTCAGTAATTAACAAAAGTTTTTTTTGCTGTATTCATCAATTTTTCCATTCTCAGGCTCTAACTAGTTGCACAATCATCATGGGATTAAAACACTTTTGTCAAAGCCTAAGTGATGATCGAAAATGCTTCCTGATAAAATAGATCGGATGCATTTATTCCAATTTTACTTGCCCAAACAAACAATATGTTTTGTAAATAGTTCTAAACGATGCAATCAAACGGTCATAATGAAAGACAGAAATACACAAATGATTTATATGCTTAAACATATTCACTAAATTTGCCTGATGCTTAAATTACTATGTAATTCAGCAAAACTTTCAGCTTAGTTATTTATTGGGTACAAATTTGTGACAGTAAAGTTTCTGCTTTATACTATGCGGAAGAAGCAATTTTGCAACTGTTCAGGTTAACTTCGATCCCAGTTCACAAGCACAATTTTTTACTTTAGTTCCATGAATACAAAAGTACTTAGCAGAAAACATGCTTAAACGGAAAACAAATGAGGTGATATCCAAGACAGTATTAAGGTCAATCACAGCCTTAAATGTGTGATCTAGACTGTTACAAGAATGGTAATTGTTCATTATAAATATGACACACGTTAAGTAACTAACAGTCAATTATTTGCTTAATTATACTATACCTCTATGGGTACCTTTGGTCACCGATGCTTTCTTTTAAAGATGAATGTTTCATGCACTAATAAATTAGTATTAAATCTACATCGGAGTTGACTGTACATTGTTGTCTTATTATCTGGATAGATGCCTGCGACAATACGTTCTTCAATGACATTAACCTAAATAAATTATAGATTATTCAATTGCTGGTTACTCAAGTAGTAATTAGTAATTT
Source organism: Unio delphinus (assembly GCA_029339505.1). Taxonomy (NCBI): domain Eukaryota; kingdom Metazoa; phylum Mollusca; class Bivalvia; order Unionida; family Unionidae; genus Unio; species Unio delphinus. The sequence goes on from JAQISU010000131.1 coordinate 3,869,701, forward strand.
TAGCTGTTTTGTGCAATGCTACCTTCCATCAAATTAGATGGAATAAAGTTGTTACACTAATACATGTTTACTCCAGTAAATAACAGCATATGTCTATATAGGTCTCGGCTTGACGTGAACAAACGTCTACCGTATTTAATTTTGTGACGCATCCCTTTTTACGAGTATTCAAAGAAGTCGTGTTTTAAAGCCATATTTCTCGTACATTATAATTTAACGCAGTAACTCTACAAGCAATGTACATACTTGCCTATACTTCGCTTACAAATCAGAATATATTCTTTGAAAAATATATTTTTATGGTTCAATGTCAAGGGCACAGACCAGTTGCTGAATATTATGTCCCGTATTATCCGTAATTAATAGAAACTAGAAATAGAGCTCAGGAGAAAACATCTGCAAAATAAATACATATAATTTTCCTTGTAATTAGTTTTGATTAACTAATGAAAGATGTATGCTTATATCTTACCTATAATAACACTTCCGATAACCAAAATAAGACATTATAAACGATTGTATTCATTGATATAAAAATGGACAATTCATATACTCCATACAAAATATGGTACAGAGTGGCGCAGTTTCGACTTCATTAATGTAGAGCAGATGCATTATAAATATAGGTATAATTGACGTTGATACTGAAAGGTAGTCATACATGCCCTAACTTTTGACTTCATTTGCATATAATTGTGGCCTGCCTACACACGGTTTACAACATTCTCATGCACCGAGGACCCCATACAGACATACTATACCATTCATTTACATTGAGGATATTTGATCAGGTTAATATATAACTGAGGTGTTATGAGTCACCACGTAAAAAACTTTAATTTTTTCCTTACAAAATTGATGATGTACACATGTTTACATTAGGCTAGGCAATCTAGCTTTTCTTATATACGTACCACAAATATACCGTTGTAAACCATGTATTGGGTGTCAGAATAAAAATAGAATTACTTGCTTTTCATGTTTAACAAAAGTTTACTAGTAACAATACTACATGGTTAAGTCAATAAACGTGTATTAGCATTATCTTATTATCCAAACACAGACGTTTTGTGAACTCCAAAACTTGATATAGTAAGAATACTACATAGCGTCCCACAAAACACATGTAGTAACATTTAACTATCTCCAGGCAATGACATTTTAGCCTTGAAACTCTGATGCAGCAACAATACTACAACTGATGCAGTAATAATACTACATAGCTCTCCCGCTGACCCTCAATCGCATGTAGAACTTTACCCTGTTTTCGACGTACTGTGTTGTGACTGCCAAAACTTGATCTAGAATTAATAATTCATAGAATTTACACAAAAGCCATGTAGTGACATTACCCTATTTCCAAAACAAAATTGTTTTGATCTCCAAGACCTGACGTAGCAACAATATTACAATTGATGTAGCAACAGTAAGACATACCTATTGAGGAAACGAACGCATTAGCATTACCTATTTTCAAGGCACTGACTAGTAACCTCCAAAACTTGATGTAGTAATAATACTACATCGCTCTTCCGCAAACCATTGTAGTAACATTACACTCTGTCTATGCGATTGTTATGTGATCTCTGTAACATTATCTAGAAACAATACTACATTGTATATCACCAATCCAGTGTACAGTATTAATATTTTAACGTAATATGTGTTTTAAAGGAGACCAGAAACCAAAGGAAATATAGAACAATAATAACAACACTAATGAAAAAATCCTTATTCTGAAGTATTATATGCGACCGCAATCCCAGTATTTAAATATTGGCATATGTTCAAAGAGCTGAATTTCCGTGACCTTGTATGGAAAATGTCGGCACCTATTCGGTTAATCTCGTGAAGTGACGTCATACTAGCAACTCCAGCATCCCGACTGGCGATTTTGTATTTCATACTGGTATAAATAGCAGATGAAGAAAAGGCTGTGGGCAACATTTTGTTTCTCTTTTCCAAATGATAAAGGCATAACGAAAGTATGGATACATTATTACAAGCGATTCGATTTCAATGCAACACGATACAGCACTCCGTGCTCATTACATTTCTCACAGGAATGTTACCAGAGGGATCCTGAAAAATAGAAGCTATAGGATGCGCAAATGGAACGCGTAGACTAAAAGTTGAAACTGTTCCAGACATACCATTGTATATTTTAAATCCTGGTAAATAGTGTCAAACGTACGAGTTACAAAATTAGGCTGAAGACCGAGTAAGTGCTAATAAAAATATGACAGCCCGACACTTGGTCGTGCTGATGAAATGAGTAAATGTTTTTTTTGAGACCTGACTTTAATCAAATGGAAGCTTTGCTAACAAAAAATAATAATAAGAATCTTAACCCCTGACACGGTCGTGTTTCGAGAAAAACAATTTTAAGTTATCTTAAAATAATAAAACAATTAATTAAAAAATTACAACCTTTAAGTATATGTATATCACACGTAAAATGTATAAACGGTAATCTGTAATGATTGGAACTGATTTAAAGTGTCCCTTGGGGAGTTTAAATAGCAGAGATTAACATAAAAGAGATCCGATATAAAATCAAAGTTTCACATTAACTGGATCACAATAAAAATTATGGGAGGCTACCATTAACATAATGGCTGTTTAACAAATTAACAATTATTCCTTATCATTGCACGTATCCTGTGAAAAGGACTGGCGTTCGGACATAATTCAAAGAAACCATGTGCTACAGAGTGTGTATGTAAGCACCATAAATTCATTGGCAAATAAACGATTCACAATTTTGTTGTAACTTCAAAGCCAAATATATAGCCATTGTTATCCCACCCTGTTTCCTGTAGAGTAAGTGTTAAGATATGTTACTCTACTCTGTTTACTGAATGAAAAATTTATTTTGAATTAGATTTTTAGGGGTACATATACTGCGTCGTATATTTGTTTTTATTCCTTCTTTTAATTTAATCATGGTAATGCAACTTTACATATATGGTAGAGGAATATCAGGTGTTAACTTGCCGAGATTCTTTGGCGGAAATGGTGATTTTGTTTGCGGATAATATTACGCAGCCTTCATTGTGATCATTCATGGGTTTTAAACAAATTGGAGACAATTTGATTTACAAGAAGTACTTCTGTAGTAGTTAAACAATTTGAAATGTACGTGAATAATAATCTTATTTACTGAAGACAAATCTGTCGTGTGATATTAATTATCTCTTAACTACAATATTGACAAGGGATTGCACATTTGATACAAATTTATATTTGGTTTTGCTTTTTTATTTCTTTCTTCTCCAGGCTTGAGAGTTAACATATATGAACTGTTCGGATTTGTGGAATGTCAGTCAGGTATATTACATTTCAGTCAGGAATTTCAGTCTGGTATATTATAAATATTGTTTTAAAAGTGCTTAGCTTTAATGAAGAATTTCTGGAGAAAATATGAAATGTTTAAAGTTGTGACTGCGTAGTTTAATGCAGACATTATGTTTTATTAATATATCTAGGAATGTTCATTCCTTGGCAAATGTAATGCTCCTAGACCTCATGTAACACAGTTTCAAGATTTGTTTACCTTCTATGTATGTGATTTGCACAAGAAATAGTTCTATATCAATACATGTAGTGTTGGCTTATACAAATAATAACTGTAAGTTGAAGAACATATGCAAAGTGAATTGCGCCAATTAGCTATGGACCAAACCATTTTGTTAGAATTTGCTTGTAATTGATAGGTAATCATTACGTTTTGCAAGATGAACTAGTTTATATACCATTTAAATATATAACATTTCAGGTTTAACCCGACCCACTATACCTTATCTTATTACCCGACCGACAAAAAAATTATATATAATTTTCCCGTCAGCTTTTAATAAATTGTCGCAGATAGATTTTGCATTAACATTTCTCATATAAGACCGGTTTCTTACCTTTATCGTGCTATGCACAAGGACTTGAATATTTTTTGGTAATGTTAGGCTCATGGAATAACATATGAAAGTAACTGGATATCCCTTCTATACACGAAAAGGGTCTTGACAAAGATTATTGTAAGCGTTCATCATGCAAGTATTCAATGACGTCGGTGGATAGTAACGGTAAAGTAACTTGTAAAACGAACAATATTACAGGTACGTTATGATGTTCCACCAAATGTGCAATCAACACAACTTCGTATATACCAATAACACGTTGGAATTGACCTAAAAATACCAGATAAATCACCGCCCATATTTGCTCGATAATATTGACTAAATGAATAAAATTCGGAAAGATACGGCAAACACCTGGTTAACCATATGTATATGATATGTAATCAGTTATCCGTACAGAAGGTGCACATCAAGATAACATACACGCTTTGCATATGGTTAGGTTTGTAAGGTCATGCAAGGTATAATCAACAGTTAGCCCTACATCACACTTAGTAGTATCTAGCATACCGTTCCTAAACCATACGTCATAACGGACTTTAAAGGGATTGGTCATTAATATGACATTCACTGTGAGAGATCGGTAAAATCGCTCATTTTTCGTACAAGTTAACATTTAAAATTGTACGGCCAAGACTTTGTAATATACCTGATTTAAATTTGTTTTGAGTTACGTCGTTCTTCTTTCCGATGAATGGTGCCCTTACTAAAATTAATTGTAATATTAAGATTATTTGAGTGCATATTTTCTCTATCTGTTTCAGAAACATCATGGTTTACATTTGCGTGCAACATTCCCTGACATCTATACTTTAGAAGAGAAGAATAAAGTGCAAATGCGTTTCGCTTTTAATGATAGTCCTATTTGTGGTATTTATTGAGTATACCGATAATGGCATCCGCAAGCTAATAATTTCACCAGCTCTCTCAATGCCTCTGAGAAGCACGAAACCTCAGACAAAACAAACAATGTCACATGATAACAGTGGAACTATGATTGGAATATTCAAGGTGATGCTGACGTTTGACAAGTACAACACTGCAGCAATGACAACACAAGGGATGCCATACAATTTGACACAAGTTACAAAACTGAGACCAAATTCTACGCCGATCATACAAAGGAGGAGCACATATAAATTAGAATTAGAAAAAAACAAAGAACATTCAGTACATCTTAGTTCAAAAAATTATCATAAAAGGCATTTTATTACTATTTCATTAAAAGGTCGCCTTGGGAACATCATGTTTCAGTTAGCAGCATTGATGAGTTGCGCCAATCGATTAAATTTCACATCTTTTGTTCCTCCTAATAAGATCCTCAATTCATATTTTCTCCTTCCTATAACAAGTGATATAACATTTACAAATGGGAAAACATTTTTGGAACAAATGTACGCAAAATACGATAGCAATATTGAAAGTCTCGATACAAATTATAACTGGACTCTATCGGGATATTACCAGTCTTGGAAATATTTTTACAAAGACGAAGACTTGATTCGTAGATCATTCGAATTCATTCCAAATGTATCTAAAGCAGCTCGTCAGTTTGTGGATGGTTTTAAAGAAAAACATAAAACAATTGTTGGCATTCATGTTCGTAGAGGAGATTTCACAAAACAGGAAAATGAAATGTTGGGTTATACCACGGCTCCACTAAAATACATAAATAAATCAATGAATTATTTCAGAGACAGGTATAATGATACTTTCTTTGTTATCTGTAGTGATGAGATATCATGGTGCAAGGAACATATCAGAGGAAATAATGACACTGCCTTTAGCAATTTTGATAACACAGGAACTATAATGGCAATGCTGTCTTTTTGCGATCACGTAATAATTACGTCAGGAACGTTTGGTTGGTGGGGAGCATGGCTTGCAGGCGGAGATGTTGTTTATTTCAAAGGATACCCTAGACCAGGTAGTAACATTGACAAAAAAATGTCTCGCGAAGACTATCATGCACCTCAATGGATTGGAATGGACTGATATATATTTCATCAGAGTTTATTCTTTGGTTACTTTCAAATGTATAGTACTAGTATATTTACTTTTATCAAATAAGTTCACCCTTTTCATGCATTTTACAGCGAGGATGATAAATCAATACAATTCTAAAGTAAACAAAATGTTCAGTCGTTTATTATCGAATTTAATTGATTATATCACCGTAAAATTCTATGCGTGGCAGCTGGATAAGAAGGTATTTATGTTAACTAGTCGGTTTTGAATACCTTATACAATCTAAATAATTTTATTGGATTTAGCGGCTGCATACAGTCAAACGCGGAACTTTTCGATGTACATGTTCCAATTGTATAACTAAACAAAAAAATATTTTACATTGATTTGTCTGCTTTCTAAAGCATGTGTTTGTTCTTAAATGCCACTTTTATAAAGGATATTACAAAACGCCTTTTTGTGACTCGTTCACACACATATAGATGAGGTGAACAAGTTATTGTCAGAAATAAAGTTAACGGAAACGAAGCTTTTATATTTTAATTTTGTTTGATCAGACTGTAAATTGAATGTGCATACGCCAGTCTATTCTTTCAGAGATCGATATAGTCGAGACGAAGATACTGAGTGAAAACATATAAATCCTTAGGTCAGGCGTTCAAATATTACAAAGTCAAATTATATTGATACATTATTAAAACAAAGACACACGTGTTTGACGAAGGCCACTTTTGTGACTTTGTATTGTACATAAATTATATCAGCGAACAAAACAGTTGCTATGAATTACAGCATGACTTAACTATTTGAACAAGTGTATATACTAAACTTGCTATAAATTGAAAAATGACACAGAGTATAATACATAATTCTGTAAAGGCTGCAATTGCTGTAATTATGAATGTTATGTACGGAACAGACTCAAACTAAACTATGTAATTACTGCAATAGAACTTCGAGAAAATATATAAAGTAAAGATGCAAACAAATGAAAGAATGAGACGAACAACATTATCAAACGAGACTGTAGAAGCCGTATAACATTGTAAGAGGTTACTGCGTATTTCACTGCTTCGAAACTGTACAAATGGAGAAAGCAAAAACACAAAACCAAAACCAACGATAAAAAACATGTCATTAAGAAGAATATAGCGTATAACAGTTATAAACAGGAAGTTAAGATGGAATGGAGGTGGGAAAGATTTCATCAGAAGAATAAAAGCAGCAGAGAGTGTGGACAGACCGAAACTATTTCAGACAAACCGAAATTATTTCAAAGTCCTAAAAGATTTCAAACCGAAACTATTTCAAGCAAACCAAAACTACTTCAAACCGAAACTATTTCAAACCGAAACTATTTTATGCAGACAATAAAAAAAGAGAAATGGTTTCAGTTTGTCACGCTGTTGAGACTCTGTCTCCAGAAAGTGCCGGCAAAGATTGAGTTTTGGAGACGAATTGAAAACCCTTAACGACTTCACAGACGGATTTGTAAAATCTCTCCTCGTAAATCAGTCAGATTATTGGACTGGTCATTGAGTTTCAAATTCATTCTCATTAACGAATCATTATGGCATCACATATAGACCGAATTAGTTGGATCCTAATTGATTACAAATGCTGGGCTTGATTTGATCTTTCGAGATTTATTTGGTAAATTCCTTCGATTACATCACATATTAAAATCACTGCAATTACCAAGGATATATTATCATTTTGAGGAGCAATACCACCACCATCTTGGTCATTATTATGATTGAGGATGGTTAAACCCTTGTGCTGTTTTTTCCATGCGGTGAATATCGCAGTAAACTTTTCATTGAGAAGATCATTAACGAATTTGTTTAGTTCGTGTGCATTATATCAAGGAAACTCGAAATTCAGTTGATCATCTGTTATATTGAATACAGTTAGGAAATTTCATTTAGAGTAATTAATGTTGTCATCGCTATGATTAATTATTACTTGAATTACTCGCTGATTGATATATTCCATGTCGGATACAATTTGATTTAATATTTCAATTCGTTTAATGATTTCACTCCGATTAGACTCATGTAAAGTCTGTTGTAGTCGTTGTAGTTGTTGACTGTGTTCTTGATTGATCTCTCTAATGTATTCCATAATTCTGTTATGATATATATTTATATATGTAATTGATTCTGGAGTCTGTCCAGCCTTAATCTCCAAAGGGCGGAATCCTGATCAACAAAATTAAAATAACTACCCGGCAGTGATGACGTTTTTATATCGAGGAGGTGTTCTTTATATGATGTGGTGATTTCATGGTATGATTGTTTATTCGTGATATAATCATATTTGTTAGGCTCGGGTAGTGGTGTTATTAAAGGCCATCCTAGTATTGTTCTGATTGAGCTCTGATAGTTATCTACGGCATACCCGGGAGAGTTTATTTCAATCGCGGATGATAGTTGGTTCATGAACTGTTATGGCGATTTTCGATTTTTTTCCAGTAATATGTTTTATTCTGCGTTGTAATTCATTAGTGATTTGTTCGATTTGGTAGGACCCAAACGGTAGCGAAACAATGGTCCAGTCTGGAGTTCCGTCTTTTTTATTCTTACTCGCAAACACCAAGGAATTATTCGGTTGTTGACCACCGAATGCTACTGATCTAATGTTAGGCCAACTGTTATACACTCGTAATTTTGCTAGTGCGATCTCCTTTACGAGAATCGCAGTGGGGGAAATTGACACTGAATTCAGGATTCGTTGAGGTTATTGACATCATGCTGGTTTTCACCGGTGTGGTGTTTTCCGCTATTCGTTGAAGTAGTTCTTGTGATGTCACCATTGGTATTATATTCGTGTTGTTTTTCTAATTTTAACATCGCGGAATCATAAACATATACCATTGCGGAAATCTCTTTACCTGATATTAATGTGTCATCGAGGGTTGAGGATATCATCGAGGATAAATGGGAGTACGCGGTTGACACAACATGGAACCTTACTACTTAGCCTTGTAGTTTTCGCTGGCTGCATGATGATATTTTATTGTTATATTCGAACTTATTCCCGCAATTGTTGTCGTCGCTGATATACAAATAGGAACGGCTATCGGGGCAATCATTGTTGCTGAGAAGCGTATAATACCAGCGCCGGTGATTACACCTGATACGGAGTACACGGTAACGTCAACTGTGGTAATTCTTCGTCGATATTGTTTTTTTACTTGATACTCTTGCGAGTGTTTTGAGTTTAGTTTGAAATTCTCTGACCTGATCATAGCGATATTGCTCATTGCCGTTTATGATCATTGTGACTTCATTAACACCCAGTTGATCAAATATCATATGGCTGCGTGTTTGGTTGTTTAATCGCGTAATATCCTGTAACGCAACACATATATGTCGGGGTGCAGCAACACCTTGTTTTGATGCCATGTGCCATGTAAATACGCCATTAACAGAGGACTGCAAGGTATCCGTCGTTGTCGTTAGCCATGATATCAATGATTTTCCTCCATGATCCATAAAGGATAGTAATTTGTCTTCTGCGGTGATTGATGGAATCATTACATGCATCCACTGTGATAGTTTTGTTATATTTACTTTACCTTTGTCAACCTCTAGATGTGCAGGATCTGCTGGAATCCTTCAGATTGCATCATTATCATCATGTTTTTACGCTAAGACTACTGTATGCTTCGCTCCATAGATAACGTTTCTAACATTTCTGCAGAATAGTGGAATCACGCAGGAAAATAATCGACGCTGTCCTTACAACATTGATACGCGTGTTGCAGCTTCTAGGTTACAATCAGGATCATTATTTATAAACATATTTTTGAAATCAGCATCAACAGCAGGAGCAGCACGATCCTCTTGTCGCCTTATAATAAATGGAGTCTTTCCAGTGCGAGCATTAATATCCTTAGCGAACATCAGAGATGGACCTGCCGATCTTGTAAAATCATCAGAATGTCTCACTAACTTCACTATTGTTGTGGCAACATCAACATCACGCTCAATGGATTCAATCACTATGTTATCAATCATATATCTAGCACTCTCAAATAGCGCCATGATACCATTATTGAGAAAGCCGACTTTGGCACCAAGTGTCTATGGTGTATCAGCAGCAACATTTGTTACGAATTGACCTTCTACTTCGAAAATGCTGCAGCAGATAGAAAGTATATTTGGTTATACTGTATTATAAAAATAATACTGACAATCGCGTACAGAATCATTCTTGGGTACTGGGGCGTCCATATCGAACGCAGGGTCAGGAGCCGATTTGAACATATTATGATATATTTCCTAATCTAAATCGCGATTTCGCTTGAGATTTCAAACCACTTCCGGGTATCATATTTGCAGTAATATGTCCCTGAGTGTAATATCCTTCATGTATTCGTGATGCTATATTCTGATCACCTGCGTTGTTTATTATTTTACTAATACTAGCCGGCAAAAGTTCCGTAGATGGTAGTTTTTCTAGTGACTACATCATTGTTGGCTTCCTTCTTCTCCGAACTAACGATACTAATTTTTCCTTAGCCGCGGTAGAATGCTTTCCCGGCAACATCACCAACAGCGCTAATAACCTTATCACGAATAACATCAATAGCTTTCATTGATAATTGTTTTGCGATTGGTGCCATTTTTGGAGCCATTCTTGCAAATAAACCTGCAATGGTATTGCCGAGACCATCTCCATAGCACGCTCTATAAACAGGGAATCGTAAGTTTACTAAGTAAATAATAGTTGGTCTATAGTCGTTGTGGTGTATGATCATCTTTTTTAAATGCTGTTTATCTAATCGCACAAATCCTACGGACTTTGGATTTTCAGTCACAGTGGTAACCTTGCGCTAGCTCATCAATAAATTTTCGGTATACACCAATATCCACGACTACATCCTGAAATAGTCGTCTGCAGATATGAGCGACCTCGTTAATATTTTCCGGTGAGTTATTTCCGGCTCGTTTCCCTTCTACGAGAATTTCGTATCGTCATATATCTCCGAGAATTATATTAGGACAACAAACTAGACCACCACCTGAAATCCCCTTTGGGGCTCCAGCTTGAGAAAAACCTTTACCTTTACCGGTAGTACCTTGTTTTTTCTTTTTCTGATCTTATAAATGTCTAAACAATTCATCATTAGGTTCATCATCGTCAGATTGCATATACAATGATTGCTTATTATCAGACTACAATAATCTTAAACCCATATCATCATTGTCAGATGGTGGTTGTCGTTGAGGCGAGAAAGATATGTTCTTTGAAGGACGTTGTCTTTTTCTTTGCAATCTTTGCGTTTTTTTTGTTTTTGTTTTTAGTTCTTTATAATGATCATTCACTATACCCACCGCAATGAGGTATCCAATGTATGATGCGTTGCATTGATGAATTCGACTTGTGTTAGTTGTGATTTTGTAAAAACATCAGCCCAATGTTCTATATTTTTAATATACGTGTGTTCTTCTGCTTTCAACATTTGTTTCCTGTTTTCATAAGTCGTAACAACAAGCGCAGGAATTTCTGCTTTATCAGTCTTATCAATTGCTGCTAACCCCTCCTCATTAAAACTCGCACGTAATTCATCAACTATTTTTTCATTTGGTTTAAAACCAGGAGGTGGTTTTTGTAACAGCGCTGGTGCTTTTTTCAGTTTCCTTTGCAATTTTTTCAAGTACTGGTACAGTAGCTGTAATACCCGCCTTATTATCAGTGGTTATTGGTTTGAATAAATGTTCGGTTCCTGTTGTGAAACTCAGTTTGAAATTCCTGTCAAGTTTGTCGCTTATTTCGAACGGAATCACAAACCCGAATAAATCTCTTAATCGTAACCAACCTCTCGCGGGCTCATCTAGTTGTTAGGGCTTCAACTACCATTATATATATATATATATATATATATATATATATATATATATATATATATATATATATATATATAACCCCATGAATTCATTTAGAGAAAATCGATTTTCATGAAATCTTGTCGACGAATTAGCCAGAAACAATACAAAATCAATGAAAAAAGCATTGAAGATTAGACGATGACGATGAAAATCACTATAAAATTTGCCTCACAAGGATAGAAATCTCATTAAAATCGATTTTCCCTTAATGAATTCCTCATGTTTTCATCCTCGATTTTCACATGAAATCTTGTCGACGGATTGCAAAATCACCAAAAAAAAAGGACCAAAAACTACCAAAAATGACCAAAAATCAATAATACAAAAATTAATAAAATCCCTGAAAAATTTTCCACAATTAACAAATAAAATCCGTGAATTCCCATCCACTCCGAAATTCTTTTGAATTGCACTACAGCGTTTTATTGCTTCCGCGTTGGTGATAAATGACCACGCAAATAAAACATTAATACGTTGAAGGGAATTCTGCCACTGCATACGTAACATACATCGGTGCAGTTTACTTATTTATACTGTCCATGTAACCAAAATCTGATGATTTTCTGTCTCATATTTATATTAAAACTACTTCAAAAACAAATTTGTAGATAAATATGGGTGGGGCGATCGTACACTATCGAAAATGATGCCTTTCTGTTTTACGTGGTCCGTATACGTAAACGTGGTGTACTACCTATAAACTAATGTCAAATAACTTGTAAAAGTTTCTAACCTTGATTCATATATAATCAGCTTTAATTTGATTGAGATCAGCGTAAACTGTTTCTAGCTGGTTTATTAGTTTTATTTAAACATTGTGCTACGTGCTTAAGCTCGAATGAACAGTAACATAGAACGAGTGAAAATAACAAGCTTGTAAAAATTGAATAAACAAAGTATTGAGCTCAAATAATTTCCATAAAAGAAAACTAAACTTACGGCTTTAACAGTCAGTTCCGAAATTAATCCCAAAAAATTCAGAATTTAATCCACTAGAGAAATTGCAAACGTCCTGGGAGGAAAATTAGTGAAGCATCCAAGATGGAAGACGATGTCATGAGATGAAGTCAGTTCTTGGTCATGAATTCAATGAGCACAATTTTTTTTCTAGATAAATAACATAATAAATCCTTTTGATCAAAGCGAATTGAAATAATTTCCGATACATGGTACTTTAAAATAACTCAAAAAATATAATTTATATACCTGCTTCTACTTAAACAAGAAAGGGGTACCATCATCTTCTAGAATCTTTTAGAGCTCCTACACACCGTATGACCCAACTAAAGATAGAAAGATGTTTATAACAAAGCTCCATAATGTCCTTGGAATCATCTAATCATTTTAAAAGCTTGTTTGCAACTCTGAAGCCAGGCTAGAATGAAGTCTACGCCTGGTGTTTATTTGTAAAGTACAGGTCATCTCCTGAAGAATGAATCTTAAACTTAAAATGTCAAATTTGAATCTGAAAAACAAACAATTAAAATACAAAATAAATGACCCAAATCAAAAACACGTAATCATTGTAAAGTTATGTTAATATATCATTACTTTAATTAACGCGATTATTGTTTCACTGTTATTTGTTAAATTAGGACTTTCCTTCAGTATTGAACGGCCCCAATACGTGTATGACTGAATCACATAAGTAGTAAATGGGGATTACAAGAATTTAAAGTCACTACTACCGTTTACAGTAAAGGGAAATTGAACATGGGGGATATTGGGCATGTATAGCTTCAAGGGAAAGTAAATATCTATAATAGGGACAATACGTATGGAACAGGTGAAATGACGTTACAATACTTAAGATTGGCAACATGGTTGCGAGATAATGACCTGAGTACGCTCTGCTCTAGAGAGAGAATCATACAGGATATATATAGACCTAGACTTAAAAAAGGCACATTGGACGTATATATAGATTGATGAGAATTGGTATATTGCAGCTATTTAAACTCGTCTGACAATTTATTGAAGAGAAGAAATTACATTTTTGGAGACAAAAGATATGATATAAAATGTACAATACAAAATCAACTAAAATGAATTTGTTATCGGCAAGAAAGCAAATTGTTTCGATGCATATGAGTGACCTGAAAATGGCCTTTGGGTGTATTCTAATTTCTTACTTTGCTTAACCAACTTCTTACCTTCTCTCTTACACTTTTTGTTGTCTTGTTCAGTTTCATCTCCTCATTTTCGGCCTCCTTCTCCTTAGTATTCTTCTTCCAATTCTCCTCTTTCTTTTTCTAATTGTTTGTTGCAGGCTCTCATCCTCTCTCAACCTCCATCTACTCCTTTGCCTGATTCAATATATATCTTAATATTCCCTTTGACGTTTTAAGTTGTTGATTTCTAGTTTTGTGTGATGTGGGTAGTAATTATAACGAACTTCAATCAGTATTGCCATCAGCTCCTCCATCATATCTATACAATCCAATACTTTCTGCGAATCTTGATTTTTCACATTTTTTCCATGGCATTACTTGCCATTGTTTGTGGTTTTTCCACATAATTGCGTGAATTAAGGACGGTTGACTTTATGTGTCAAGCACGGACGTAAAGGAAACATCGCTTACATACATGTTACATATTATCTACTATCCATACAGAATTAAATGTAAAATCTAGTATGTACTATGGAAGAAACAAAATATAACATCCATCCACTGGAAGGAGAAAACACAAATACCATAATATGCTATCCACAAACGCAAAGGAGAACAGACAAACATAAATATTGTATCCACATAAGGAGATTTAAAAAAAAACAACCATACAATACAAACAAAAATAACAATATATACAATCCACACAAACGTACGCGAACTCATGCTAACATTAAAATCCACTATCCACAAACCATATGCGCACGTAACCCCCCCCCCCAATCTACTATCCAAACAAACATGCATGAACGCTTACAAATGCAGAGCCTACTTTCCAAACAAACGTACGCAAGCTCTTACAAACACACTCACACACACACACACACAGAGATTAGAAATGGAGTTAGTGTTAATAATAAAACTGCTCCACACTCACACCAATTGACAATTTGAATAATCTCTTTTCTAGAAGTTTGGTTAGGGCTGTAATTTAAACTTTATATAATAATAATAATAATAATAATAATAATAATAATAATAATAATAATAATAATAATAATAATAATAATAATAATAATGATAATAATAATAATAATAATAATAATAATAATAATAATAATAATAATAATGAGGACATTGTATAACGCCTAATCTTTCGAAGCTCTAAGGGCTATACACCATCAATATTAATAGGACTACATTTCAGAAAAACAAATGACAAAAATAATGAAAATGAAAAACATATAAACTTCATGAACACATATAAGATACAAAACATGATTAGGTCTCTAAGTTTGCCCAGGCGATAGTAACAGGTGAGTTTTAAAAGCACTCTTAAAAGGTACCACTGAGTCTTTGTGTCTAATTTCAATGAACAATTCATTCCTCGTCGCCGGGCCCTGGTATGCAAAAGAACGTTGTCTATATGACTTTGTTTTCACCGTAGGAACAATGAGTAAACGATTGTAAGAAGAAGAGCGTAAGGATCCAGCTGGTGTATAAACATGGATGAGGCTGGATAGGTATGTTGGACTGGAATCTGTCATTTAAAATGTTTGATTCTGTATCGAATCGATATACAGTGTAGGGTACAGAGCAGTGGTGAGGTGTGCTCGCATCGATGTACTCTAAAGATGATCCGTGCAGCTGTGTTTTGAACTTTGTAATGTTTCTGGAGTAAATATTGCGACGAACAAGACATAACTGAGTTACACTAGTCCAGTCTTGAAAGTACTAATGAACACACAAGTATTTTAATGGCATCAACTGAAAAATATTTAGCAGCAGAGAGGGTGAACAGACCACGTTTTCGAGCAAAAATAAGGCTTCCAACGAAATCTCATTTTAACCAAAAAAAATAAGTCTCCATTTTGGCAAACGGAGACTTTGCGATTTTTCAATCAATTTAGGTAGCAACAATGTGGTCATCACCCTCTCTGCTGCTGCAAGTTAACAAAAATAATAATTTATTTTAACCAAATATTTGATCGAGACCGATACGATATCGTGTCCGAGGATCATGTAAATTTATTGTTATAAATCCATGCGGGGTTGACTGAGCGTTACTAAAGAAATTTTTAAATTGATTGAAGTCCATATCGGAACACCATGTCTGCCAAATATTTCGTAGCGTATGTGTATCAACGCCGTTAAACACAGTAAGAATATTACAGTTATCTCTGATCACTTTTGGAATCTGAGTGTAGCGTTGAGTGACATATATCACGTCGGTGTTTTTATGCCTGCCTCGGGAAAATATTCTAGCTGGGTTTTGTTGATTGTCTAACATCACATCGTCGTATACGACTAAATTGTTAATGCTCCCATCAAGGCCTTCCACGGATGGTGCCTCGTCAATATCAGTTATAAAATCAATGACGTTCTCACCTTTAATTGCTGATGCATTCTCGTTAAAATCCTTTAACACTTCATAGCATCGTTGATCATCTACGCTAGGAGCAACTAAATACAACTTATCCCACTTGATCCATCTCACTATTAAACTGAGCAACAATTGCGTCTTGCCGGATCCAGATGGCCCGATTATAATTGCGCGGATAGAGTTTGGTAGCGCTGCATGATGCTTAACTGGTTCTCTAGTTTTAGTCGCTGAAAAATCAATTATATCCATATCTCTATACATAAACTATGGATCTATATTGTGTGAAGTGTAAAACGCGTACTAGCACAAATGATGTGACGACGATTACAACTAGAAATAACCGATCAGCGCTTTCTGGTAGATGTGCAACATGTGGTACAAAAAAATTTAGATTTATTTCTATGAAATCCGGAAATATTTTTTAAAAAAAACGAGGAGGTGATATCGCAGCCAAATTGGCAAAGCTCCCTGGAACCCCATGGGCAAAGTACCCCGGAGAAAAGCATCTTCCAGGATATAACTACTGTGGTCCCGGAACACGATTAGATATCAGACTTGATGATCAAAATCAGCCCCGACGTGGTGAAGAACTGATAAACGCTATTGATAAGGCGTGTCATGTTCATGATGTTGCATATAAAAGCAGCAATCTGCAACACAGGCATCTCGCGGATGTGAAATTAATTCATGCATTAAATGCTATTCCTGATAAATCCTTCAAAGAAAAATTAGCTTCATTTTTGATAAAATCGGCTATGAAAGGTAAATTGATGTTAGGTGCCGGTAATTAATAATATGGAATCAATTTATTATTCCCCAAGAGGATACTGGAGAAGCAAGGCAGCAATCAATAAACTTGCCAGCGCCGCAAAAGTGAAAAAGGCTACTGCGGCTAATTGGTTATCCAAACAGGCTATATGGCAAATTTATCTACCACCGCCTAAACAAATTGATTTCTCGCATTTTGATGTTACCGGACCCAATGAAGTTCATCAGGCTGATTTATTGTTTTTACCACATGACAACGGTTACAAATACGCGCTAACCGTAGTTGACGTTGCGAGTCGATACAAACAAGCAGAACCGCTAAAAACAAAATCATCACCTGAAGTTGCTTCTGCATTTGAAAAGATTTATCGACGAGGCCCACTACGCTGGCCAAATCTATTAAAAGTCGATCCTGGCAAGGAATTTCAAGGTGCTGTTCTAACAACGATGAAACATCATAATACCACGTTACGACGAGGACATACTGCGTTACATCGTGATCAGGCAATTGTTGAACGATTTAATCGGACTCTTGCTGAACGGTTATTTGGATATCAATACGCGAAGGAGTTTATTCAGGATAAAAGATCCCGTGAATGGGTTAAGAGATTACCAGGTGTAGTTTTCGCAATCAATAATGAGATTACTAGAACAATCAACATGAAACCTAGCAACGCTATTAAAAAGAAGTATATACCCGTACAACCACAAAAAGATTTCCGAGAACAAATTCTTGGTAGTAATGTCACTGTAAGGTATTTATACGAACCAGGAGAGCTTGAGGGTGGTAAAAAAAGAGCTACTGATCCTATTTGGAGCGTCACTACGCATAAGATATCCGGTATAACACGATCTACTGGTAGACCTCCAATCTATAACCTGGATTCAACTGCTCCTCAGCGAGGATTTACTCGACAACAACTACAGGTAATTCCCGAGGATACTCAATTACCACCGCGTGGTCTTAACTAGCACCCCTTCGTCTGTTGCACTCAAGACAAGTCAACATCACATTGTTTCTGATATGACCAATGCTGCTATTCTTTCTGTCTACGGTAAATTGGCGAGGATCTTTATCCGAATACTGCCAACGCATTATACAATTGCAACTCGCGCAGTGATTATTCTGTTGTTGCTTCAGCGTAATTATTAATTCAGCATCAATGTCAAATTCTCGTTGTTTATTTTTGTCTTGTTGTTTGTAACCGGAGAGTTTTTTATCAATATACTTTAACATCAACGATGCTAGCATCATCCATTGTAGTGTCATTATCATCCAGGACAACTCTTCGAAGTTGATTTATTCTTCGTACTCTGGATACTGCAAGATAGACTAAATTCGACCATTCGATGTGATTATCCACCACCTAAACAATTGTATCTGATATAGTCAATCCCTGTGAAGAGTGTATTGTCGCTGCGTAACCTAACGTCCATGGGGATTTATTAGCACGCAGTGCATCTTCAACGACGCTGATATCAACCAGCACAATATCATTTAACACGAGAATCTCCTTTTCATTTTGTCCTGGAATATCATCTTCTATATTCTGTTTTCGTGTATCCGAAGGCCTATAACACAACGGTACTGGAAGTGTTGCAAATTTTTCTTTATGCAATTCAAATAACTTTATCTGAAGTATGTCTCTGACTATTTTTCTACTTGCAATTATCAAATCGTTTGGTCTCCACGTTTCCCAAAAATCATTTATGGGAGTTTCTGAAATTATTTCACGCGCTATTTCACATTGGATTTTATCCGGCTGTAATCTAATTAGCGCTTTGAATTCTCGTAATTGTTCATCAAGTGATCTATGGTCGGTATTAATTTCTTCATAATAGGCTACAAAACCCTTTAGTCATTCATGTGGGGATGCACCGACAAATGGTGGTGGTTGGCCATGATCACCGTACATGACGACTTTTGTATTTTTCAATAACAACCACTCAAGAAAGGTTTGTAATATTTTCAACGATACTGTGCATATTTCATCCCAAATTATGATTTCAGGAATGAATTTATCGCCCATTCGATAAGGAGTCCATTCATCGCCCTTCCATCGAAAAAAACTATGATAAGTACAGGCATTTACTCCTCACTGTCTCTCTCTGGCGAGTCTGTGAGTAGGTGTGAGGACAATCATGTTCGATTTTGAAACGCGGTATAATTCAATCGCACGAGTTGTCTTTCCTGACCCACCACAACCGTTTAAATAAACTGTCTTGCATCTACATATTGGATCAGATACCGGTGGTGCATTAGAAAATTCGGATTAAATCTCATGACACTTTAAGTATTTATCGTTGTTGGTAACATCTGCCGATTCACAATACTCATGTAGCGTCTCCTTTTTAAATCTCCAACATCCCCACGCTTCCTACGGATCTGTGAAATTAGCTACATCTGATTTGTATTTCTCGTGGATATACATCGAATCAGTGGCTACTCTAACTGCGGTATTAGGAAATCCATTTATCATCGAAAATAAATTGATAGAAGCATAAGCTAGCATAGAACTTCTCAAATGCGTATATTGTTTAATATATCCATCACAATAGGTAACAATTGTACCTAATCGTCTTCCATCGGATAGGAAAGCGTCTTTACGATTTACAAGTTTTCCCTGTTTCGTTAAATCCGTTACAATAAAATCGTATTCAGCGATGTCTATGATCAACCGCGAGGAATATTTTGCATTGTCGTTTCTTCCACCCTGGGTCAATTTACCGATTATTCTTCGTCCAAAATCTTTTGCTTGTTCTTTTTTAATTTCAAATAACTTCTTAGACCAATTCATGATTTGTTCTTCACTGAAATTCTTCGAATTTCCATCTGGAAATTGTTTTCGCTGTTCGCTAATTATACGATCTAGATCGGGTTGTGGTAGCCAAACTTCTTTCTGAGCTCGATAGCATATAATAGCTTCGGAAACAATCAACGATATTAACATACCACAATCAATCATTTATCTCAATAGCACTATTGGCATCCAGGCCTTTTCAGATATATGTCTACCAAGCCAAAGATAACTACACGGATGTAACCCTGTAGCGAATTCGAATATCACACGAGCGAATCCGGTTAAATCAAAATCAGGTAATGGCCCATTAATCGCAACACGAGTCATTTCATGCGTGGGGTGTCCAAATCGTTTAAAATAGTTACTACATTCTCCATACCCGAGGAAACTTCCAGGATAACACGGGGATATATCAATTGAAATCATACCGCGACGATGGTATTTCGTATTCCACAGTCCTCCATGACCAAATTCGATGCAACTCAATTTAACGTCCTCGAGAAAATCACTTCGTGTTGGACGCCATGAGTTTTTTTCTCTTGCGAAGTGAGCTACCACTGATGGAATAGTAAAACTATCCGTGAGTAGTTTTTCATTGGAACTCTCCGGTGAAAAATCACTAGCGATTTCTCTCATCCTGTTATCTAATTCTTCAACGCGATATAATTCACCATTTGGTCTTACAAATTGATCAAATCCTATTTCGGGATCTTCATCACTTCTAAGTAACCACACTGACACAGGATCATCTTTACACAGCATGTGAATAGCATCGAATAATTTTTCATTATAAAAAACATCCCCGACGAATTCCTCGGGGATATATCTCACGGTTCGTTCTCGTGGAAATATTGTTACCGCAGGTGTCCACGCGTGTTTGTTATGATCAATAATTTTAATTGGAGCTCCTCGCGATTGATATTTCGGTTCGTATAATACTTCTCCGGTTATTGTCGTTACTGATATTGGGAATTTTAATGATGCTTCTAATTTAGCTATATCAGAAATCTTTGCACCGTGCTGTTTCACTGTCAGTTCCCATTCAGTTATTTTCCTACGTCGCATATCAGTTAGTTTATTTCCTCGGGATGCATTTGTGAAGTGTTCCATTACCCGTGTTGCTACACAATTCAGTGAACTAGAATATTTCATAGGAGCTAGTTTTGCGATATCGGGTTTATCATTTAACGGGTATATCCCATAAACGATTGCTGTTACGGGATAAGATCTTTCGTAGTATGGTTTGTCAATTCCATTTAGAATTCCTGGTTTGGAATCTCTACTCCCAATGACAGTTCTTTTATTCTTGAGGATTGGTTCAAATTTATCCCTCATAATCCATTTGCCTTCGACTTCGATAATGAATTTTATTCTGAAAAAAATACTTCTGTTGAGAATTGCTTTGTTTGGGAATTGCTTTGCAATTTACCTTTGGATTTCCATCTTTGATTTTCCTTGTTTGGGAATTGCTTTGCAATTTACCTTTGGATTTCCATCTTCGAATTTCCCCTTTGGATTTTACACCCTTGGATTTCCCGCCAAGGTGTGAAATTATCTCAGCTGCTCTTTCATCGTTCATAGTAGCATCGATGTTGGGTACATTGACATCATCATTGATCATTCGAAATGTCGACCAACAGTATGCTGCACCGTCTCGGTAGAATTCATTAAAACACTCCTTGATTTTACGTAGTATAGTTCTATCACCGATTAGACGTTTTGTTATATCAGAGGCTCTATCGAGATTCAATTATGTATTTTTCCAAGGCTTGATTTTCGATAATCTTTGGAACTCCGTATCGAGATTGAATTTAGTATTTTTCCAAGGCTTGATTTTCGATAATCTCTTGAACTCATTATCGAGATTGAATTTAGTATTTTTCCAAGGCTTGATTTTCGATAATCTTTGGAACTCCGTATCGAGATTGAATTTAGTATTTTTCCAAGGCTTGATTTTCGATAATCTCTTGAACTCATTATCGAGATTGAATTTAGTATTTTTCCAAGGCTTGATTTTCGATAATCTTAGGAACTCCTTATCAAGATTGAATTTAGCATTTTTCCAAGGCTTGATTTTCGATAATCTTTGAAACTCCTCCATGTTATAATTAAAACAAGCATTTAAATAGAAAAATATAGTATAATGAATCACTGCAAGTGGCTAATGATTGGATCAACAACCCCGTGTAACAAATCATGCAGAAGCGAATTATGTGGGTATCATTTACAAAGCGTTCGGCGAGGAAGTTTTGGGCCCCTTCCGTGCCTCCAATGTGGGGTGGGCGTTAGAGGAAAATCGCAGTTGTGTCTTGCTTGTGGGGGTAAACGATACAGGGAACTAAAACGCTATTATGACAAACGAATCATTGACCCTAACGTCCTAGATAAAATCAAGGATAAAATCATAAAAAACCCTCAAGATTATATCCAGAGATTTATAATAAATTAGACAAATAGTATTATTATACAAATGAGCCAAGATTTCAGACCTCATCCAGTGCTTGTTAATTACGAAGCCTCCAGTGATGGTGTTGTCAGGCACCGCAGACTAAGAGAACCGATTGGATGGGTAAATAATATGGGATATTTGATGTTTACAGCCGGGAAGAAGAAATATCTCTGTCACAGAGCCATCTATGAAGCATTTTACGGATTAATAGAAGACGGATTTGTGATTGATCACATAAATGGCGTGAAAACTGATAATTGTCTTGTGAATCTTCAAGCCGTCTCACATAGTCGGAATGTAAAATTAGGTGGAACTGGTAAACATGCAAAACGCCCTAGGGGGGTCAAATCGTTTGATTTAGAAAATAATGAAGAGAGAAACTTTCAATCAATAAATGAAGCCAGTAGATACTTTGACATTTGTGGGGCTTCAATCCGATTTGTTGCAGAAAATATAATTAAACCTGCTCTGTCTAAAAAAAATGGTCATAAAATAAAATTCGTATACACCTAAAACGATTCAAGGGAGATAAATCCTTTATGGATAAATCCGCCGTCACTCATAACACTACTCACTAAGTTCCCTTGTATTATGACGTCAAAGGAAGTGAGTCGTCTGCTCTTACCTGTATACCTTGACTAGGCGCGTCACGTGACTGTATAATGGAATAGATACATAGTTTCGATAGTTTTTTAACAATTTCTAAAATCTTTTATTGTCGCTTTGGCGAAAACTGATTTAAACAGTTGTATTTATTTACACCATCTATAATACACTTTTAGTACAAACGCGGTTCAGCGTATTACCTATGTTCGCTCAGCCGGAAACACTAGTGTTTCCCATTCATTGAAGTAGGTGGGCGCGGTTTAAATTCCTCTGTATACAGCTCATTGTGATTTAATCGATAAGGCATTTTGTCTAGAGAATTAGAACAGGAATTATTTTGTTTAGTGTTTTTTTTAAAGTATCTGTCTGTTTTAAATGTTGTGAAACAGCATTAATAAGTAATAAGAAAATAAAATAACACACCTGTATGAATCAACGCTGCTGTATTAGTCGCCTTATATACGTTTTGGCTCGTAATAAGCTTGGGGCTTTCGAAGGCCAAATCCGACCGATCAAAACTAACCAACGCCATTAACACGGGCGTGTGGTTGTCTTTTGTCAATCATGCAACCGATTTAATTTAGTTTGGTTGCTTTTGATTGGTTTGGATTGGCCGTAGAAAATCTGCCCCGTCGTTTCATGTTTGTGCTGTCTTATGCCGTCCCACATCATTACCATCAATCGTTCCATTGAATTATAATCCATCCTTAATTAAGTTAATTAAGTTATGTACGCCTACGATCTGTCACAACACTCAAGTGAAGATATATACGGCATTGTTCCGTCCCACATCAATCGTTCCATTGAATTATAATCCATCCTTAAGTCTGCCGCAACACTCGAGTGGAGACATATATGGCATTGTGCCGTCCCACATCAATCGTTCCATTGAATTATAATCCATCCTTAAGTCTGCCGCAACACTCGAGCGGAGACATGTGCCGTCCATTAATTAAGGTAATTAAGTACATGTATTACGTCACCTCAGGCATATCTTCTGGGCGGTCTAAGATGGTGTTTGCCACGTTAGGCCTCCCGCCGGAGATGTATGTTTTGGGTCCCCTTTGGGCTTACATGGATGCGAAGGCACCCAAGGAGTTCCAAAGATACATGTTGTCACATACCTCTGGGTCTCTTTCACGTTATTTGACTCGAAAGGGGTTTCCAAATGGGGTTTTCAGTACAGCATATACATGGACTTAATTAAGTTAATTAAATAAGTGTTATTTTTTTAATAATTAGAGATACAGTATACTATAAAAATATAAATAATGGATATCAAAGATGTAAATTCTATAATTGCTGAAATTTCAATTTTAAAGAATCGAGGAATAATATTATCTAAAGATCTCGACG
The DNA here is from genome assembly GCA_029339505.1 of Unio delphinus. Classification (NCBI taxonomy): domain Eukaryota; kingdom Metazoa; phylum Mollusca; class Bivalvia; order Unionida; family Unionidae; genus Unio; species Unio delphinus. Next base: position 3,893,957 of record JAQISU010000131.1, read on the forward strand.
CTGACAAGATTGCCTCGGAATATGAAGACATTGAGTATCAGTCTAGTAAGGGTCGTTATGTTTTACCTAAAATGTACAGACTCGTGAAAGGAATTCAAAAGTCCATCTATGCTTGTTTGTACGGTAACGATATTGATGTATTTATAACGCTATTTAACACCGTTGAAGCAATACGTCAAAAGCTCGGCCAAGAGTATCAAAAACGAGCTGAAATTAGTTCTAAGGTTCGTGATCTTAGAAAAATATTAAACGAGGAAAAACCAGTATCCTAACCACGTGAGCGTTAGGCTTTCAGTAAATTACTAGAAAATTTATTTTTTTTAGCGTTTTTTGTAACTACATAGGATTTTATCCTGAAAGGATACTCAGCAGTTTGGGTTTACTCATGCAATTATGTGCGTACTGGATGATCTGGTCGTGGTAGCAAGTAATCACCGCGACGCCTCCATTTTCACGTAGTTGTTGTTGTTGCCGCGTCGTTAATAAAAATCGTTCATTTCCGTTCTCAGATATTACAATTTTGAAACCCTCAGTGATGTTATTTCTGAAACATTCGCGGGTAGCGTCGTACAATTTAACCTTGTCGGAGATGGAAACGTTAGTTTGATGGTACATTATTTAATAACTCAGCTTTTAATTGTGATAGTTTCACATTTGAAAAATTAGTTCACAAACAATATATGGTAGGCGAATCGCTTACAACTAGATTAGCCCGAGAGCGGCTAGCAGCAATTAAAAAGTTTATACCGGTTCGAGACAGACTTCGTGAGAAACTTCAACAACGACAACAAGCGCAGACTGACTTTTCTGTGTCAAGTGAACAACTGTTTACTCCGATAACAAGTGCGACCAAAGATGTGAAAAAGTTAACTGAAGCAGCGATATACGGAGATATTCCTGAGCGAGAACGAGCAAAGAAGGCGCCGCTGCTTGATACGCTTGAAATGATAGCAGCAGAGACCGAACAAACACGCGCGGGGATACAACAGCTATCCAGTGATATAAAAACTCAACGCGAATATGAACGATTAGCTGATATTGATGATTCTGATCCAATTGAAGAACAAGAAGGTGCAACTGCAGGAAGAGACTATTCACCTAGAAATATATTTACAGTCGTAGCATTAAATAGAATTGAAAAACTCGGTACGGATTACGAATTAGCTGATTTTGCTAGAGGCAATTTTCCAAAGGGTAAAAGAGATAATTTATTAAAATACGGGTTTGAAGATGTTATAAAAGGCAAAAGGGATTGGGCATCAAAAATATATTTAGCGAAACACGGCGGGAATAGAATCTCGGCGTTGCAGCACCCTGGTTATAATGACTTTCTAGCTGCGGTTAAAGGTGGTCCACAACCACCACGTTATATGGAGGATCCAATCCCGGAAGAAATAGACATAAGAGCAAAAGCCGGTTCAAAGAAAACAAGCGGAAAAGGATATTCGATTAAAAATCCTTTGGATTTCAACGCAACCGTGACATGTCCTGGTAATATTCTCAGTGATATATCACGGTTAGAGGTTCTCATCGGAGAAAGCGAGCTGGAAACAAGTCCGTCGAGATAATTAATGAAGCAGCTGATATCTGTAGACGATTATTTGCCGGCGGTATCATGGACATTAATGTATATCGAGAACTCGTTGCTGAATTAGTTGAAAATCACAGAGACGCCCTACGTTATGATGAAAATCTTATGGACGCTAGTGATTGATGACTAATTGAAAAACTACTAGTTTTATAACAAGATGATCATACACTACAACCATGATAAACCCTAAACGTCTATGTGGTGAACTCACGATTGCCTGTTTAAAGAGCATATTACGGAGATGGTTTCGGCAATACCATTGCGGGGCTATTTACAAGAATGGCCCAAAAAGTGGCGCCATTAGCTAAACAATTATCAATGAAGGCCATTGATGCTATCCGTGATAAGGGAATCAATTTCGTTGGAAATCTTGCCGGAAAGGCATTTTCTGCCGCGAAAGATAAAAAAGCATCATTGGTGCGAAAGAAACCAGGAAAGACTTTGTCATTAGTGCTGCCATCAACTACAGTGATGCCTGCAAAAATCAGCAAAGCAATAAATAGCGTAGTGGAAGAAAAACTAGCGTCGTTGGCGAACAGTAACCAAGATAATATCGCAAACATGATAGCAGGAAGTGGTTTGAAACGAAAACAAAAACGACGATGATTACAAAGAGTTAAAACGCTAGCGTTTCCAATTGAAAATACTAGTAATGTTACAAATGTTTAAACGAACAGCTGATCCCGCGTTAGATATGGAAGCCCCAGTACGCAAAGATGATTCTGTCCGCGATTATCAATACTATTCCTATCATGCAATGCAAGCAGATATTCGATCGCGAATTGAACTTCAAGTCCATGATACCAGCAAATACTTTCTACCCGCTGAAGCGTTTATCGAAGTAGAAGGAGAATTTGTGCGACTTACTGATACTCCTGCTATACCCGCACCGTATCCAGACGGTACCAAAGTCGGCTTAGTCAATAATGGTATCATGGCGTTATTTGAATTCGCGAGATATCTCATTGACGGAAAAGAGATTGAGTCTATAGAACGTGATGTTGATGTGGCTACAACAATAATTGGGTTAGCAAGATATTTCGACGATTATACAAGATCAGCAGGTCCGTCTATGATGTTTGCAAAGGATAATAAAAACACTGCTGGACCTATTCAATTTATTGTACGACGACCAAATAATAATGCTGGCGCTGCTGTTGTTGATGTCGAAAATATGATTATAAATACTGATCCCCAGTACAATCTAGGAGCTGCAACACGAATAGCAATGTTGGCAGGACAGCCTAGATCGTTTTCATGCGCGATTCCGTTGCATCATATATTCGGATTCTGTAGAAATGTACGAAAAGTTATTTATGGAGAGAAGCATACAGTAGTACTCGTGCGAAAGGGTAGTGACAATGATGCAATCTGGAGAATTCCAGCGGATCCTGCAAATTCAGATGTTGACGCTGGTAAAGTCAAATTAACTAAATTGGTCTTGTGGATGCCAGTAATGACCCCATCAATTACCAGAGAAGAGCGGCTACTTTCATTTATGGAAACGGGTGGCAAATGATTGCTAAGTTGGCTAACAACAACAACAGATGTTAAGCAATCAGATATCAATGGTACATTTACTTGGAACTTGGCATCACAACAAGGCGTTTCAGCTCCACGTCATATATTTATCGCGTTGCAGGATATGACAAGAGTAAAATCACAATTGCACAGTCATATGATATTTGATCAATTAGGAGTTACTGAGGTCTCGTTGAGAATAAATGGCCAGCAGGAACCATCCGAAGACATACAACTTAATTTCGGTCAAAATCATATTGCTCGCGTGTACCATCGTATGCTGTCATATATGGGCCGTGATCAAAATGTTGATACTGGTTTGCAAATATCGCAACATGGTTTTAAGAACTTGTATCCGATCTACTACTTTTCGCTGGAACATCTTGATTTAATGAGACAATCCGTCGTTGAAATACACTTCAGAGCCAATGTCCTTCGTGGCGTTATTGCTAATTATAGAGCGGTTGCTGTTATTCTCAGCGACAAATCAATGTTGTTAGAAGGTATTGGTGGACGAATGAGAGTAGTTGATGCACCAGTGGAAAATATGTAAATGAAACTTGAAGAGTTTCCAATTAGATCAATTGAAAGCATAAATGTGTTTTACAATAAAATGACATATAGTGTTGTTAGTGTCAATCTGACTGATGGTCAGGTCAAGAAATTGCGATCAAAATCCGTTAAAGAATGTGGAACCACAATAACGTTGAAACCAGCGCAGATGTCCGGCGGTACACATACAATATCACTGACGGATCGTCAAATAAAACATTTCAATGATGCAATGAAGAAACGGCGAGGGGTTCAAATAGAATTTTCGAAAGCTGCAGTCGCGAACATGATAAAATCAGGTGGTATATTTCCATTATTAGCTGCAATACCAGCATTGATTGCAGCGGCTGCCCCAGCAGTGGCGAAAGCGGCAGCGTTGGGGGCCGTTGGGACCGCGGCAGGGATGGCGTTGCAAAAGGCAACTGGGAAAGGATATAAAAAAAGGGAAAAGGTCTAAGACTACCAGGAACCCCATATTCATGGTACAGCGGGAGATCCGTGAACGGATCCGGCCTGAGAATACCAGGAACGGTTTATTAGTTGAAAACCCAATTCTTCCTATGTCCAATTTTGATTTAATTGATGCTGCTAAAAAACTAGCGATAAAAAACTTCAGAGGGGTTTTTATGAGAGATCAATTACCGAGAAAACCTAAACGCGTTGAAACCGGTATCATCAATCTTGATAACAGTAACGGATCGGGAACTCACTGGGTTGCATACGCGATCGATCCACGTGGGATTGTCTATTTTGATTCATATGGGTTAGCTCCGCCAAGCGAGTTTATGCGGTATATAAATTCTTCGATGAAACTCAAAGAGTTTCCGATTTTTTATTCCACGCTGCCAACACAACAATTAAATGATCCACCGATAAGCGGCCGTGAAGTATTAAATGTCCTCGCGGAGATTTCATCGTCACAGAAACCACCTCATCTGGTTGTAAATAAATACACGAGTGGGAAATTACAAGGCAATTTTAGAGAATCAATAAATTAAAAATACTAGAGTCTTTACAATAATGATTAACATTTGGGGACGATCTCTGTCAATGTCGAAACCCACCGCGAAAACATCTGCGTATTCTATCGAGGATGTAAAAAAAATAATTGAAGATGAAATCGCTGAGACGTTAAATTTAACAAATGTTGACCCGAACGAATTAGTTGTATTTCAAGATCGCCAGGGTAAATTGAAAAGCAGTAATATATCAGCGAATGACATTTTGATACGACAACACGATGCCGCTGAAAACTCTATTGCGCTTTATTCCAACGGTGGAAAACTTAAACCAGGCGCACTTGTGTATACGATCACCGACGCGATTGACGCCCACGACAGCATGATTGCCACCCGCGGCCGTGAGCTGGATGATCATATAGGAGGTTATAATAGTTTTCGCAGAAATGTCGTACATAAATTCTTTGCAACCCCGCTTGTGGTTGGCATGCCTCTCGCGGAAATTAAAAACGTGCTTGACGAACAAAAACTCACCAACGAGTTTGTTAAAAATTTATTTAAAGGTTCTGAAAGTAACAGCGTCACGACGGTATATAGTCTCTTAGTCGCGCATTATGTCGAACAAATAAATTCTGGATTTAACGAACTCGATAATTCATTTTTTATAGGTGGTAATAGCAAAATAATAAAAAAAAATCCAAAGAACCTATCTCGACATCATCGGAGATGTTGCTAGAATCGATGCAAGATTCGATCTACTACAGCGAGCAATCAATGATGCTGTTGTTAAGTTCTTTGGATCCGATCCCACGGTGAGTAATCTCGAAACATTAGTAAACCCAGCCCTCACGGAAATCGCGCGTGTATTCGCGGATATTAAACTCACCAACGAGCGCGCTAAAGATTTATTTGAGGGTCCTAGAACTTACGTTCAAACGGTGACATATGATCAACTTAATGTTGATTTTCAAAGACGAAAAAATTCGAAACTTGACTTGCTAGTGATTTCATTTTTCACAGATCGTGATGCAACAATGATGGACGTTGACAGGATCAGAAAAAAATATTTCGACATCATCGACGATATTTTTCATCTACAAATAGGTTTTAAAAATCTCTCCATGTACGACAAAGTCGCCAACGACGTCATCGCTAAGTTCTTTGGAACCCCATTCAACGCGGATATCTCTCTCGCGGAAATCGCGCGTATACTCGCGGACATTAAACCCGCCAACGACGTCATCGCTAAGTCCTTTGGATCCCCACTCCACGCGGTTATATCTCTCGCGGAAATTACCGAGAACATCAATAAGGTAAGAATTTCGCATTCAGCTAAAGAATTTGAAAATATCCTGTATACGGTTGATAGTAGGGAATTTGATTGGATAAAAAACTCTAATACTAAATTGGAAGTCAGTATCAAAAATGATGAACTCCCTGGAATCTACAGGATGACGTTAATCTCTGACAAGCAATTTGATATACAATATACAATTAGTGCGAGACTGGGTGATGATATATGACACTTGAGAGCGGCTGCGCGTATACATTGAAGAGAATAGGTCCATATGCACCCGGTTTATGATTAAATCTTTCAGGAGAAAGTCCACACGCTACATCTGCTTCAGTCTTGCACCCAATTCACAGTTGAATGGGGATGGTAATCGCATCATCTCAGGCTTTACTTTAAGGAACAGGGAAGACTTCCCTCTGTATATGGTGTAGTCAAATGGAAAGCGGTACTCTTTCGATTCAGTCCCACACAGTTCTTGCCAAAACATGTCTCAATGCAAACGATCAACTAGTTATACATCTTTTCTTTCTTTTTTATTTTTTTAGTGGCTCTCAAAGCCGATTCCTTTCCAATAACGATGTCGCATCGTGTGTTTCACATAACAAGTAGGCACCAATTTTATGTGTTTGACATCTGTTCCGTACGTCAAACGTCAATATATTTTCCAGGTAGGCACGGGAAGGTAAGTATCCGTGCTGCTGAAGACTATTTTGTTACTCAAGTAAAAATCCACACCTCTGAACAAATAACGCGTGAAAAACAAAATGATAACGAGAGCCACTTTTTCATCGCCGTCTTTTGTATTTCTAGACTTATCTAGAACATTGTCGTTCAGTGACAACTGATTGCTGTTCAAACAGTTGTGCTATTCGGGTTGTCATTTGATTCCAAACTCGATGGGAGCTGAATCCATCAAAGACGGGACATAATGAAATTAGCCCATTTGGGATTATTGTATTGTCATCATGGTGGGCTTGGAATCGAAACATGCACACGATTCTCGATGCACAATTTTGTAACTGTGAATTCTTAATAACCAAAAACGTCTAAGCTTTTTTACCATTATTTTGTATTTATATTTTTAGCTTTATGAGCGTGAAGGATTCTGAAGTTTGTGGTTTCGTCGTCTCTTTCTGCATTGTTCTTGATGGGCCATTGAAAAAGCAGGAACGTCTGACTCAACACTGTCTATGACATTTATATCGCTTAGTTTATCGCCTATCCAAAACACTCCCTCGGTGCTTTTTTATCATTATGAGATTTCTCTCTTTTTATGCCTCACTACGTGCCGTAGAAAGCGACTAAGTAGAGGCATCCTGTTTGCTTTCAAACGCATTACGTGTTGGTGGAGGAAATAATCCTGGTAGTTGAGCGAAGGATTTCCGATGCAGTACACTGATTTGATCTCTACTTCCCCTAGACGGGTGGTCGTGATGGACCTGGTCTCGACAAATCGGCTAGTCATGTCGACCCTATGAAATCTTTATTTACTTGCTCACATTGTTTATCTGTCTTCTTGTATGTCGCTTGATTCCATTTGTCGCACCTACATTTTATCCCTTTAAATTTCTCTTTTCCATGTCTTAGAAGATTTTCAGGAGGTAATTTTACCAACACTATAAACTGATAACTTCATCGTATCGACTGAGCATAACATATGTGTATCCCTGGCACTAGGAAGTTGTCCCCTTGTTTTGCTACATGGTAGGCGAGGAACACGGGTGCTGAATTTTAAACAAACCATAATGGAGGTTTCCAAAACAATATAAACTCAAACGTAGCAAAACACTATCTGACTCTGATGACGAACCATGAAGTTATACCTCGTTTTACGGACATCCGCATTATGGCGTTCCGCTCATACTGCATCTTTTTTATTTGTTGTCACTTTGGAGACTGAAACAAAATATTCGCGTGGCCCTAAAAATTTGATGATACTGATTGCGGGACCAATTCAAGCATCTTTGTATACCAAGTTGAAGAATGAGTTGATTCGAACGCTGTGTTTTCAAAAACAAGACGGCGTTGTATAATGCTCGCAGCGAGACGAGAGGTAAATACCCGAATTTTGATTACACTTTTTCAGTCTGTGTATGATCATTCTTACATGTGTGTCGTACTGTGACGATTTTTATTATTTCTTTTATGTTATTATACGCATATTACAAGTGAATTTAATATAGTGTAGTCATTGCCTTTAAATATAGCGAAAGTGGAAAATGAGAAGGGCATGTCGAACGCCGAGATAGGCCGAAAGCTAGGTTAGGCCTGACAAACAGTTAGCACAGTAGTGAATGTAAAAGAGAAGGTTGTAAAAGAAATTAAAAGTGCACTCCAGTGCACACAACAGTGATCAGGAAGCAAGATGTTGTTATTGCCGATATGAAGAAAGTGTTTTTCTTACGGATTGAAGATCAAACTAGCCATAACGCACGTTTAAGTTAAGGCTAATTTAGAGTAAGGCCTTAAATCTCTTCAATTATATAAAGGTCTTCAAAGGCGAGGACGTCAAATAATAGAAGTTTGAAGATAGTAGATTTTTGTTTATGCGTTTTAAGTAAAGAATCTATCTCCATAATATAAAGGTGCAAGCTGAGACAGCTAATTCCAATATAGAAGCAAGAGAGTAAGATTCATTGAAAGCTCAGAACACGAAATATTTTTTGGTTAGCGATATGTTACTAAGCTATTTTCTACTTATTTTTTGTGTAGTAGTTCTGAATAAAATAGTTTTCTTACTGTGTACAGTATTCTCTATTTTTTGAATAGGTAGTATTTTTTAAATTTTTGTAAATATTAAACCAATTGTTGTGTGTACAGTGCTTGATTTACCTAAACGTATCACAAGGTCCGTCATACATCCTGCTCGCTTTACGACTTGTCGGCGGGAACCGAACATAGTCATAAGTCAACAATTACCTTTATATCGTATTTTCTTTCAGCCTAGTGATATTGTGCAATCAATAAATGATGTAGGAAACAGATTTTAAAGTTTTTTATATAAACTACCGAGTGAAAATGAATGTAAATCGCTTTACGGCTATATTCACATGCGGCGTGAAGTAATTCCCACGCTTCATGGGTATACAGTCAAAGGATGCCTCACAATTTCTTACCGTAATGACTCAATCTGTAACCGTAAAGACTATTACAGGTTATATCGGCACACCAAAAGGTATTACAAACTTGAAATCCAGTTGCCATCTTGTTGAGTGTGAGCGACGACGTCAAACAAACAAAATCAATATAGTGAAAACTTTCTTCGGTATTTCAGTCACTTGATTCTTTTACACGTCAATCAATACTTCCAAAGAAGTGATACACTGTCATGGCTTGGAGTTTTTTGTTTGTTTGTTTGTTTGATTAGGATTTATAATGTAACTTTACCAATATTTCTAACCTATCGATACGATGTCTGCAGTGAGGCAGCTTATAGTGATGTCTAGCACTGGGACATGATGCCACAGACATGTATCAAGATGTCCCACCCAGTCACATTATCCTGACACCAAGCCGACCAGTTCTGACACTAACCTCTTAATGCTGAGTGCCAAGCGAGGCAGATGTTATAATAGGATTAGCGCGACTATACAAAATATGGTTAAAAGAAACAATATCAGCTGCAACTAAAGGTTCCACTGATTAATATCGCGTCGCAAAACAACAACAACGTATGAAAGAACGAAAACTTTGCGAAGAAATTTCTGAGATAACAAATAAGATTACCACGTTACAAGAAAACGGTGATCAACTCCGAAATACTTTGGATACGATGACAATCAAATACAACGATGAAATAGCCGCGATGAAAGCGTCTAACATCAAGTATGAAAATGCACTCACGGAATTTAAAAAAAATCAAAACGGATTTGACAGATATAATTAAACATCGGAAACAAAATAAGGACGTTTTGACGGAAAAATATAACACCGTTGTAAAGTTCAACCAAGATTTAATCATCAGGTTAAAAAAATATGTAAACATATGTACGGAGAAATAGAATTAAATAAAGCGATGGGGAAAAATTTCGAAGGTGAAACAAAAAGGAGTTTCGATGATAGAAAACCACTATTTGGAAATTCTAAGGATTTCAATATATGAAAAAATCGCCACCGAGGTTCTAATCCAGCGACATTTTTTCAAATTCATCGATGAGGACCTATCTACGACGTTATTCAGCAAATACTTCTTTGATGTAATTGTCAATCTTTTTCATTAGTATGGAAGCAGGTACAAATAGTTTTAGTTTATTATGATTTCGATAAATGATCTTATCTCGTGCTTCTATCATCAATTTAATGATTCTATATTCGTTTTTAAGTAATGGAATTCCCTTTTCTCGCATTGATTTAACACTTGTGTATTCCTCAATGATAAATTCACTCAGAGATATTTTTGTCGTTCAATTATATATAGGAAATCTTTTGTTTAATTGATTATATGTCTCAGGCAATTTGTTTATTTTTGATTAAAATCGGCTGAATAGCAATCAAATATTTTCCAAATTATTCATCGTAAAGAAATGAAACCCAAAAACGAAATCTTTTTGAAAACGATGCTAGTTGTATATCATCGGCAACTCGTTCGATAGATTGAGGGTTAATAACATAATATTTTCTAGCAGAATTGATTCAAGGAAAATAACTCGTTGTATTATCCATAATTGCAATAATCGGCCTTCGGCATTGTGACCTATTTTTTGGTGCTGCATTTAGGCAGTTTTCTTTTTGAGTAATTGCATGCAAATTTTTTATTCGATTATCAATCTTATTTCTGTTGATGAGATCAAGAACTAATCAATCACCGATTGGACCATTGAAATACTCCCAAATAAATCTATGAGCTTTATAATTTGGTTTTGTCCAAGATGCCAAACTGTAATCAATATATATATCCAACTTTATTAATCGAACCAATTTTCTTCTTTAGTCGACGGGGTCTGATAATTCCGCATCTGGATACCTCCTAATCGCAATAAACTGGATGATAAATAAATTAAATCTGATCCATATATTTCCTACATAAATTAGTTTTTTAATTGTTTTTTACGATAATCTCCGGTAAGATAACTGTAACAGAATTGTTATCGAGTGGATGGTGGATTAAATGAACAACACAAACACAATATGTGAAAGATAATGTAAATTTATGAAATAAAATATTAATGAAAATTAATGATGTATCAACACAATAACTCATGCATTCTACCCACAATCACATTCCACAACCATTCACAATTAAAAAAAAATTAAATATTAATGCAAAATAAACACAGATCCAAGGAATCTCTTCGACTATACACAGATCCAAGGAACCTTTACAAAAGTTACATTAACGCAAGTATAAATTGCGATAACAAATACAAACATCATACTATACTATCGCACGTATGGATTGCGACAACTAGCACAAACATATACATGTATTTAATCAAGTTGCTAACTTTTATTGAGATTCATGTAATCCCTTGAAATACTACTGTGATTCAAAGTAACTATGGGTAAATATAACAATGTATTCAACTGTAACTACAATTGCAACACACACATGTGCCTCGACCCTGTACAACCGTACGATTCAACAACTATTGAATTGCCGCCCAGCTTCTCCGAATACCTAGGGTTGACTCAATACTTTTATCGGTCACTTGCCCTTCACGGATCCACCACAGTTATACGTACAGACAGCATACAGCATCTACTAGAACCATCGGTCCCAAATACCTAGATGCTACCCCGGACGTTTACACTTCTAGGCAGCTCCGACACTCGGACATTAAGACTTCTAGATTTTTGGATATTTACACATCAAGATGTAGACGGACAGACAATACGACATACAGACAGTCAGATACCTCAATTTGGTCGCATAATTAAACAGAATAATCACTGCACAATCAATTACATTCAGCTACAATTCAGAGGCACTCTGAGACGTTCAGAGACGTTCAGCTACAATTTCAGAGACGTTCCGCTACAAATCAGAGACATTCTGCTACAAATCAGCTACAATAAAGAAACCAGACTAATAATAGTTGTTTCTAAAACAATCTAAAACTTAGATTACACTATTGCATTTAAAGTCTAATAGTGACTAGTAACTCCAAATATTCCACGTTTTAAATCTGCATTGTAATAAAGGCATCATTACATGAAATGATAAACTGAACAACATTCACAATAAAACGAAATATAAATTTAACACTCACCCATTTGACTGGTGAAAGAATGACGAGCTATCTCTCCAGTGATAAGATACTTCTGGACTCGTAATATTATCACAATTATTCTGCTTTATATATCCTCAAATAGGTGAGCAGAATTCACGGCTAAATTCCCGTGCACCGCGTGATTCTAATGTTCCTGACTTCAAGTGATTCGTAGACAGGCACATGCAAATCGTTACACGTCGCTTACCTTGAAAAAAACACATATTCATCCTAGGTAACGTATGTACGACGAAACAAAAAAAAAATGGTGAAATTAGTTTGTAATTCAAGAAGAAATAAATTCAATTTTCGCTTAATTCGGTGACAATAACACAAGTCAACGATTATAATATTATATTTTCGTGCATAGTATCTAGCTAGTTCACGAAATCGTTTTCCACCACAATCAAGACATAATCTAGATCTTCCTCGTAATCCAAATCCACATGTGATACATTTCACGAGTCAATGAGAACCATTCTTGATTTGTTGATTATGAAGTATACAGTACTTTCCAACACTTTGCAAATTGCATAAACCATTATTGGTCTTCCATATCCATTTACAACTGTTGTGTTTCACTGCTTTATTATTGATATAACAATGTAAAATTTAATTGAAGATATAATTTGCTGGATACATACATACATACATACATACATACATACATACATACATACATACATACATACATACATACATACATACATACATACATACATGCATGCATGCATACATACATACATACATACATATATATATAAATATATATATATATATATATATATATATATATATATATATATATATATATATATATATATATATATATATATATATATAATATAGATGATATTTTTTACATTGAAACATATCCTCGACGAAAAATAAAATTTGACCTCGACGCGAACTTGAAACCACGGCGATGGAAATCAGAAATCGTAAAAAGTATCAAGGCGGCAAAATATGAGTTTCTCAAATATGGTACCGATTATGTACTTTCGACGTATCGAACATCATCTGACGGAAAGAACACAAACACAGAAAAATGCGCCCGATAAATATTATCAATGATAAATTTGGAACATGTAAAATATTTTATTTTAGTCGAATACACAATGCGAGAAAATTCATGGAAAATATTTGATGATCGTGACCGCGTACTAGACTCAACGAAACAGTCTGTAATTTTGACCGATACAACAATACCAGGTACATTGAATGTTATTGATAACAGTTGTTACAATCAAGCGTATCCGGTAAACGCGGTAACATACAGATTCTTTTCAAAAAAATTTCCCCGATGTTTAAAAACTCCCCCGGATGAAGGTTTCATCGGTATTAAATTGTGTTGCCGAACGAGAGAGAGATACTTACGTCGAGGGAAACAACTTATTAATCAAACAGAGAAAACCTCGGGACTATCATTGAATATGTCGAAGGAAAATCACCACAGTATACTCATTTAAGATCTTCGATGCTCTGTTATGTCACAATCAATTTACTATTTCTGATAGACAGATTTTCTGATAGCGCGGTTAGGGTCGCAACTGACTCATATTGTGATGTAAAATACAAGGAAGCTGTTAAGAAATATATTACAGATGAAGGTGCATGGGGAACGTGGAGAAGAAAGAAGAAATGTTACACGAGTACAAGGAGTCAAACGATATCCCTATGGAAGATAATTACCGCGGTGATAGCGACATGGATATATCATCGTATCCTTCTGTTGATGATCAAATAACAAGATATAAAACTAGCTATCTAAATGGTCCAGGAGGATGTGGAAAAACAACTCGAGTGATCGATTTATTTGGGAAAACCGCTGATATCGCCGTGTTAACCCCAACTCATCGTTTTGCCATAAAGATGAAAACGCTTGTACTTATCATAGTTTATTTCAATGGAGTGGAACCGAGTGGTCGCCCGATGAAATGAGAACGGAATATATCCCACGGATAGTTATGTGTGATGAAATCGATACAATTTCATTAACGATGTTAAAAACATTTATTGGTTGGCTACTAAAGAAAAATACCGCCCTGATAATGTGTGGTGATTATGGTCAATCACCACCATATACTGGAGTATCACATCATTGTTGGTTGAAAAACGTCGTAGACTACTACGAAGGAATCAACACAGATTATCGATCACTAGACGCAGAGTTAAAAATGTTAAAATCCACGATAAGATTACAATTAAATAGAATTCAATCAGAAATAACACGTAAAACAATTCCTGCTACCTCTATTGATGATTTCTGGGACCTGTAGAAACCAGCAGATCTAGTTGTCACCAGCCGAAACGAAATCATAGAAACACTTCAGCGGAAATTATTTGATCTCCACGGAGAAAAATTCCCGATGGAGCCAAGACCGCTATGTTATAGGCCCAAAGATACAAGACGACAAAACATCGAGGTTGATATTCCTGGAAAATCAACGCGACAAGAACTAGTTTTAAATTATATTGTATTTGTTGATATCGCCGTGGTGTGAAATGCAATAACAGCCGATAAGTCTCCATGGGTGCTAGGATATACGATGATAATACACTCTTCTCAAGGGTTGACTATCTCAGGTATTACTATATGAATCGTTGAAGATTTCATAGAGTGGTTCAATTTAGTTCATCTTGCGGTGTCACGAATAGGAAGATTAAATCATCTTCGGCGAGTTTACATTGATTTCATCGATGAAAAAATATAATAGATGTGACCAATGATACCATGATAAGAAAAGAAACTCGCCCTTTATAAACAACAAGACAAAATCAATAACAGAGAATATGACCTTGATGTCGAATTTATTTTAGTGTTAAAACAAAACAAGATAACCACTTTTCTAGCTGTAATTGTACTATGACGCTGTCGGGAAAATCTTGCGGACATACTCGAGATAATGTAGCATTCACAAGCCTGGAATGAAATCGAGATCATAGCATTAATTAAAATTAGTTGGTGGTAATTGAGTATCATCTGGGATAACTTGTAAATGTTAACGGGTAAAACTTCGTTGTGGTGCAGTTTCCTCTAATCTATATAATGTTAGTCTGTTTTAAAATGTTAGAGCACTAAAAATTGTATGTGCGGTGATACTTCATATCGGATCAGTTGATCTTCTTCTACCACCTTCAAGTTCACGTGGTTCATATAAATATCTCACTGTGACATTCCAAGGCTGTATCTGCGACGAAACAGCATTTTTGGGCACATTTTAATATATTTCATTATCGCGGTAACCGGTTTTATATTTACCTTCCTGGTAACCTGGTTGCGGTCATACTGAAACTACTTCTGGCAATCGTTTGACCCATTCACGAGATCGTTTATCATTGATGAATTATTTCGCGAATTGATAATGAAATAATTTTGTTCTGTTAAACCTCTCAACAATTGCCTGATAACGATGGACCGCGATGTGTCCTCGTCATATTGTGATGTCAGGTTGCTTCATCGTTGATGATACTTCACCTTGAAATTCTTTACCGGGATCAACCTGAGGCAGTTTTAGCCAT
Source organism: Unio delphinus (assembly GCA_029339505.1). Classification (NCBI taxonomy): domain Eukaryota; kingdom Metazoa; phylum Mollusca; class Bivalvia; order Unionida; family Unionidae; genus Unio; species Unio delphinus. The sequence goes on from JAQISU010000131.1 coordinate 3,909,605, forward strand.
CACAGAGGACCTCTATGATAAATTCATATTTACGCAGAGGCAACTTCAAAAGAAGTCTTCCTTGATAACTGTTCAGCCTTTTTGTATCTACTTGCAACATCAACTACCGTCAACGCGTATTTTGAAGTATGTTTTCTGAACATATCATGTGGCAGAAATAATATATCTGTCGGATGAACCTCCATTTTAATATTAACATCAAATGACGCATATTGTACTTTTGCTGGACGTGGTAGATAAATTTGCCATATTGCTTGTCGGGATAACCAATCAGGCGCTCTTGAATTTGTAATTTTTACCGATTTGCCTTTCCAGTATTTAGTTGGAGAATAATAAATTGATTCCATATGAAATACAGGAAGCCGTCATTAATTTACCTATCATCGCAGCTTTTGTTATCCAAGATGTTAATTTTTCTTTGATAGTTTTGTCCGGAATTGAATCCAACGTGCGAATCAATCTTATATCTGCGAGATGATGCAGTTCCAGATCATTATTTCGATATGCGATATCATGAACAAGACAGGCTTCATCGATAGCATTTATCGGATATTCGCCAGGTCGAGGTTGATCTTGGTCATCAAGTCTAATATCTAATCGAGTTCACGGTCCATAATAACTATATCCTGGCAGGTGTTTTTCTCCTGGATATTTCGCCCATGGTGCCCATGGAAGATTTGCTAACTTGGAAACAATATCACCTCCCTTTCTTATAACAAATCTAAATGTTTGTATACCACACTGTGCACACTTATCAGCGATCGCTTCTCTGTTATTATTCGTTAGGTCAATCGATGGTGTGCGTGTCCTGCATTACACACAATCTAAATTCATACTATTAGTTATGATATATCTAATGGAGATTACATATTTTTCAGCACCGAAGAAACAACAGCGAGTTAAAAATTATTTTATGTCACCAAATTCAAATCGGATGGTTATCACTAGTCCATTGGGAAGTGTTAAAACACAGTTGTTACTTAACCTCGTAATGAAGTGGGATAAACTATATTTGTTAGCGCGGAGTGTAGATGATCAGCATTGATATCAAGTGTTCAAAGATTTTGACGAGAGCGCCTCGGAGACAACCGGGGAGAACATGAATGAGTTTATTACCGATATTGATGAAGCGCCTAACATCAATAATATAGATTAATGTGTTAAAAATCTAGTTGTGTACGATGATACGATGTTAGATAAACAAAACAAAAACCTGCCAGTATATTTTCCCGTTAGAGACACAAAAACACTGACGTGATATAAGTCACTTAATGATACACTCAAGTACCTAAAGAAATCCGAGACAACTGTAATATTCTCGCGCTGTTTAACGGAGTTGGCACTCATACGGTATGAAATATTCATCAAACCTGGTACTGCTTTTGTCAAATTCAAACATTTCTTTACTCGGGCGTTGAGGGTGTACTTTCAAGGAGCAGCGCGGAGCTAAGACGTCTTGCCATTTTTTACATTTCTGGGATACCACGGGGTATGTATTTGGAAGATCCCACTTGCTGTAACAGGGGTTCTGCTTCTCTGTGTTGTTTGGCTCGGTCCGTTTGTCAAACAGTCGCCATGAACCGTTTCAAGTCTGCCGTGTCGTTCACGATGGTATGAGCTAAACACATCTGGTCGTGATGGTTATTAATTGGAACTTGACTCTCTTTTGTGCTGCATTGGGCGTCCATCATAAGCACCTAGTCGCGTCATGTATCTTGGAGAAGAGTAACGTGGATCATGAACAGTGTCGCCGATCTATCGGTGATTTGAAAAAAATCGTGAAACTGTTGAATCTGTTAAATATTGGCGATGACTTTGAAAGGTATCAATTCTGCTGCGCTGCTAAACTCAATCCAAACGGAAGATTTCAACTGTCCATATGAATGAACAGTCGTAAGCAGTCGTCAAAGTTTCATGGCATTGCTAGTTCATTGGTGCTAGCAAAGAATCCGACACCTCGGTAATGATCCCCTTTACATTCTACAAAGGGACCGTTGGACTTGAAATCGTTTACTGTTTTCATTTTTTTGAGTTTACTGGTGAACATTACTTGAACGTCTGTTTTTCAAAATTTAATCATGTAATTATCTTGTCAGAAATTCATTACAGTAAGAATACAATTTCTGCATCATGTAATAGTTTCTTCACACGAATATCAAACAACTGGAATGCTGATTATTGACATTGACACAGATTAGGTATGAACATTGGTTATCTACCCTAACCCGAGTCAATGTGATATCATACAAAATTTTCACTGGACATTCGTGTTAAAAAAATTGATGTCTGAGAAAAATATTCAATTGAATCGGAAGGAAGTTTCGTTTTAATTTGCAATCTGTAAAAAACAAAATTACTTTCAAATAATAATGGTAATATCACTATATCTGAGACTTTGAATAACAAAGAAAAGGTGCAACAACGCAGTAAGAGTGAACGAAATTATTTCTTCTTTATCTTTAAGCAATATCCACTAAAATTAAAATTAAAAAAAAAATAATACATACTTTCAATGGATAACTTGTTAAATGATCTCCAGCATTTTGAGCCCTTGTCAGTAAAAACTGGAATTAATCAAATCGTCAAATGATTTAAATATTAAATTTTTACCCATTTGAGCTCATCTATGTATTGATCTGACAGCTACTCGCATCCATCAGCATTGAATAAGTCTCAGCGTAACCACTGAGTAATCTGACAGGTACTTGCTGCAGATTGGAGTACATCTTATTGCTCCATACTTTTTTAATAGAAGAAATAATCTAATCGCCTATTCATATTGATGGTCATGGAATCTGGCGTATTTGTACTTCTTCTGATCTTCTGCAAAGATAGTAGGAAATATCGCCATGAAGTATTATTCGTTTATATCCTTCCTAACTGCTGCAGTATGATAATGTCTTTCAACTAGGTATACTGGTGTATAAGTGCTACCATTTGACCTAGGGTATATTCGTCAAATAAGTATTCTAAGCTTCCTCCTACATTTCTTTCTAGCTAGGGAAACATTCGCAACAAATTATTACATTTAGTTAATATATTTTACGACAATTATTGCATTTCTTATTTGAAGTGATAATTATGCTATAGTTAGGAATTGATTATTGAATAAACCTTGTAATCAATGATTAGGCGTCTTATCTCCCTTTGGAAACAAGCTTCTATCTCCATAATATTTGAATCGCATAATGTAAAACTTATACTGCTGTTCAATAAATAATATTTATTCGTGTATTAAATAGGACTTTCATTAAAGTGTACCCAGGACTTGAACCCGTGGCTGCATGCAGTATGAAATGTCTTATGAACCGTAAGGTCAGAAAACTAAAATAAGCACCTGACATGTTCAGCTGTTTTTTGGTGTTCAAACTCAACAAAATCACAGTTACTTAATGTTAATGGTAGGAGGAGGATCTGAAATTGTATTTTCAAACGTAATGGATTTGTTTCATACAATTAGGATATTGTCTTGGGTATAGATGTTTACCGACAAGTTAACCAGCAGACGATGGTATGCTCACTTTACCTGTCTGATCAACACGCACGTAGTTCTCTTTTGTTCTGAAATCCATTATTTTTATGTTTTTTATACAAACCCTCCTACCGCCCACTTTAATAATTAAATATTGCTCCCTAATTACATTTAATTTATAGTTCTCGATGACATCAAATACAAGCTTAATTCGACAAGGATCATTGAAAACCATACGATTTAGCGCATACACGGCGTCTATATGAATATCGATGGAAATGATGTGAATTTACATTTGTTAAAAATCGTCCTTTATCAGGTCTTGCGGTTGCTGAATACAGAGCTCGCGAATATGACATAGATTCGTAAAAATTATAGCAGTATTAAATCAACAGTAGTAATCGGATTCGTACAAGTCATGCCAGTATTGAAGCAACAGTAGTATGTACAGAAAAAGACATTTACTTATTTCATTTTGCAGCGTCTGGCTCCTTCTTTGGGAGCTAAAACTTCTATATTATTGACCACAATCTTTGCTAAGTAGAAAGTATTAGATAGGAATTTAGTTTTTCACTGGTATGAATTTAAAATTTCAGTTCATCCGAATTACTTTCATATATGAATATCGTGTACATCACATGGTTTCAAATATGTGAAATAAGCATATCGATTTGAAACGGGATGGCACACCGTTCTGATAGGTCGCCAACATGCCACCTGATGTTTCAGTAAATAATAAAGGTTCGTGTTTATGTTTGTTTTAATGATTCCATGTGAAGGGCACAGACAAATTGCTGAATATTATGTCCACACATATACTAGTCAATAGTGTTCCGACTAACATTGGAAACAAGGACTGCTCTTCCCTAACCTTCTCAACCGGGAACATTTCACTCCACGCTTCCAAATTTGACTCATGGATTTGAGATTATAATCGTCAACTAAATCTTAAAACGGTTACAATCATAAGACTTCCCATCGATGCATGCTTAATTGTATGAAACGAAATAAATCCAGTGTATTTTTTGTACGTTTTTTTCATATTGATCATGTACATAACCTTCATCCCGGTTGAGAATAATCTCGTTTATCTGAGATTTCTTGATTTGACCCAGACAGGAAAAAACTGATCGATCCACGCAAGTGCCACTGACATGACTATTACCTAAGAGGAACTACTTCGGAATCTTGATTTGCGATTTGTAAGTATTAATCAGATATTTATAATAATAGTCATACATTTAGACGTTATTTTTCTTCACCGTACGTATCAATATGAATTCTTAAGCCAAAAACTCATTCGGCGATTTGATTATTACAAAGTGAATTTATCTTTACATAACATTCACATGGCTTTATCTTCCTCCAATAGTCATGGCGTATACGTGGCTTTATGCTATTATAATAGTCAGGGAAGCTACGTGGCTGTATATTCTACTAATAGTCATGTCGACTACGTTCCATTATCTCATACTAATAATCATGGCGGCTACATGTCTTTATCTTCAACCATCAGTCATGGCGGCTACGTGGCGTTACCTTCAACAAATAGTCACGGCGACTATGTGGTTGTATTTGGTTTAGTGTATGATGTACATTTGTACGATTTACACTTAATTATATTTTTTTTATAAAATCTCATTAGTGGTCTCATTATTTGGACATAACAAATATTCCAGTGGTAAACAATTTACTACAATGCATTATACTATTTATTTTTGTTGTGCAAACAATGAGCTAAATGTAGGTAAGGTATAATATGAAATTATTGGACTTCTTACATGGTCATGATGATGGACTTAAAAGATAAGTAAAAAAAAAATACCATATAACTCAACAGGTTTAAATATACATGATAGGTTATCAGGATACAATATGGCCTGAACATGTTATTGTGCCATACCCAATAAAAGTGTATAGCAAGACGTCTATCGGGTTTATTTAAAAATTGACTGATAAAATACCAGTTGCTGGATCAGCAAACCATCAACATAGTTATAACTAATATAAACTATGCTTGCAATACTAGTTCAATTCGTGTAAACCAGAGAAAAGAGAACTGTGGACTCTTTTGGCACTTAACTTACCTTTCTGATTTACTTTGTCCGAGTCATATTTCATTTAAATGAATAAAATTTACTTAGAATGCACACCATATGGTTTACTTTGCCTGCATGTAATTAATTTGTATGCAGTCACTATAGTGGAAGAATGCGTAGAAACTCATTTCATTACAAATGTTGCTTTCTGTGTGCATCATACCTTCTTGAACAAGTACCTTTCTTCTTAAACAATTGATTTCCTTCCTATTTATATGTCAAAGACGAGCTTATGTGTATCATGTTATTACATACATACTTCAAGCACTCACTGTTTCAGGTGCTACTTCTTTGACTGCGACATATCCAATTATCATGAAGTATATTCCCTAAGATATTATCTTACTAACTGTATTTTGCATTCCATTTTAAAGACTCTCAATCAAACTAGGGTCCTTATGCCCAAGAACAGATCAAAACAATGTTCGAAGCTATAAGATTCCAACGTGGTCTTGAGTACACTTATCTAAAGGCATGCACTTTATGTTTAATATCAATTAGCAAGATAACTCGATAATCCGCACATTGGTGATTATGTCATATTGTCAAGCTCCTCTGATGACTTGAAGCGAGTGGATATGTGCTTTTATTATGTAGTGTCAGGAACAGTTGTTTTGGATAAATCATAACGTTACAGTGAAGATGATTGATTCAAGTCTTAATTTCTTAATTACATCACATATGTAAGTTTATGTTAAATATCAGCAGTCAAAACAAACTCCTTAAAAGAAATAATAATTGCAATTGTCATAGATTGGTTTCCATATCACACTACGTTTGTGCTTCTGTTTACAATTTAGTCATTCGCATTCAGTTATATTAAATTATAACTAAATGGGGAAATCAATTAACTTCGGAAAATTAATTAGGTAATAATTAATTAACCAATTTTTAGTTAAATTAATTAATTCACAAGGAAATATAGGCAATATTGTTCAGTCTATCTTGTACATCAGATGGAACATTCCTGTAACTATATAAAAAATTAATCTCAAAGCTTTACTTTCCAAGAGGTTGAATATAGCTTGTTTTGTTAATGTATTTCTTATCCAGGAAACAAAATGTATTATAGCTAAATGGCACAAGACAGAATTGGATATATATGTTAATTTATTTAAGGTTGGAATGTTTCTCTCATTTTTTTAACATGGTGATGGATAGCAGTTTAGTCAGAATACTCAAATTCGTTAAGATAAGGATACGGTCAAGTTCTGTATGCTTTAAAAATTATATGAATAATTTCCATGTGTCTTTTCAAATCCTTACTAAAGAGATTAGTACTATCGCAAGTACTCACCCTTACACGTGTTTAGGACATTCCAGCAAATTCTATTTCAAGTCGATTTAGCATCATTAATATTTATGAATTAAAGATCATGTCAAAGTCTCCTAACTCAGAGAGCTCGGCTCCTGCACTAACAGACCTATTCTCAGCGTAAAAGGGATTATTGTCTGTGAAGAAAAGTATTCATGTAAGTATGTTTGCCCTTCGTTCTAATTCTAGCATTCTCAGTGTACTTTAATATCTTTGATTTATGACTTCGTTCATGCTACTTGAGATATTGAGTCAATCTCATCTCGACTCCAGGTGTACAATAGTCATGTTAAATATTGCTTTTGTATTTTATGTCGAAGTTAAGATATTAAATGCACTATACATACAACAGCAAACGTTTACTTTATAATCTGGAATGGAACAAGAATTATGGCGAATATAAAACGTTTCAAAATGACGTAATCGGACAATTATAACACACTTTTTTCCATGCGAGCCTACCTGACTCTAAATCTCCATAAAGAGATGCCGTAGCAAACAATTCCTGAGAGCCTGACTATATATTTTTGTGTCATAGGTTATTTATGAATATATGTACTGACAGTTTACCCTCAAATCCAGCGAGGCAAATACCATATTCTTACACTAATGGCGTTTAATAATACGACCTATCAGATATTAAATAATACAGCTGCATAACCATTGAAGGTATAATATGTCTTAGATGACCCGAAACCAAGGCTGCATGCAATAAGAAATGTCGTATTAACCGTAAGGTCAGAAAGCTAAAATAAGCACATGTTCTGTTTAGATGTTTTCGACATGATGATCAACCTGAACAAATGAACAGTCACTTAATGTTATTGTTAGGAGGAGATTCTGAGATTTTATTTTCAAACGAAAAGAATGTGTTTGATAAAATTAGAATTTTGTCTTTAGTATATATGTATCCCAAAAGGTCACTAGCAGACAATGTTTTGCTCATATTACCTTGCCGATCAATAATCATTCTGTTTCTCTTGACGGTGTTCTGAGTGTCATCATTATTTTGTTTTAAAACACAACCCTCCTACCGCCCACTTGAATAATTAAATGATCTTTACCTAAGTATATTTCATTTATGTTTCTTGATTACACCGAATTGAAGTTTGTTTCTAATAGGAACACCTTAAGCTTTACGATTTTGCAGGAATAACAATATATTACAGGCTCTTAGGGCATACAAGGCCTTACGCCGCCTCTGTATAAATATAACCACTTTACATTTCATGGAGTAGGTGTACGCCTTTGTGTTATGTGCAGACTTGCGTCTCCTAAATATGACAATAAGTTAGGAGACGAATGAAATTCTTTTGGAATAAATCAGGACTCTTTTAATTTTTTGGAAGAAGTGCTGATCGTTGATAAAGGCTCAAATATGTTGTTTATAGAATCACTAGTATTTGAGCTAACAGTTCATTTCGTGTGTGGGGTGACGGATGATGTAGATGGTGTGCTGAATTTTTTTTTTGTAATATAAGGAAAATAATGTCTTGTGAGATCGTTTCTCTTTCTGTTACATTCTAAGCTAATACTTGACTCAAGTGATAATGCGTATATGTAATATCGGATGGTAATGGGATGTTTTTTGGCATAAGTAGTGTATGTTTGGGTTTTCTTTTAGCTCCTTCTCTTATACTCTAAGATAGAACAAGATGTTTAAGTTAGTTTGTAGGGTAATGGATGGTTTGTGAGGTGTGTTACAGCTTCTTTTATGAGATATCAACTCCTTCTCTTGCATTCTATGTGAAAACAGGACGTTTTGTTTAACATGGTGATTATGATATCGTAGGAAAGTTTAGTGGATATGATGGATAGTATATTTTTGTGATATAAGATTATTATTTGCAAGATTTTGTTTCCTTCTAATGTATTCGAAACTAACACACATTTCGTTTGAGTGTGTTTAATGGAGTGTTAACTGGCATAATTGATGTGATGTATAATACTTTTTGTGGTGTAAGAAAGATTATATTTTGTGAGATTTTATCTCATCTTACTCTCTGAACAAATAGTGGACGTTTGGAGTGTGTGTGTCAATTTCTAAATCTACATGTCTATATTTTGTTTATCGCTATACATCCTCTATTTCCGTTTTCATTTTATGTCATCTACCTAACTACAGTAGTGCGTATTTAGGTGAGCCACGTGCAGCACCGTTACTTAGTAGCCATAGATTGATGTCAGTCACTTCAGACACTGTTGTCACTTTTCGTCTGTCTCCAGTAGTGTGACGCCGCGCATGTCAAATTCCTCTTATCAATTTACTGCCCCAACATATTAAACTCCTCTTGACGCTACCATTTTACCATGGAACTCCCATTGTCCCTTATTCGCCCCCTCTAATTACTAAAGTGATTTATTGTTGTAAAATCTAACTGTTTCACACTGTAGTTTTGACATATCTATCATAAACCAATTTCATTCATTGTCATTTAGTTTCACTTTAAAATGTTTTCCCAATGAATTTGCCCACTAACTTCCAGTAATATAGTTGCACAGGCTCTTCGGCTACACAATTCCAATATTTGATTTCAGTACAGGTATACAGGAGATATCTACATAATCTTGCTATTAGTCAGCGGGATAGAGTGATAACACGTCGTTACCTGTCAATAGGGCTACGATCAAACTTGTCTGGTGACTACATTTTTATGGTGTATTTCATTTGCATACCAACCTTGACAATTCCATATTAGTTACGGGCGTGTTTTCTGTGCGGTAAATATATGTTTATTGGATACATCCTAAATTTAACAGTATAGAACATTGATTCAATCATTTGTTTATTTGTTAATTAGGGTAGATTATATAGTTCTTCATTAAATCTCATTATTTATCTCATATTTTGGACATAACAAACATTCCTGTGGTTAACATGTTACCACAATGCATTGAACTAAATGATGCAATATATAAAAAGGAAACTACATACATGCTGAAATAGTGATTGATCAATTTATTAATTAAGGAATAAATACATAAAATGCATTCAGACTATATTCTAATGATGACAAGAATATTTGTTTTCAAATGGAATTACATAACCAAACTGGACAGATTAGCATAATATATCATGCTGCCGAATTCAAATGTACAGGACATGACGTGCAGATCCTTTTCCAAGAAATAATAATGAAGGAATAATGTTTTCCGGATGATTGATGATAAATATAGTATCAAAGTCTAAAGGACGCCTATGCACAAGTATGCGTACAATTAACTCTACTTGTTAGGCAAATGTTGTATGTTTGAGATACCATTTTGTATTGTACGATAAGACCTTCCTTGATGTAATGTGTGTGCATGTCGCGGTGATTAATTGAGGGATTTATTGATTTTGAGTGGTTAGCTCCCCGCTGCCATATCAGCCAGGGTTTGAAGACTTAACTTTTGACCAATAACTTAAACCTGTAAACAAATGTGCATTTATTAACCCTGATTCCTTGACATTTACAATTTCAATTGTATGGGCGGTCTAAATATGTTTAATCCTTGTTCTTGATTTGTTCTTTTTCTCTGTGATGGATGGATTTTTATCTTTGTTCTTCTGCTGTTCTTTCTCATAATTTTCCCTTATTTTTTTTTACACAATAAAAATTATTGTTCGTCCGTTAACAATGATAAAATGTATCGTTACTCTTTTAACTCAATATCATTTATCTTAATATAGAAGATCCTCTAGTGGCCATTCTGGAGCTTAATGTACCAGATATCTCCGCTTTAATCTCGAGGTGAGTTAGTCTTGAATTGCTAGAGAAATGTTGTTGGTGGTATAGTTTCGAGCGATTTGCTACAAAATATTTGATGATGGGTGGTTCCTATTCACAACTTGTATGTAGAGGTTGAAGCTTTTAATATTTGGGTGTATCGCCGCGAGTTGAGAGTGGTGTGATTAAGATTGCCGATCTTTAAATCTAAAACTAAGGGATACGTATTGCGAACAAAATTTAATCATTTTGATCGTCAGGTAACGATCATACTCTTTTAACCAAAAGCAAAGCGGCAACATTATGTGTCGTCTTTTACCGTGAGAGAACATTTGTATGAAATTCAGAAGAAGGAATGATGAATATATATCAGCACCATCCACAGTCGCCAAGACAAAGAGAGTCAAGACCAGCCAAAACATAAGTCTTTTGCAGAACTGTCTATATGATTTTCACATTTACCTGGCTCACAATATGACTTCCTTAAATGTTACAATATTTACAAACACTATTACTGTAACGTTTAAACACTAAAAATTAAAATTATAAGACGGGAAGGCGACTATATGTATCAGTGACTTACTAAATTTAAAACGTTGCCAGGCTGAATATAAATGTCTCTGCGACTGTTGGAGTCTATTCTCCTGGTGCCACACCCAAAAAAGGGATACCAATACAAACATGTATACATATCTCTAGAAAGGTATTAACACCGAACACATTTACGAAACGAAGGTTATGATTTTTTGATCATGTTGAATTATTGGTACGAAAAACTAGGTCCTTGAGTAAGTACTACCTCAGGTGTTTGAGAAATCATCATTCGTGCTCACCGGCTTGACTCGAAGAAGATGCTATTAGGCTCATATCGAAGCAGAACGTTATGAGCTTGGATCAACTTATACTATGATGTAAAATCATTGTGTGCATTGTCAGTGGTGCACAACATAATTATGGTCATCACAAATGGATATCGTCATACCAAATATAAAGTTAAAGGACTGACAAATAGCTATAACTCAGGTGAACGTAGACTTTGTGACAAGCTCAGACGTAAGGCCAGGATCAAGTCTTCCATGGCAAGAATCTACATTACCGTGAGCATAGTCTTTGGTTTGTAACCTATTTCCTTTCTTCAGTATATATCATCATATGTGTGGGTACTATATAAATGGAGAGGGTTTTTTGTTTATTTTCGAATCGACGAAAAGGCATTAACATAGACTATGTTTAAATTCAAGTGAAACGCAAACATCAAAAGTATGTGAATGATGCAGATAAGTTGACGACCTTGAAAAGTGTTAACGTGAGAATCATAAATCCGAGTAATAAATACTAATATTCACTAATGGCATTGATTGTTGTGACTGGGAGGACGCAAATGAAAACGTTTGAAACAGATCACTGATTTCACAAGAAGATACGTCAGGCTTTAGATTTCAATCAACTTGTCTTGTCGTGTTTGTGTGTGTGTGTGTGTGTGTGTGTGTGTGTGTGTGTGTGTGTGTGTGTGTGTGCTTTGGAATGTAAGAACGTGAGGTAAAATTAGTTTGTTCTTTTAAAAATAAAATAAGCAAAAATAAACGAATAATGACGACTTCGGCGAAATCTGGCTGAAATGTTCTTAAGCGTAATGCAATGCAATTTACCACTCAGTGAATTAGTGAGAAGCAACAAAATGGAGACACATTTATCAGGCATTAGATACAAGCATGCTTATGCAACTGGCTATGGCATACTCGAACAATTTTAGTATGAAGCTGAAAGCAAATTAAAATAGGCTACTACTGCACTATATAAGGCAATCAATACAAGAATAATTAACATACTCGGTCTATGTTACACACTGTGATTCAACTTTCCAAGTCAAACGAATGCAGGTAACAACTATTTGTTTTGTGACATTTGTATGTTTTCCAAATTAGCAAGGTATTTGCATTGCCATCCAACTCAACACGGTAAACAACCTACTCCTCGATAGGAAATGGACAATGGTGCTGAATTTCCCAACCAAGAGTTTTAAAATTGCAAAATGCCAGATAGTCAATTTTTTCATTAAAGAAAATAACGAAACAAAGTCAGAGCCTGTGAAAACGTTAAAGTTAGTTGAAAGAAAACCAGTGGAAATATTTAATGCAAGAAGATACTTTCCAATGAATTGACATAATACCACGTCTCGTGAAAGCAAAGAATCAGTCTGCCATTGCAGTATTGGATGTGCTCCAAAATAAACAAAACCTCAAAGTGTAATGTATGAAATCAACTGTTTGGATGGTAGTAGAGACAAAAGAGAGAATTGTTAAATACATGAGATTGTTTCCCATATGAAGAAACAAAACCCTTTTGTGACTAAGACTTTTTATCAAACTTGACGACATACTGACTTTTGTATGAAAGTACGAAGACATTGAATTGACCGCCATAGCAATTCTAATACTCACTATATTCAAATAGTTGCTATAATTATTCGTAAAGTCACTTCAATCTTTTACATCTATTGACCCTTCAGAGGCACACAAACAAGATTTGTAACTAATCATTTGCATTTGCCATTATCAAATGGGAGTACTATGGATGCGTGTGCCAAAAACACATGTGTTGTTCCACATCAAAATGACCTGAACCATGCAATTCGAAAACGAAGTGAAATGGGTACATACATTGGTATAAATTATATTCAAGGATCAAGCTATAGTGACCGAGGAAACACTCATTAAACATATGCAAGACCACTTGGACAAAATAATCCCGGCGTTTGCGAAACAACATATACTAGCAGTAGTCCTTGCCGAATTGAAAATATATGACTTGATAATTCCAGCAAGCGTATTATATGCTTGATATATCATCGATACCATTTTTGCCATTTAAAATGATAGGTTGGAGAAAACACTTGTCAAAACTATGAACTCTGATAAAATAGCTTGTTCTCCAAAGAAAGCGTGACCCTCAAACCAACATTATAAAACCTATTGTATCGCAATATACTATATCTGTGTACCAAGCAGTTGGACGACAACGAGGACATGGTTTAAGAGATGTGTTTTACTAAGCCCTTCGTACAGCACCAACAATCTTGAAATTTAACTTCACCCGAAGATAGTGTACTTTCAATATCTTTATTGGAGCAAGGAATATAAGTTTTCTAATCATGTCTCATTATTAATCAAAATTAAAATGAAGCGTTGCTGAAGGAAGATGAAGATAATGTGTCCGTATAATGCAAGATCTCTTGAGACTCAGCGACAAAACTTATTACTCCTTTGGAAGGCATAACTATGCAAGGACAAGGTAGAGAGTGATATCGTAAACAATTCAGGTCTCAATTTATTTTACCTAATTTAAGATCACCATTTAAGCTGTTGATATTATTAAGACTGTTCCATTATATACCATACTGTGTTTACCGCGCCTTTCATAATGTTGTTGATGCATTAATACAAGTTGGTAGATTTTTATCCGCTCTTACAATTGCGGTTGATATCACGAGACGAATAGAAGATACATTAATCTGAATAACAGTTACCTGTATATGCAGATCGAATGTTATAAAAGTAAACATACTTGCGCATGTAGACAGATGGCCCGAAGACTGGTATTGAATGCATCGGTCAACAGCACAAACGTTTTGTTCAAATATGGCAACTTTACAATTGGTTCACTTACCAATTTATTTTTTAAAGAGTTAAATGCTTTGTCCTGGGACATACCACAGGAAACTTAATTTGGCCGCCTGATCGGCTCCGAGGTGTTCAACTTGATCTCGTGTTGCATCAATCGGGTACTGCCTTGTTTGTCCGTAAACACGACCGGATATTGGAACAAAACCTCCAAGAGCTGCGTACGCTGACTCTTTGATACATATGGGCATACCTTGATCTGAACTATACCTTCCTAGCCTCTGTCAGTGGGTACTCAGTGGGTATTGTATATGCTGGTGACGAATTCCGATTCATCTCACGATCTATCCAATATCACCGCTAGGCATATTACTTAAATATCTTGGACAGACCTTCTATATCAATGATATTGTCCATATGGCCTTTTACCTGTTTGAAATTGTATGGCCTTTTCCATTTGATAGTTATATATATATAGTTATATATATATAACTATTGCAGCAGCAAATGGGATGTACAGACCAACTTTTTTTCGTTAATATTTAATAGAAGGGTCGATTTGGTAAACTGAGGCTTCCTCGAAATCGTAAAAAATCGTAAAAAAGCGTAGACGAGGCAAACCAACGCTTGTTCGAAAACGCTATGGTCGTTTGAATTCAACCCCCCCCCCCCCCCCGCTGCTTTGGGTTAACAATTGTTTTTACAATGAAAATCACTACGATGAAAGTCCTTAGGATTTTACAAACAGACTAGTTTGTAAAACCTCGCCGCGTAAATCAATCAAATTATTAGATTGGTCAGTGACATCGCATATATACTGGATTAATTAGATCCTCAATAATTCGAAATCCTGGAGGAGCTGTTGGTGCAAATGAATATAAAATATATCCCTGTTGAGCTTGATTTGATCGCTCGAGATTTATTTGATAGCTGCCTTCGATAACATCACATACTAAATTCAATGCTATCACTGAGGTTATATTCACATTTTGAGGAGCGATATAACATCGAAACAACGTTCCAGTCTGGAGTTCCATCGGGTTTATTCTTTTTTGCAAACACCAAGGAATTATTCGATTGTTGACCGCCAAATGCTACCGACCTATTATTAGGCCAACTATGGTATACTCATAGTTTTGCTAACGCGATCTCCTTCACCGGAATCGGAGTGGGGAAATTCACACTGAATTCAGGATTCATTGAGGTTATTGAGATCATGCTGGTTTGTACTGGGTTTATGTTCTCTTCTAATCGTTGAAGTAATTCCTGCGGTGTTGTCATTGTTATTATATTCATGTTGTATTTCTAATTTTGACATCGCGGAATCATAAATACTTACCATAGCTGAGAACTCACTATCTGATATAAGTGTATCAACTAGCGACGACGATACCATCGAGGACAATTGCGAGTACGCGGTTGATACAACATGAAATTTAATTATGTAATCTTGTAGTTTGCGTTGGCTGCATGATGCTTTTTTTTTGTTATTATCGAAATTATTCCCGCGCTTGTTGTCGCCTCGGATTTGGAAATTGGAACAGCTATCGGGGCAATTATTGTCACCGAGGAGAGTATAATACCAGCTCCGGTGATTATACCACTCAACGAGTACACGGTAACATCAACTGCCGTGATTCTTAGTCGGTATTTTTTTAATTTTTATTCGATACTCCTCAGTAAGTGCTTTGAGTTTCATTGAAAACTCTCTGACCTGATCATAGCGATATTGAGATACAGAATGTGCCGTTGATGACGACATTTTATTTCCAAATCAGTTTACGATTTCAATTTAATTGTTTACTCAAATCCGCTACGAATTCCACATACCATGATACCGAAACTCTAACCATATTTTTATCAGTGGATGCTATCGTGAACTGTTCGGTTGTATCATTGTCGATGATCGTAGATATCATATTGTTAACCCCAGATGAACTTGACGATGATATATTAAATTGAGTCGGTGTCACTAATGGTAATCGATAAATACCATTGACGGTTGCAGTAATATCTAATTTGTTGTTTGTAGGTGTCCATGCAAATGATCCGTATTGAATCGTGTATACTACGTTGTTGGTTTTTGCATGAAGAATTTTTGTTTTTTCAACGATTGTTATCATCCTCGTTGCATCCTCCTTGATTGCCTCGATGGTGTTTCTTATCTCATCGATGGATTTTTTAATATCGGGAAGTTTTATATCAATTTTATCCAGCGTGGTTGCAAAGAATTTCTCGATGATATTTTTACGAAATGATGGAAACTTTTCAACGTGATCTGCATATTTCCTTTGAAGTGTTGCTAGTTCCAACATAGAATATTTTATCCTCAAGAGCTTAGGTGTGATCAACGGTGGATTTCCAAGGAAATCTAATATCGGCTTGTCAATATTGTTAATTCGTTCTAAGATAGTTAATACAAGTACACCCGGTTTGAGTTTACCCTGATCGGAAAACAATGCGATAGTGCCTTCGGTTACGACTCTTTTTTAACTAAAATATCATCCAGGGAAACATTTCTAGATTTCAATTTACCCTGACGATCTTGAAATACAACTATTTCAATGGGATCAACACTTGCTAGGTTCAACGTCTCAGCAATTTCATCTTCGATTTTTTTTTATATCACCGATTGCAGATGTTCCTTTGGTTGGCTTTTTCGACGGAAATAGAGGTCGTCCTCAAATAGCAATCATGTTATTCTATATAATCTCTCTCTAAAATCTCTTCGTTGCAAAATCAGTGATGCCGCCAGCGATTACTAGTGTATTCATTTACGACAACATGTGGTGGTTTTCCAGATGTTGAAATAGCGCCAACGACATTTAATACTTCGCTGCCACATATTGGTGGATCATTCATTTGTTGTGTTGGTAGCGTAGAATATCAACGCCTCACTTTGTGAGGAGTTTTTAATCGGTTTATATAGCGGTTAAATTCCTTCGGCGGTGCTAATCCATATGAATCGAAATAGACGATTGCACTTGGATCAATCGCGTATGCAACCCAGTGAGTACCAGGTCCGGTGCTGTTATCGAGATTAATAATACCGGTTTCAACGCTGTTGGGTTGTGTCGGCAACTCATCTTTCATAAAGACACCCCTGAAGTTTTGTATCGCCAATCTTTGAGCAGCATCGATTAAATCAAAATTGGACATGGCAACTATAGGTTCCTCAGTCAAAGACTCTACAACCAAAGGTTCCTCAGTCAAAAATACCTCAACTAGTAAACCGGTCCAAGTCTTAGACCCTTTCCGCTGTACCATGAAAACTGGGTTCCTAGTAGTCTTAGACCCTTTCCCCTTTTTTATATCCTTTTCCAGTTGCTTTTTTTAGTGCCATTCCTATCGCGGTACCAATGGCTCCTAACACCGCCACTTTAGCCACCGCTGGGGCTGCTGCTGCAATCAACGCTGGTAATGCAGCTAACAATGGAAATATACCGCCGGTTTTTTCATATTGGCAATTGCAGCTGCGAAGAGAGTGATCTGAACGCTTTTTTGTTATAAAACGCGTCATTGAAGTGTTTTATTTGACGAGTTGTCAGCGACAATTTATTCGCTCCCCCAGTCATCTGGTTGGGTTTCAGCGTTATTGTGGTTCCACATTTTTTAGCCGATTCCGATTGCAATTTCTTGAGTTGACCGGGAGTTAACGCATCACTAATATGACTGTATTTCATTATACAAAAACAGATTGATGTGATTGTTACATATTTTCTACTGGTGCATCAATTACTCTCATTCTTCTGCCAACACCTTCGAGTAGCATTGATTTGTCGCTGAGTATGACGGCAACCGCTCTATAACCAACACCGCCAGGGGCTACACGAGCTCTAAAGTGTATATCAGCGACGGATTGTCTTGTTAAGTCAAGATGTTCCAGCAAAAATTAATAGATCGAATACAGATTTTTAAAATCCAAATGTGATATTTGCAGACCAGTATCAGCATTTTGATTACGTGCCATATATGACAACAACCGATGGCACACACGTGCTATTTGGTTGGTATCGTAATTCAGTTGTATATCCTCGGATGGTTCCTGTTGTCCGTTTATTCTCAGTGAGACATCACTGACACCTAATTGATCGAATATCATATCGCTGCGTTCTTGAGAGTTTTAATCAATTTCTATTCTGTAGCGCAACAAATATATGACGTGGAGCTGAAACGCTCTGTTTTGATGCTAGGTTCCACGTAAATGTATTATCAAAATCAGAATCCTTGGTATCTATACTCATTGTTAACCAACTCAGCAATGACTTCCCTCCTTGATCCATAAATGCTAGTAATCGTTCTTCAGTGGTGATTGATTGAGTCAGTACTGTTATCCACAGTGATAGTTTTGTTAAATTAACTTTACCGGCAGCAACACCAGCACCGCGCCAGATTGTATCATTGTCGGTACCCTTTCTCACGAGTACAACTGTATGCTTTGCTCCATAGATAACTTTTCGGACGTTTCTACAGAATCCAAATATATGATGTAGTGGAATTGCGCATGAAAACTGTCGACGAGGCCTCTTCAATGTTGCTACGCGTGTTGCAAATCTTAGACTGTAATGATCATTAACGCTTTTTATAACGTCAAAGGCAGCAGCTGGTCTTGCTTGGTGTTCAGGAGAAGCAGAATGTGGTTGTGGATCAGCTGCGGTATTTTGCGGTGTCCGTAATTTAAAATACTGAATGTGATCAGCGTTATCAGTAATATCCTAAGAGAATATCATAGATGGACCCGCTGATCTTTTATAATCATCGGAATATCTCGCTAACCCGATTATTGTTGTGGCAACATCAACCTCACGCTCAATAGATTTAATTTCTCTTCCATCAATGAGATATCTTGCACTTTCAAATAGCGCTATGATACCATTATTGACAAAACCAGCTCTGATATTTGGGTCATCTGCGTATGGTGGATCATGATGATCAGCATCATCTGTTACAAGTTATCCTTCCACTTCGATAAATGCTTCACAAGGCAAACAGTATTTACTGGTATCATGAACTTGAAGTTTGATTCTTGATCGAAGATCAGGTTGTACTGCGTGATAAGAATAGAATTGATAATCACGTACGGAATCATCCTTGAGCACTGGGGCGTCCATATCAAACGCTGTATCAGGTGACCGTTTGACCATTTTATTCTATATTCATTGATCTAAATCATCGTCGACGTCGTTTTGATTTTTTTAATCCACTTCCCGCTATCATATTTGCGGTTATGTTATCCTGGTTATTTGCTGTCAACGACAGAGTCATCAACGACGCTAGTTTTTGATCTACTGCGTTTTTTTTTGTAATTTTACTAACACTCGTAGGCACATCCGCTGTAGATGGCAGTGGTCCCAACTGTGGTTTTGAAAATCCTTTGGATTTTCGCCGTCGAACTAGCGCTGTTAGTTTTTCCCGAGCGGCTGAAAACGCTTTCACTGCGAGATCTCCAAAAGCACTAATACCCTTATCACGAATAACATCAATAGCTTTCATCGATAATTGTTTTCCTAGCGGCGCCACTTTTGGAGCCATTCTTGCAAATAACACTGCAATTGTATCAGATAGACTATCACCATAGTACGCGTTATAAACTGGAAACCGTGAATTAACTACATAGACGCTGGCTGGTTTGTCATGGTTGTAGTGTATGATCATCTTATTTAAATGATACTTATCTAATGCGATGGATTCGTCATCAATGATGAAAAATCCTTTTAATGTTCAGTCGCTCTAATAATCCGTAGGATTTTCCACTAACTCATCAATGAAATCTCGATATAAACCAGTATCCATGATACCACCTTGAAATAACCGCCTGCAGATATCAGCTGCTTCATTAATTACTTCCGGTGAGTTATTTCCGGCTCGTTTTCCTCCGATGAGAACTTCTAATCGTGATATATCGCTGAGGTTATTACCAGGACATTGAATTAGACCACTATCTGATATCCCTCTTGGGTTACTGGAATATCCCTTCCCGGCTGATTTTTTTAGTTATACCAGTTGCACCTTTTTCAGAATCAACTTCTGCCATTATTCGTATTTCATCCGCGATTGGGTCTGCTGTATACCCTGGTGGTAGTGGGCCACCCTTTACTGCAGCTAGAAATATATTAAAATCGGAACTTTTTTCTTTTTTGATTCTAGTTTTACCGCGGTTTGCTAAAAACACTTTATTCGCCCATTTGTCTATGTCTTCTATAAATTTTCTAGATTTGTCGTCTTTTAAATAATTATTTCTTATATTTTTTTTAAATTGTCTTTAGTAAATTTAACTAATTTAGGGTCTGATTCGATTTCTCTAATTTCAGTTAACGCATCAGTTGGAAATATCTTTTCAGGTGGACAGTCTTCTATTGCAACAGCACCTTGTTGTTCAGGTGGGGTGGTAAGTGGTGGTCTACTAGCAAGTTCTTCTGCAAGAACTTCTCGTTCGTGTTGTTCTCGTTCTTGTTGTTCTCGTTCTTGTTGTTTTTGTCGTCTTACAGCAGTTATTATATCACCAGGAAGTGTTTCCAAAGATTTTTTTGTTTGCATGGATCTTCATGCTATTTTTTCATTTTCCGTCGCTAGTTTTTCAAGTTCCCCAATAAGAGGCTTTTCTTTTCTTTTCTTCCACGTCTAGGGGTCATCCCCCCATATAGCTCGCTCTACCCCCTTCGTTGCTGTGGTTATTGGTTTAAACAACGCTTCAGATCCCGCAGCAAAATCCGTTTGTAAACTCTGTCTAGCTTGCAGTTTATTCCTGAGAGAGTCGCGGATTGGTTTAAACTTTTTGTTCGCGACACGTCTCTCGCGAGCCAATCTAGTCGTTAATGCTTCATTTACCATTATTGAAATCGTAAGCAATTTTCCAATTAGTTTACAAAGAGATTTCAATCTGAATGCAGTGATTTTATCACCCAAAAATAATTTTAGGTGGAAACGTCTACGGGAAATCCCATGCGAAATCGTCCATTTGACCCGACTGAAAACAACTGTCATTTTTTAGTCGTTTTTGTCGTTTTTTGTTCATTTTTGACCGATTTTGGTCAGATTTTAGTCCAAAACTACATAAAAATAATTTTAGGTGGAAACGTCTACGGGAAATCCCATGCAAAATCGACCATTTGACCCGACTAAAACCACTTAAAATCAGTCAAAAAATGGCCAAAATCAGTAAAAAACAATGGTCAATATCGGTCAAAAACGACCAAAAAAATATTTACTATGAAAATTTCAGTAATAAAAAATATTTTACTATGAAATTTTCCAACTTCCTTGTATTAAAACACTCATTGATCAATGCCAGTATATAATTTCACCGCTATTGTTGACTAACACAGACCATTTGAATGTTTTTTTCGTTTTGTTCAATTAACAATCTTATATTTCTGATTTTTGAACTAATCGTTGTTTTTACTTCATATTCCTTCCCTAATTCCTTTCTTATTTTTTCCACGATAGTAAATAACGGGACAAACTTACTGGCGTCGTCACAGCATAGAAGGAAATAACGGATATAATTCTTAATTCGTTTTACGAGGGCATATTGTTTGGGTAGTACATATTTGTTATTGTTAGCGCCGTATTCAATGTCCTGGAAGTCGGACATGATTTGATCGCAGTTAAAACCATCTGATATGTAAATCCCCCGAGATTTCAAATTTAAAATTTCGGTTATAACCTCATTGATATTTTGAGAATTCATATTATTGATAATTATATACTTCTAATATAAAAATATATATTTTTCAAAAA
This sequence comes from Unio delphinus, assembly GCA_029339505.1. NCBI lineage: Eukaryota > Metazoa > Mollusca > Bivalvia > Unionida > Unionidae > Unio > Unio delphinus. The sequence continues at coordinate 3,931,561 of JAQISU010000131.1, forward strand.
GGAACCCTGTTCCGTAGACGCCTATACATAAACAAATTGAATTTTTTGTCCGGTCTTTTTTGAAGTTGCAGATCGATAAATTCCCTCTTCAACGCATTGAACAGAAGGTGGACAAATATCGAAATACCTACCGGCCATAGCTATTGATTGAATTACTATTTCCTCGTTATTTGTTGTATTAAAAGATCTTACAGGTCTCGCTTTTTTCGAGTATTGTCCAGGATTTCCTCGATTAAAATTTTCGCTTTGTGTAACAACCTGCAGATTTGATAAAGAATTGTTCTTAGGATTGGAATCAATGTGATCGATAACAAAACCATCCTTGATCAATCCAAGGAAACATTCATATATTATTCTATGATTAAGATGCATTTTCCCTCCAGCAGTAAACCTGATTACTCACAGCACCAACTGGTTTCTTCAGCCTGCGGTGTCTGACAATACCTTCACTGGATGCCTCATAGTTGTTGATCACGGGATGTGGTCGGAATTATTGGTTCATTTATATACTATACTTTTGTTTGTCTAATTCATTGTTTGGTCTAATGATTATCGTTGGAAATCTATCAACGTAGTCTTGAGGAGTTCTTCTGATTTTGTCAGTGTCGTTGATGGAGTTCTTAGTGGAATCTTTGATTCTCTTATCATAGAAGCGCTTCAACTCTCTGTATCTCTTAACACCACAACCTTGACACAATTGTGATTTTCCTCGCACCCCTACCCCACATCGCATACAAGTTATCGGGCCAAGGCTTCCACGTCGAAAACTTTGCATAATATATCCAAAAAACTCGTTTCGGCATGATTTGTTACACGGGGTTACTGATCCAATCATAAGCCATTTGCAATGATTCATTATATAATATATTCTCTATTTAAATACTTGTTTTAATTGTTGCATGAAGGAATTCAAAAGATTATCAAAAATTACACCCCGGAAAAATGCTAAATTCAATCTCGATAGAGTCTCTGATAAACCAAGTTTAAAATTCGTTATAGAACCAAGACAGGTACAATTCCTGATTCTTTTAATGAATTCAAGCGTGATGGAGCATCTCACTGCTTGTCGACATTTCGAATCAATGGTGAAGTTGATGCTACCATGAACGATAAAAGAGCATCAGTGATAATCTCACATCTTGGGCGGAAAAGGTATTTTTTTAGAATAAAATTCATTATCCGTTCAGACACAGGAGATTGGATTATTAAAGATAAATTTGAACCCATCTTGAAGGACAAAAGAACTGTTACTGTGAGTCAAGATTCAAAACCGTGAATTCTGACTGGAATTGATAAACCATACTACGAGAGATCTTATCCTATAACAGCAGTTGTGTATGTGATATATCCGTTAAATGATAAACCGATTTTTGAAAAACTAGCACCGATGAAACTATCATCGCTGAATTGTGTAGCAGAACGAATATTAGAACACTTCACAAATGCGCTGCGTGGAAATATACTGACTGATCTAACACGCAAAGAAATAACCGAGTGGGGACTAAACAGTGAAACAGAGTGGGGCAACAATTCAAAATGTGGCAGCGTTATAACGAATACTAAAATTTCCAATATCAGTAGCGACGATAACAGGCGAGATATTATACGAACCGAAATATAAATCGAGAGGAGCTCCAATTAAAATAATTGATCATACCGAACATGCATGGTCATCTGCAGTAACGATATTCCCGCGAAATAGAACAATAAAGTATATACCCGTGGAGTTGTCCGGGATATTTTCCCCAGTTTTCGATTTTATTTACCAGTTGAGTAAAAACGATCCGGTGTCAGTTTGGTTACTTCACAGTGCTGAAAACCCCGAGGGTGGATTCGATCAGTTTGTAAGACCCAATGGAAAATTATACCGTACCAAAGCCCTCCATGACAAGATTAAAAAAAACTAACTGGTAGTTTCTCGAAGACTTTCGACGACGAACAATTATTAACAAATTGCTTTACAATTCTTTCGGTTGCAGCTCATTTTGCGAGAAAGAGAAACTGGTGGAAACCAACGCGAGCTGAATTTTTATCAGACATCAAATCAAGCTGCGTTGAATATAAGCACGGCGGATTATGGAATACAAAATACGACCCTAAAACCATTATTTCGGTTGACATGGTTGCGTGTTACCCAGGGAGTTTCCTCGGGTACGGAGAATGCGCTGAATACTTCAAGCGATTTGGACATCCCACCCATGAGATGGCCCACGTTGCGATTAATGGACCACTGCCTGATTTTGATTTAACCGGATTCGCTCGTGTGTTATCATTTGAATTGGCTAAAGGTCTTCATCCGTGCTGTTATGTCTGGATTGGTAGACACATGTCTGTGAAACATTGGATGCCAATAGTGCTGTTACGGTATATGACCGATTGTAGCATGCTGATATCGCTGATTGTCAGTGAAGCAATTATATCATATCGAGCTCAGACTGAAGTCTGGTTACCACAACCTGATAGTTTAGATAGTATAATCAGCGAAAACAAACAAACAATTTCCCGATCTCGACGAAGAATATATCATGAAATGGCCCAAACGGCTATTTGAAGCTAGAAATAAAGACGCAAAGGATCTTGGTAGAAGAATAATTGGTAATTTAACTCAAGGTGGAAAATACAACAATACAAGAAATTTTTCACGGTTGATTATGCATAGCGTTGAATACGATTTTATAATCGCGGATGTAACACCTAAGAGTATATATGTCGATTGTAAAGACGCTTTCTTGTCCGATGCAACCAAATTGGATACAATTGTTACTTACAGCGATAGACACAATCTTCAGTATACACAGCTGAGGGCATCTATGCTGGCTTATGCTTCTATCAATTTATTTTCGATGATAAATAAATTTCCTGACACCGCAGCTAGAGTCGCCACTGATTCATTTTACATAGATATGAAACACAGCAGCGCAGTAGCTGAATTCACTAATTCCGACGAGAGCTGGGGATCATGAAGAATTAAGCGGGAAATACCGTGTGATTACTCCAAATCAGCAGATGTTACGATTGAAGATAAATACTTGAAAAGCAATCAGTGTTCAGAACTATTTAATGCACCGCAGATATCTGATCTAATATGTAGATATAAAACAGTTTATTTAAAAGGTTGTGGCGGGTCAGAAAAGACGACTCGCGCGATTGAATTATGTCGTAGCAAATCAAACATGATTGTGCTAACATCAACACACAGACTTGCCAGAAAGATGAAACAACGAGGGGTGAATGCTTGCATTTATCATAGTTTCTTTCGATGGAAAGTGACGAATGGACTCCAGATCGAATGGGTGAGATATTTATTCCTGAAGTCATAATTTGGGATGAGATATGCACGGTGTCATTAAATGTATTACAAAGATTTATTGATTGGTTATTGCACGCGAACACAAAAGTCGTCATGTGCGGCGATCATGGCCAGCCACCAGCATTTGTCGGTTTATCCCCACATGATTGGCTAAAGAATTTTGTAGATTATTATGAAGAAATGAACACCGATCATAGAGCACTTGATGAACAATCACGCGAATTCAAAAAACTAATCAGATTAGAACCTGATAGAGCCCAATGTGAAATAGCGCGTGAAATAATTTCAGAAACTCCCATGAATGATTTCTGGGAAGCATGGAAACCAAACGATTTGATGATCGCAGGTAGAAAGATAGTCAGAGACACACTTCAGATGAAGTTATTTGAAATGCATCAAGAAAACTTTGCAACACTTTAAGTGCCGCTCTGTTATAGGCCTTCGGATACACGAAAACAGAATACCGAAGTTGATATTCCAGGCAATGTGAAAAGCAGAATTTAGTGTTAAATTATATTGTGCTGGTTGATATCAGCGTCGTCGAAGATGCATTGCACACTGATAAATCCCCATGGACGCTAGGTTACGCAGCAACGATACATTCTTCACAGGGATTAACCATATCCGATACAATCGTTAGGATAGTGGATAATAACATCGAATGGTCGAATTTAATTTATCTCGCAGTATCCAGATTACGAAGAATAAATCAGCTTCGAAGAGTTGTTTTAGATGATAAAGACACTACAATAACTAATATTGTCACTGGTGATTTCATCACTAAGGACATAATCAGAAAAAAACTTTCTGGTTATAAACAACAGGACAAAAAATAACAGAGAATTTGATATCGATGCCGAATTAATAATTATGCTGAAGCAACACCAGAATAATCACTGCGCGAGTTGCAATTGTATAATGCGTTGGTGTTGGTCGGATAAGGATTCTAGATAATTTACCGTAGACAGAAAAGATAGCAGCGTAGGTCATACCAGAGATAATGTGATGTTGACTTGTCTTGAGTGTAACAGACGAAGAGGTGCTAGTTAAGACCATGCGGTGGTAATTGAGTATTATCCGGTAGAACTTGCGGTTGATGTCGAGTAAACCCACGCTGAGGAGCAGTTGAATCCAATCTATAGATTGCTGGTCTACCCGTAGATCGCGTTATACTAGATATTGTATGTACGGTGACACTCCAAATAGGATCAATAGCAGTTTTTTTACCACCTTCGAGCTCTCCGGGTTCGTATAAATACCTAACAGTGACATTACCGAGAATTTGTTGTTTTGAAAACTCTGTTTGCGGTTGTTCTGGTATATACTTCCTTTTAATCGCGTTGTTAGGTTTCATGTTGATTGTTCGAGTAATCTCGTTATTCAGCGCGGTAATCACAGCTGGTAATCTCTTGAACAATTCACGGGATCATTTATCCTGGATGAATTCCTTCGCGTATTGATATCCAAATAACCGCTCAGCATGTGTCCGATTAAATCGTTCAACAATTGCCTGATCGCGATGTAGTGCAGTATGCCCTCGTCGTAACGGTGTATTATGATTCTTCATCGTTGATAGAACCGCACCCGGAAATTCCTTGCCAGGATCAACTTGTAATAGATTTGGCCAGCGCAGAGGACCCCTTCGATGAATCCTTTTCAAATGCAGAAGCCACTTCAGTTGATGATTTTGTCGCTAGCGGTTCTGTTTTTTGTATCGACTCGCAACATCAACTACAGTTAACGTGTATTTGTAACCACCATCATGCGGAAGAAATAATATATCAGCTTGATGAACTTCATTAGGAACGGTCACATCAAAATGCGTGTAGTTAATTCGTTTAGGCGGGGGTAGATAAATTTCCCATATCGCCTGTTTGGATAACCAATTAGCCGCGATGGTATATTTCACTTTCGGGACGCTAGCGAGTTTACCGATTGCTGCTTTACCCCGCCTATATCCTCTTGGAGAATAATAAATAGATTACATGTTGTTATTAATTACCAGCACCTAACATCAATTTACCTTTAATCGCTGATTTTACTAACCATTAAGCTAATTTTTTTTTGAAGGATTTATCAGTGATAGAATTCAACGCATGAATCAATTTCACATCTGCGAGATGTCTATGTTGCAAATTACTGCTTTTATAAGCAGCATCATGAGCATGACACGCCTTATCAATGGCGTTTATTGGATGTTCACCCGGTCGGGGTTGGTTTTGATCATCAAGTCGGGTATCGAGTCTAGTCCCAGGTCCACAATAATTATATCCTAGAGGGTGTTTTTCTCCTGGATACTTTGCCAATGGTGTTCCCGGGAGTTTAGTTAGCTTGGCTGCAATATCACCTGCTGGTTTTTTTTAAATCATCAGAAATGATAGCATTTCCTACAGATCTCATAGAAACAAATCTAAATTTCTTTGTTCTGCATTGTACGCATTTACCAGAAAGTGCTGATCTGTTATTGCTAGTTGTAATCGTCGTCAAGTCATCTGTGCCAGTACGCGCCTTACATTTCATTCATTATAGCTCCATAATTTATTTATAATAACATGAATGTAATTGATTATTCAGCTACCCGACGACGAGAACCTATTAAAATGTTGCGCTATTCAATTAAAATGATTATAATCGGACCATCTGGAAGTGGCAAGACACAATTGTTACTTAATTTAATAACGAGATGGATGAAATAGGACAAGTTGTATTTGGTAGCTCCAAGTCTAGATGATCAGAGAAGTTAAGAAGTGTTAAATGATTTTAACGACAAAGCGGTAGAAAAATCCGGCGAGGATATTATTGAATTTATAACTGATATCGACGAAGCACCGAACATTGATGAAATTGATGGAGGTATTAACAATTTAGTCATATATGATGATATAATGTTAGACAATCAAAAGAATCCTGCTAGGATATTTTCCAGATGTAGGCATAAATGCACTGACGTGATATATATCACTCAACGATACACACAAATACCAAAAGTAATCAGAGATAACTGCAATATTCTTGCCGTATTCAACGAAGTTGATACACATACGCTACGAAATATTCACCAGACTTGGTGAAGCGGTGATATAGATTATAATCTCTTTAGAAATTTCTTTAGTTATGCTCAGTCAAACCCTCATGGATTTGTAACGATAAATCTACACAACCCAAGATCAAGATATCGTGTCGGACTTGATAAAATATTCGGTTAACCCTTAGCAGCAGGGGGGAGGGGCAGGGTGAATTCCAACGACCATGGCGTCTTCGAACAAGCGTTGGTTTGCCTCGTCGACGCTTTTTTACGGTTTGGAGCAGGCCTAAGTTTACCAAATCGACCCTTATATTAAATATTAACGAGGAGGAAGCCTTAGTCTGTCGATTCGACCTTTCTATAAAATATTAACGAAAAGGAAGTCTAGAAAACGCCTAAAAAGTTGGTCTGTTCACCCCCCCCCCCTCCCCCCGCTGATATTGCAGATGAGCTGACATGCTCAATTTGCTTTAAAAAGATTCCAGGGTTCTTCCATGTCAATATTCCCTTTATAAGTCTTGCCTTGTGGCTCTCGTTTCTAACAAGGAAAATGACTGCAATTGTGGTTTCCAATGCCCATGTTGCAGGTATGTCTTCATGCAACGAATATCCAATCGATGATTTACCCAAAGATTTATAGTTTAATATCCGTATTGGTTACCGGCATTATGAATGAATATGATTATTTTGGTAATTAAGTAGGTAATATATGCAAGGATTCTTCTTTGTTATTAGTAATGAGCTGACTTTGTTACAAGATGTGAATCTAGCTTACCCACCTTGCACTTCAACTTATGTCAGTGATAATATAAATATAGAAAATAATGGAGAAATACTTTAAGAACTAGTTATGTCAAATTAAAACTCTTGGACCTTTCCGGGGCTTTTCACTAAGAAAAACACTTTTAAGGAATATACTTTTCAATAACACCTTTCACGTATGTGTTTCCAAATAATATATTTGAGAGACGTACTATACATATTGATACGCATACTATTCATTTCGGTATCGTAGATATTAAACAAAACGTAAATCCAACGGTACAATCCCAAAGGTTTTACGCAGCTCCGGGGCGCATGGATACGACCATTGTGTCCATGTTGGAATATAACATAAGAACAAACAAGCTACTTGCACAGAATGTCATCATATATTATATCTATTAGTGCGGTGGCAGAATGGCTTTTCAAGAGCTTTGGTGTCGTAAATTTTGATACAAAAAATACAAATGCCAATACCTCGAGAATGTATGACCATTGTCGTATTGAAGTTCTAATGTAAGCCATTCATAAGTTGATCCGCTAATTTATTCAACGGTCCTAAGTATTATATGATGTAACCTGTCCTTAACATAAAGCAACATTAGGGCCTAAATAACAAAAACATAATCTTTCTTGACCACAACAATTCGGTTTTTATAGAGGATGACAAGGTAAACAGGAGAAATTTTCCGAAGATCTGAATTCAATTCAGATATAGGTTTCTAATGCAACTTTGTTTTCAAAATAGCTCAAGGAATATCTTAATGTGTTATAGTTTGCACAGACAGTAATGTAATTAAAACAGCCATTGTGCATCAAAACGTATAACCAATTCATTTGATTTACTTCACGAGCTGAACATCATAAGCAAATGTATAAGGAACTTCATTAGTATACTGATACACCGAGATCGCACGAGCAATGATTGTTTTAATATTTGCGCAACATAAGTTTAGCAGGCAAGGATGGGTTTCATTGTTACATGTACTTTGTATATATTATTTATGTCACAAATTCACATACCTGTATTGAAAACACAGTTGAAATTGATTGCAAATAACGGTGTGTAGACTAAATGAATTAATTTCTAAACCTTTCTAGAGTGCATGCTACACAATGATGTAAGTCTTTCATTTGCGAGTAATTGCAATGACCTTTGCAAATGATAGTTTACTTCTTATGTTGGAAATATTTGTTTCAAAACTTACTTGACTAATATGATGTAAGTAGTTGTGGAAATTAATCATATTGATTAAATAAATATAAGACATGTCTGATTTAAAACAGGAAAGGTAACGTAAATGAAAAGAGAGAGAGAGAGAGAGAGAGAGAGAGAGAGAGAGAGAGAGAGAGAGAGAGAGAGAGAGAGAGAGAGAGAGAGAGAGAGAGAGAGAGAGATGTGATGGTGATGTCGGGTATACGTACCACGACGACATTTATTGATATTCCTATGTTTATTGTTCGATTATTCTGCTGACTTGATAACCAATTCACTGAGAGAGAGAGAGAGAGAGAGAGAGAGAGAGAGAGAGAGAGAGAGAGAGAGAGAGAGAGAGAGAGAGAGAGAGAGATGGGGGGGGCTTGGGAGGGGAGGATACAATGGCCATCTGACATTGTACTATTAAGTAATATAGGAAGAAAGAGAAACAAAGCAATCAACACATTACAGTATGTGTCGCCCTTCAATTCAAAACTGCACAAGATAAACCTGACCGGTTATATTTCTACATGTGTCGCTGCTATTGCAAACAATGTATTAAAATGCAAAAGAATATGTTGACATAACCATTACAAAGTCCCAGTTTCTGTAATTTTCTTGGTGTCTACTGTTTAATTTTGAAGACTCATATTATTAATATTGTTGTCGTTATATATTACGTTGCCAAGGATTTATCAGTGGAAATTTAACAGAGATTTAGAGAATATAGAAGATATGGCTAATGTTAAAACAATATATACGCGTGTTAATGCACCATGGATGAATAGTACTTTGATATAGTAAGTATTAGTAAATAAATACACACATTCATGTAAGTTTGGTTCTGAAGTTCTCTTTAAACGTGCATATCATTAAAGCCTTATTATATTTTCGTTCATGTATAAATATTGAAAGGGAAGAGCAGATCGCCATATTAAATTGCTGTACTATAATCTAGTTTAAATACAGGTTGAAAAGAATACAAACCTGTAAAAAGGACAGGTTGAAATTGTTATTTGTATTGGGAGCAGTTTTAAGTTGATTCCTATTTCATCTTGATCTTTTTTAATGTATGCTGATACAAACTGACGATTTAATCATATGCAAAAAAGTGGGAGGAGGTTTATTAACACATGAATGAGTTGGAAAAGTAAAATACTTTTTCCAAATTCTGTCCAAGTTAAAACAAATGCTGCATAGTTGTATTGTGCCTATATCCATTATCAAATATATTTTCATGTTCATTGGCTTGTACAGCCGTCATGGTGTTCATCCCGTTATGAAATGTATTTTGTCGTGTGAATTGAAGTGGAGAAACGTACTAACCAAATTTAATGCAGCTACCGACGTATAATTCTTGTTTTCCATTTAACGATAGCAATAATGACAGTTATAGGATAATCATAACTGAGTGTAATGCGGGATTAAAACGACAATTTTATAAATACGGTTTAATTTTGAAGAATGATTGAATAAGGAATGTAACTCTTTGTATTCTGTGCAAGATTGTCATCAACTATTGTTGTCATTGGTATACATCTGAAATTCAGTTATATTCAAACCCAGTTTCCTGTGATTAAATAGCTCGAGACCGATTCAAGTGACCAAGATGACGGAAACAATTGCTTTTAATAGAATATGTTAAGCTTACGATGAATCAGGTAGTTACCAATCATATTTTAGAATCGACGATGGAGAAAAGGACCAGCGTGATATACATCACGATTGTACGCAGGACATTTAAAACAGATCTGGAAACAACAGTCAGTGTAGAGGACGAGCGAACCCAAATATATAGCCTGGAAATCAACAAATGTGATAGAAGTCTTGAAAATCGACACAGAAGGATTGAATGACTTACACAGACCAGCGATACTCAATTATTGGTTCAGAATCAAAACGATTTAAACATGAAGAAGCACGAGAGTTATATAATAAGCTTGAACTGCCATCAATGATTTCTTGAGTGATAAAGCTATTAAATTTTACGAACAAAGTTATTGCTCTTATTTAGGTGAATAAACTTGTAAATTGCATTGTAACTATTTTATATAGATCAATACATGAATCAAGAAAGGTGCTAATCTGACATATTAATATTCTGATTCGGCCTTTTTTTATCGCAATCTCCATCGTTAGTATGAGTGTTTGTCTACAACCATATTTGATGTAACACTTTGATGTAATATTTGTTTCAAAACTTACTTGGCTAATATGATGTAAGTATTTGTGGAAAAAACGGTTTAAACAATTAACGGATGGGAAGTAAATGATTGAAAGATTCGAACGAGCTTTGAATTATAGTGCTTCGTCCACTATGAGACATTTAGCAATGTTCAGCATAGCATAATCCCGAGGCAAAGAAATAGTGCCAACTCCCTAGGACATTTGTGTGTTCAAATGAAAAGTGTTCAATAGCGTACTTTTACTTTTTTGGATTAATTATACTGAATTAAGACAATTATACAAGTCTGTATTAGCTATTGTATCAATTAATGAAGAGATGGTAGGGTTATAATAGTTTTATGTATATATATACAGCTGACTGTATTGATCTTTGCTTAAGTAAATCAATTTTTTTTTAGTTTCTGACACATTGCTTTTGCATGTAAATATTCATCATTGTATCCACTTTGTCATACAACAGTATGATGTATTTTTTCCTCTCACATAGTATTGAAGTGTACATTTAACTATTTTTTATTTTTCATTAAGTGTTCTTGACTTTCGGTAGTAACGCCTGTCAAAAGTCGTTGTTGCAATTTTTTTAATTTTTACCGTATGTACCTGCTTATATGAGTACTCAAAAGCTAATTATATTTCAAATATAACCAAAACAGTCTTTAAAACTGTTTTTGCTTTGATGCTAAATGTTAATTCATCTTTAAATCTAAAATATATCTCGGTGTGTTCTTAACAGTTATGCTATTCTTGTAAGCTTTGGGGACCAAATGCCTTAGGATAGGGGGCAGTGTAATGAACATTACCTTCATTACGAATTTACAATGTAATTACTATGCATCATTTCCTAGATGAGATATGTGCTTTATGTATGGTAATATGTATAGCTTACTTATTTAAGACACGTCTTTCAGCGTTTAGCAAGTGACTTTTGTTACCTGCATTGTGTATTGGAACACGCTGATTCTTGATGTTTTGACACGATGTGACAGACAGATTTGGTATGTATTGTAACCTTGTATGAATAGTTTGTGCATATTTTACATCTTAGTCATAGCAGTACAATGGAAATTACCTCGTATAAATGTATAATTCCACCAGGACATGGTCAACTTATTTTATGACTCCAATGTTTGTCTGTGTACTCGCTGTCAAAATACATACTAATCCGCCATTTGCACTCTTTTGGTCAGCGAGCACTATGGAATCTGATTGGCTATTGGTCACATGACCTTTTCCTATAAATAGCACCACGTACATGTAATAGGGGGCTTCACTGTTATCTTGTCCAGCGTTCAGAGCAGACGGAAGTAAAGCATCGGGTGACTTGTACCCATTCAACTATATTATAATGTCTCAAGCTATGTTGGATCAACATAGTCAGGATGCAATGGTTAGTTTAAATGAAAATTGATATGCTTGCTTGACATTACGGGTAATTCCAGATTTTATTAATTATTCATGAGGTGACGTCTGCTACCGTATTGGTTAATATGATTTCACCTTCGGTGAATTTTCACCACAATTAATCTATGTAAAGTGAAGGTGACAGATAATTACGATAAATATAATCCTTGGAAACATACAAATTGTTCCCTCGGAAACTGATATATAAATTATTAACGCTACTAAACCGTCACTCTCCACCTTCACTAGAAGGTGACTCACGTTACACCTTCACCTTACAAAACTCCACCTTCATTAGAAGGTGACTCACGTTGCACCTTTACCTTACAAAACTCTTCAACTTCAACACCTGAAGGTTAATAATTTACCTTCTTCACCGTCCCACTTAAGCAACTCCATCTTGTACGTCCGTAACGTTAATTCTATGTAATATAAACCATTTTAAATATATTCTTAAAGAGGTGGAGAAGGTGCAATTATATTTGAAGCTCCATTGCACCTTCCCCCACGGGAGTCGATCACCTTTGTCTCCCGTGATTCTCTGGTTTACATAAGTCTTGCATTAAATATTAAATGTTTATGTATATGTAACAGTATTGACATTCAATAATTGCATGTTCACCTGCTGTTGTACTTGAGGTAATTTACAAATAAATACTATTGATGTTGATTCTATACGGTCTTGTATTATTCTTTCTAATCAAAAGCTAGACAGGAGAACCCAAAAATATTGTAGCCGGAAACGGCGTTACACACACACACACACACATATATATATATATATATATATATATATATATATATATATATATATATATATATATATATATATATATATATATATAAAATTGTCTACAACCTTCAGGTGAGTTATCATGGAGTATAGATGTCTTAATATTACATGCAAAATGGGTGGTATTAAAAGTTGAGGAAAGTCGGCTCCAAAAAATGTTTTTAGCTATGTGAAACGTGCCCTATCTCCAATTGTACGCAATGCTATCTCAGTATTGATGAGTGTAAATTTTATCTTGGTCGAAAATGTTGCTTTTATTTTCTTCAGTTTGGTAATAAAAACTATCTCCAAATGTTGGGAACAGCAAAGGGTAGTCCTGTGGCACCGTCGTATGCATCTTTATTTATTGTTAAAATTTAAAAAAACAATTTTCTAAATAAATGCTTCTTTAAACAAGATGTCTTGTTAAGATATTTAGACGATATCTGTATGATTTGGAGTAATTTTAAAACATTTATTATTTTATAGACTCTTTAAACAAATAACACCCAACATTGAAATGGACATGCAATATCTATAAAACTAAAGTTTCATGTTAGGACGCTGAAGTCATGAAAAATGAAAACAAATTACATCACTACCATGGTTCATGTCAACAACACGAATATTCATCAATATGTTGATTATTTTTCATGCCATCCTAAATCATGTACACACGAGATACCATATAGCCAGGAGAAACGATATTAAAACATAATTCAGATAACACTGTTTTTAAATCATCTTTACCAGAGTTAGTTCAGCATCTTTTAAATAGGTATTACCATATTGACATCATTATTACTGCTTTCCAAAAATTATCTTCTTTTTCATAACCTGAACAATTTTATTGTAAATCAAAATTATAAATGACGATATCATTCCTATTGTTATTGAATATAATCCAAGTTTGCCTAATATACTCAAAAGTATCATTAATTATTAGTTTGTATTTACATTATCAAGTAAAGCAGGTGTTTAATCGCTACACAAAAGCATACCCATATTTGCTTATAAAGGAACTCATAATCGTAAATATTTCCTAATTATTGGTAAATTAGGAAAGTAATCAAACATGGTGTTTGCAATGTTTTATAATATATGAAAATACTTCTTTCAATAAAAAATAAGAAGAAAGAAATATTTAATATGCTTTATGATCCTAATTGTGCAACATCAACTGTTATTTTTTATCACATGCACGCAATGTCGTTTCTGATACTAAGTGTACAGTTAGATACAAAGACTTCCTTTATATCCATAAGCACCATTTTGTCTTGAATACCTTTGCTACCGTGGTCATGACATTGCACACTTTCTGCAGACTTTTTCATTGATAACATGTGGCCTTGATGTTGCAAGTGTTAGTAGTTTTAGCACTAATAATAAACTCTTGCGCTTCTCCGATATATCGCAGAATTTTTGCATTGCACATGGAAACGGTTTGATCAAATACATTGTATATAATGAGAGAGACAGAGAGAGAAAGAGAAAGATAAAAAGAGAATACAAGTAAACATTTGTCTCAATTTATGTCAATTCTATTCAAAATTGTTTTATGTTCTATCTACCAGTTAATATGGAGTGACTTAATTAGAGCACAATAAACACGTCGTGATTATATTACCCTTTATTTTATGATATAAATTGAAAATACAAGAAACTACCTTATCAAAATTCACTTTTGACTAAAAAATCTAGAAGAGTTATCGTTCTTTAACGTCACGAAATATAAATATTGATTTGGTTTTATGCACCAATACATTAATACGTCCCCTCATAACCTGTTGCATATATTGTACATGTGAAACACTATTAGAGGAGCTAAATTTATGTAAATGATATCTGCATGTAGCCTGGATTTGTTTTGCGATAAATAAAGTTTATGCATATAGCAAAATCATACAAATATTTTGGTTGTATATCGAATGACTTGCATTTAGTTTGAATACTTTTATTCCACCGTGATCTCTTCTTTGCTCGAAGTGATGAGCCTATAACTGAGTGGAAAGAAAGCAATGATTACTCAGAACATGTTTACTCGTGGAATGGATTAAAAATATGCTAATGTTCATTTCTGGAACGTGTTCATTTATGTTGGTGCTATTTTATATTAATTTATTTTACGCTAATATGAATTGAAACAGAGGTTGTGAAATCCATGGATGAATACTTTCCACTCTCTACACGGGTGTGAATTTATAGTTTTGTTTTCTTCATGCGTATAAATGTTATATATCAACCGAAAAGCTTTTGATATGTTTATATAGCTGAGTCGTAATTTGTTCATTTTTGTTTTGATTAAATGGTAACAATATTGATATAATTGAAATATTGACTTAATCTTCTTACCTCTGCACTTAACGTTTTCGCTACTTTCTGCATCTTGCTTTCTAGTTAAAGTATTATTAGTACATTTTGTGTTGGGGATATTTCTCCTCATTTTCGTTTTTGGCCCGATTTAGAAAGTTATAAACCTAGTCTAAAAGTGACCACGTATGGTGATATCCCCCACACAAATATGTACTGAAGTTGATTATAGGGACTAACAAACTAAACTAAACTAAATATTAGCTGTTACACGTGTTTGTTTCAGTATAACCAACATATAATGCACTTTAAAGCATTTTATTTTGTTCCAGTGTACATGTATCGGTAACGTGTCAGTTGCGGTAATTTTCAAGCACTACATAACATTTATAATTTAGATGAATAAGAATAGAGTGAAACGAAAGAACGAATAAAGCATATAACCAAATATAATAGCATACATGAACCAAACGTAATGCAAATGCTTGTATATGAATAAACGTCTATTACCTGTTCAAGTCATTCATTGGCTAGCTAACCACGACTGATTATATAATCAATTGTTTCTGAAATTACATTTAATTTTACAATAAACCTATAGAATGCTCAAACCGTAGCTATTTATATACACCAATTGAAGCAGCGTATTAAAGTCTATAATTGGCAGATTTGCATGAGTCCATATATTTATTTGTGAGCACTTATTTCACTTATACTCGCTTAGGTTTTACCGCATTGAAGGTATCCACCTTGCGTCTGACATGCATAAAGGGGTTATATATATATATGTATATATATATATATATATATATATATATATATATATATATATATATATATATATATATATATATATATATGTATATATATATATATATATATTTTTTTTTCTCCCGAAAGAACCTCGTTGTGTGTATTGTCAAAACGATTAGTTTAAACGGTTAATTAACTATTTGATTTGGAATATGGCTTTTCTTGTTGTTTTTCTATTTTATATATTGACGTACTTGATTGGACAATGTCTCCAGGTCTCCCTCAGTTCTACTCTTGGTCTATAACATTTTTGTTTACTATGGACCTTCCTTTGATCTTTAAGCATTACATGTATCGGCAGCTTTCATGGCCTCTTTCTAATTAGTGTTGCAAGTGCTTAGTGTCAGGATAGCGTTTTGTTCAGTTTATAATATATATTTGTATGTTATGTTGCAATAATATTTGTAATATCCACTTGTTTCTGTTTCAACTGATTTTCAAGGGTCACAATTAATTGATTGTAATTTTATATATTAAAACAATGACTGACTAGATGCAACATATTTAGCACAAGAGGGGACGTCATATAATTTGTAAAATAAATATATATAATGATATATAAAAAATGTTAAGTGTTAGGCGTAGAAGAGACGTATATTATTTATAATAATTGATTTGTTTGCTCTGCTTTTGTGGCCTGCTTGTGTCCCCGACATTATATTTGATGTAACATCCCAAGAGTATATTGCTTTACAAATTACAACACTGAGGACATGTATTTATGTAACAATATTTTTTAGATGCGAAAACGTTCAACAAATGAAGAAGAAAATTCACATTAGTTCATACTATGCACTCATTGATTTCGATATTTGTTTCGAAGGGTCATAATTATGTGGTTGTTTTGTCGTAATGTGAACGTGAATATTCTGTTAAAACATTTACATACGGTTGTTTTCTTTCTCAAGATAAATCATATACGTTGCTAATTTTCGTTGGGTAATAACTAAACTGGTAAACGTTTCAATCGACAAGCATCTGTTTTTGATGTTACAAATCCTAAGAGTCATAGAACGTCAACAATGTCGTAGGAATATTTCGTTATAAAAAGCGTTGTTTGTACACGACAAGCGTGGTACTCAAAAATAATTATGTATTGTATAAGTTACGTTTCTCTGCGAACGTTGTGTGATCACCTCTTTTAACCGACACTGTAAATAGTTTCGCAGTATCAACCTTCCGAAAACCCTTTCATATTTTCTTTTACAAGTGCATTAAGCTATAATCAGGAAATACCTCCTTAAATCATTCGTGTTGACTTGTTTATTGTATTTATATGTTTACTGACCTTAAAATAAATACACTGATTAATACAGCAATCAATTCTAGACTTATCGTATGTATATATATATATATATATATATATATATATATATATATATATAGTTCTTCCACTTTTTACACTGACATGTGGTTCAGCTGGACAACGAATAATTAGTATTTGTTGTGGATTTGGACAGAATGGGTTCAAGTAAATATTAATCGCAGCATTTCATATATACCCTCGAATGGGAAACATTTTTTATTTGTTCCACATGCCCAGATTATCAGGTTATAATTTTCGTTCCTTAAAAAATGCAGATATAAGACATTCAAAGCAAAATTACCATTTTTTAGAAAAATAAATTGTCACTGACGCAAATGACGACAGCAATTCAGCAATTCGTATGCACTGGATACTATACTAAACGACCTCTCCTCAACTTTGTTGTATCTTTAGCGCAGTCAATAGTCTATAGTCTAAAGAGACCAAATACCCCACACAATGTCAGACAAGTCATCTGACTCACCACCACCACCCACCCACCCAAACATTGAATAGTAATTATGCATCTGCCAATACTAAATGTCAGTACAATATACAAAATTCACTAATAATACTCATTTTACTAGCACCACTTCCACTACTTCTATTATCACTACCACCACAATCACATTTTCGTGAGTGAATATGCTGATTCAAATATTACTGTGTATAAGTGTCCTTGTACTACGTAAATAAATAAATAAATAAATAACTAAATAAATAAATAAATAAATAAATAAATAAATAAAAAACTAATTAACGAAAGAAAGAAATAAAGAAATAAATTAATAAATAAATTAGTAAATTTATAAATAAAAAACAAAATTTAGATATTCCATAATGACCTGGTAAGTTTGCTGTGAATATTTGAACCATGTCTCATATAAAATATTATATACCCAATGTGGCCATAACCATCTTTTATTTTATTATCATATTACGAAGATTTAACTGTTCGTTACTAGTGTGCCATACAATTGAGCGTTAATCAATAAAATGTTTTACTATGTGTTTTAGCAACATTATTAGAAGATATTTCTAAATATTATATAATAAAAATAAAGCCTACAGCCAAAACGCGCGTTTTATTTTCTAGTTTTGACCCATTTAGTGATCATTAATGTCGACGAAAGCTCGTGTCCGTTAAGAGATAGTTTCACATATCTCTTTCCAAAACGTGACATAGTTCTACGTGTATTTTCCATCAACACATCAATTGGCTGGTGATATTTTATTTAGTTAAAAATATAATCAGCTCCATCGTACATGCAACTCAATTTGCATGGAACAGATCGTTAGACCTGCTGTTGTTAGCATTGCATTAACCAATCAGATATCGTGTACGAGTTGAAGTCACGTAATCTATGTCAGTCTCATAATGAACAATGGGTAAAGATAATTCCGATCTTGCTGCACATGTGGTTTAATATTGATATGCAGTTGGTAAGTGTTTTCATCATTAGCCACCGTTTGCTGCCTACTGGAATATTAAAGGTTCCAGTGATGACGCAAAATGTCTTCCGTTTCATGTTTAAAACTAGATCAGATTCCTATTCATACGGGGCAAAGCAGGGATAATCTAACTTGTTTTTCCGCGTAGAGGGAAGTGTTTGCTGATAAATAATGGCATACAAAATGACTTGGACCCGATGGATATCAATAGCATCCCTCGGGGGCCTATCCATCAAGTTGGTCTAACGATACGGTAGGACTTCATACGCTCGTGTACGACAACCCTATATATAACTATATAGACTATTGTGGCTTTGGATAGTGGACAAGCAGAAAGAGCATATCGCATATTTCGCAGAACTAGAATGAAGCGACTAAGAATGGGTTTGAACGCTTTTTCAAGTAAGGGGTAGTCCATCTCAAATATAGCATCAAGATGTGTGACTTAGGAATCCTTGGAGCGTTAATGGCAGACCCTTTGGAGCATGAAAAAAACATTCAATGTGCAACCATAAATTGTTCACACTCATAAACACAGAACCATGCAAGATGACATAATGTCGTTAATTACAACACACGCAGGACTGCATTTGTAAATGCTGTGAGTGGAGGCACATGTACGCCAAATACAGATAATACAAATCTTTCGTTGCACTTGAAAACTTGAAGGAAATAACTTGGCTTGCATTGACTTTTGTTAAGTCATGTTTGTGATATTGAGAAAGAAGAAAGTGCAAAATGCTTTATCTAGTGGCGATTTTTTTAATTTCTTTGACACACCAGCAGGAAGAAACAAACACTTTGCAATTTAGATATTAAATATATAATAAAAAACAAAATGCATTCATGATTATTCAAGATATGTTGTAATTCGTTGAAAGTTTGAAATGTATATAAAGCATGATTTGGTCGTTCAAATGCTAGCTGTATTAATATGTGTACCTAATATAAATAGCCATTCTGTACTTCAATAATAATATAATATTATGCAGTACCTAGAGAAAGGCATACGACCTATTTTTCGTATCCAGGTTCATAAGCAAATAAGGTAACGAAGAAATATACTCGTTGATACCTTGTTCAGATTTATTTGAAGTACAGCCTAATCCAACAAACGTATATTTGTAGCACGGGCATTAATAAAACTGCTTCTTGATCTTAGTATGTGTTCTTGCTTCCCAGCAGTTCATACTCTAGTATAAAGCATGCTCAATGCGAATGAATATTTTGATTGGCTGTTTCTTGAAGTAATTAGGGTTTGTTGTGGTTTCTTTCATTTAATTCTAACTGACAGTTGTAAAAGTTTTAAAATCTACTAAAAGAAAAGAAGTAAAACACGAATGCACTAGAAAAACGATCTATTTTTAGCTGCTTTATAAACTTGACTGAACATATGCTAATGTTTCGGAGTCAAGAGGATGTTTAAAGTTCTAGAACAAACATCCAATTAAACCGACCGAAACCGTCTCCAAATCTATGCGAAAGAACATGATGCATGTTTAAAACAATGGCTAGATTATAAGTGAATGAAACATTATCGTTGACAACATTAAAAGACAAGTGAAACACATATAAATTTCTAAAACACAACCCACACGCTCAGGTGTTTCCTGCTGATTTGTTTTAAGGATACATTCATCAAGAGACTCGTTATTTTAGAATAGAATAGAATTCACTTAAATACGTGTTTAATGTATTATGTTTTCAATTTGCAAATTCAGTTTAGAAACCAATACCAAGGGATGTAACTCTTACTGGTACAACTGACACCTGTTTCATTACTTTCCTTCCTCATTATTCGTCTTATAAACAAATTTATTTTAATGTACAATATAAATATTAAATTTGGTCAAGAGACTTGAGCGTGTGGGTTGTGTTTTATAAATTTAGATGTTAAGCACGGCTTATGAAGACATACGTGTTCGTGCTTTCTTAGATCCACCCTAGTTTCTAATGAAGACTATATACAATAAATAATATCTCCACGTTGGCAAATAGTTTATATAGGACGCATTATTTGAACTTCGTTTAAATTGTAAACTCGAAAGTTGCCATATGACCATATAAAACAAACTAAAAGACAGCACTATGAGCAAAAAATAAAGAATGAATTACTTGTTGAGTCAACTGAGACACATACATCTTACAAACGCAAGAAGCAGCGAATCCACTAAAACACTGTAGACGGTGCTGTTTGGGGAATGCATAAAGGGTCATGTGATAAGATGATGCATGAGCGTCATGATACTGATACTCTCAAAGAGCTACACTAATACTTAGACGTATTATCCTTGAAAGATAAGATATCTTGCTTCTTTCATAAAGGTAGTGTGAACCTCCTTTGATTGATAATGGAAATAATAATGCATTAGTAATAAGAAGTGCAAGACTTGAGGTGTCCCTTTTGAAACGAAATGTCACATTTTGAGCATATGCACTCGATACTGACCTCATATAATAATCCTTGTAAGTATGTATGATGTATTCAATGTTCAGTTTCCATAAATGTTAGAACATCTGAACTAAAATCGAGATTGTGGACCTTTTCAGACTATACAAGTGTATTATATTTCAAACCAAGTTACCCAATGAAATATAAGAATTTATTATAAAAGAAATACAGAGATTACATTTTTTAATCGTTTGCCACTTTATTATAGGGTAAATTTTGGATTTTTTTTTAAATTTATAGAAAATATGTAACATTTCCAATTAATTCCTGTAATTATTTTAAACGGAAACATAAAATGCTGGGACGATATACCAGAAAGCAAAATTATATTTTCCAGACATTATTTTGTAATAAAACAAATTAGACCAGATTTTTTGGGAGGAGAGTAATATAGTGTTGCATTATAACTAAACCATCATGAATGAGTTATATTACATCATACTGAATGGTTAATTCTAAGCCCGTGTATTAGCATTATCCTATTTCCAAACACAGAAGGTTTGTGATCTCCAAAACTTGATATACTAACAATACTACCTAGCGTCCCTCGAAACACATGTACTAACATTTACCTATCTCCAGGCAATGATTTTGTAGCTTTGAAACTCTGATGCAGCAACAATACTGCAACTGATGCAGTAATAATACTACATAGTTCTTCTGCTGACCATCAAGCCCATGTAGAACATTACCCTATTTCGAGGTACTGTGTTGTGACCGACAAAACTTGATCTAGAATTAATAATATATAGCATTTACAAAAAAACACATGTAGTGACATTACTCTATTTCCAAAATAAAATTGTTTTGACCTAGAAGACCTGACGTAGCAACAATACCACAATTGATGTAGCAACAGTAAGACATACATATCCCGGAAACACACGCATTAGCATTACCCGTTGTCAAGGTACTGATTAGTAACCTCCAAAACTTGATGTAGCAATAATACCTCATCGCTCTCCCGCAAACCAATGTAGTAACATTACACTCTGTCTAGGCGATTGTTATGTGATCTCTGTAACATTATATAGTAACAATACTACATTGTATATCACCAATCCAATGTACAATATTAATATTTTAACGTAATATGTGCTTTAAAGGAGACCAGAAACCAATGGAAATATAAAATAATAATAGCAACACAAATGAAGAAAACCTTATTCTGAAGTATTATATGAGACCGCTATTCAGTATTTAAATATTGGCACATGTTAAAAGAGCTGAATTTCCGTGACATCGTATGCAAAATTTCCGCACCTGTTGTTTGTATTTCTAGTAAATAGCACATGAAGAAACGACTGTGGACAGCATTTTTGCTCTTTTCCAAATGATAAAGACATAAAGAAAATATGGATACATTATCACAATCGAGTCGATTTCAATGCAACACGCTACAACACTCCGTGTTCATTATACTTCTCAAAGGAATGTTACCAGAGGGATCCTGAAAAAAGAAGCTCCATGATATGCGAATGCGAAGCCTAGACTAAAAGTTGAAACTGTTCCAGACATACCATTGTATAATTTAAATCCTCGTAAAAAATGTCAAACGTACGAGTTACGAAAATAATCAGAAGGCCGAGTAAGTGCTAATAAAAATATGACATCCCGACACTTGATTGTGCTGATGAAATGTGTAAATGTTTTTTTTTTTCCAAGATAACAATCGAAATAAAGTCACCACTGTCCATTGTGAAACTGAGATCTGACTAAAATCAAATTTAATCATTGCTAAAAAAAAATAATAATAAGATTCTTAACCCCTGACACGGTTGTTTTTAGGGAATAAACAATTTCAAATAATCTGATAAAAATATGAAATTAATTAAAAAAACACAACCTATAAGCATATACCTATTACACGTAAAATGTATAAACGGTAATATGTAATGATCGGAACTGATATAAAAGTGTCCCTTGGGCAGTTTAAGTAGCAGCAATTAACAGAAAAGAGATCCGATATTAAATCAAAGTTTCACACTAACTGGCTCACAATATAAATTAAGGGAGGCAACAATTAACATAATGGCAGTTTAACCAATTAACAATTATTCCATATCATTGCACTTATCTTGTGAAAAGGACTGGCCTTCGGACATAATTCAAAGAAACCATGTGTAACATAGCGTGTATGTAAGCACCAGAAAATTCATTGGCAAATAAACGATGCCCAATTTTGTTGTAACTTCGAAGCGAAAGACGTCATTTTAAGAGTTCAAATATGCTGTCCAACGTTACCGTAGATGTATTTGCCCATTAATTTCCCACGTTTTATATCCCACCCTATTTCCTTTAGTGTAAGTGTTAAGATTTGTTACACTGTTTACTCAATGACAAATTTATTTTGAATTAGATTTTTAGGGGTACATATACTGCGTCGTATATTGTATTGTATTCCTTCTTTTAATTTAATCATGGTAATGAAACTTTACATATATGGTAGAGGGATATCAGGTGTTAACTGGCCGAGTTTCTTTGGCGGAAATGGAGAATGGGTTTGCAGATAAAATTACGCAGCCTTCAGTGTGATCATTCATGGGTTTTAAACTAAGTGGTGACAATTTATTTTCACAATAAGTACTTTTGTAGTAGTTATGCAATCTGAAATTTACACGAATAATGTTTAATCTTAATCTATTTACTGAAGACAAAAACTGTCGTGTGATATTATTTATCTCATAACTCTAATATTGACAAGCGATTCAATAGAAAATGGCATCAGTGGATTGCACATTTTATACAAATGTATGTTTGGTTTATCTTTTTTTTTCTTTTCTTTCTTCTCCCGGCTTGAAAGTAAACATAAATGAACTGTTCGGGTTTGTAGAATTTCAGTCAGATATATTAAATTTCAGTCAGGAATTTCAGCCAGGTATATTATAAATATTTTTTTAAAAGGGCTGGGCTTTAATGCAGAATTTCTGGAGAAATTATGAAATGTTTAAAGTTGTTACTGTGTAATTTAATGCAGACATGTTGTTTTATTAATATATCTAGGAATGTTCATTCCTTGGCAAATGTACTGCTCCTACACAGTTTCAGTATTTGTTTACCTTCTATATATGTGATTTGCACAAACGATATTTCTATAGGGATGCATGTAGTGTTGGTTTATACAAATAATAACTGTAATTTGAAGAACATATGCAAAGTGTATAGCGCGATTTAGCTATTGACCAAACCTTTTGTTGAAATTTGCTTGCAATTTGTAGATAACCATTACGTTCTACATTCTGAACTAGGTCAGATACGATTTAAATAAATAACAGTTCAGGTTTAACCCCATTCCAACTACAGCTTATCTTATTACCCCACCCCAGAATAACTGTACGTCTCCAATGCAGAGTCTTTAAGCAAAAACGTCTACAAATTTATATATAATTTTCCGTCAGCTTATAATAAATTGTCGCAGATAGATTTTACATTAACATTTCTCATACAAGACAGGTTTCTTACACTTATCGTGCTATCCACAAGGACTTGAATATATTTCGGTGATGTTATGCTCACGGAATGACATATGAAAGTAACTGGATATTCCTTCTATACACTTAAAGGGTCTTGACAAAGATTATTGTTAGCGTTCATCATGAAAGTATTGAATGACGTCGGTGGATAGTAATGGTAAAGTAACTTGTAAAAATAACAATACTACAGGTACGTTACGATTTTCCACCAACAACACAACTTCGTATATATACTAAAAACACGTTGAAACTGACCTAAACATACCAGACAAATCAATGGCTATATTTACTTGACGATATTGACTAAATAAATAAAGTTCGGAAAGACAAGGTAAATACCTGGTTAACCATATACAGATGATATGTGATCAGTAATCAGTAAAGAAGGTGCACATCAATATAACATACACGCTTTGCATGTGGTTAGGTTTGTTAGGTCATGCAAGTTATAATCAACAGCTAGTAATACGTCACACTTATTAGTATCTAGCATACCGTTCCTAAAATATACGTCATAACGGACTTTAATGGGATAGGTCATTAATATGACATTAACTGTGAAAGATCGGTAAAACCGCTCATTTTTCGTACAAGTTAACATTTAAAAATGTGCGACCAAGACTTTGTAATACACATGATTTAAACTTCGTCTGAGTTACGTCGTTCTTCTTTCCGTTGAATGGTGATTTTGCTAGAATTAATTGTAATATTAGGATTATTTGAGTGCATATTTTCTCTATCTGTTTCAGAAACATCATGGTTGACATTTGCGTGCAACATTCCTTGATTTCTATACTTTGGAAGAAAAGAATTAAGTGCCAATGCGTTTCGCTTTTAATGTTAGTCCTATGTGTGGTATTTATTGAGTATACCGGTAATGGCATCCGCATGCTAGTAATTTCACCAGCTCTCTCAATGCCTCTGAATAGCACGAAACCTCAGACGAAACAAACAATGTCACATGATAACGGTCACACTATTATTGACAATTCCAAGGTGATGCTGACGTTTGGCAAGTACAACACTTCAACAACGCTAACACCAGGGATGCAATACAATTTGACACAAGTTACAAAACAGAGACCAAATTCTACGCCGATCATACAAAGGAGGAGCACATATGAATTAGAATTCGAAATGAAAAAAGACCTTACAGTACATCTTAGTACAAGTAATTATCATAAAAGGAATTTTATTACTATTGCATTAGCAGGTCGCCTTGGGAACAACATGTTTCAGTTAGCAGCATTGATGAGTTGCGCCAATCGATTAAATTTCACCGCTTTTGTTGCTCCTAATAAGATCCTCAATTCATATTTTCTCCTTCCTATAACAAGTGATATAACATTGACAAATGGGAAAACATTTTTGGAACAAATGTACGGAAAGTACGATAACAATATTGAAAGTATCGATACAAATTATAACTGGACTCTATTGGGATATTACCAGTCTTGGAAATATTTTTACAAAGACGAAAACTTGATTCGTAGGTCATTCGAATTCATTCCAAATGTATCTAAAGCAGCTCGTCAGTTTGTGGATGGTTTTAAAGAAAAACATAAAACGATTGTTGGCATTCATGTTCGTAGAGGAGATTTCACAATACAGGGAAATGAAATGTTGGGTTATGCCACGGCTCCAGTTAGATACTTAAATAAATCGATGAATTATTTCAGAGACAGGTATAATGATACTTTCTTTGTTATCTGTAGTGATGAGATATCATGGTGCAAGGAAAATATTAGAGGAAATAATGACACTGCCTTTAGCAACTTTGATAACCCAGGAACTGTTATGGCGATGCAATCTTTTTGCGATCACGTAATAATTACGTCAGGAACGTTTGGTTGGTGGGGAGCATGGCTTGCAGGCGGAGTTGTTGTTTATTTCAAAGGATACCCTAGACCAGGTAGTATCATTGACAAAGGCATGTCTCGCGAAGACTACTATCCACCTGAATGGATTGAAATGGACTGATATATCTGTCATCATAGTTAATTCTTTGGTTACTTTTAAATGTATATTGTTACAAAGCAATTTTGGTCCGTTGTTTGGGGCACGTCTAGTATATTTACTTTTATCAAATAATTTCAACCTTTTCATGTATTTCACAGGGAGCATCATAAATCAATAGAATTCGATAATAAATAAAATGTTTAGTCATTTATTATCGAATTTAATTGATTATATGACCGTACAAATCCATGTGCGTCAGCTGGATAAGAAGGTGTTTATGTTCACTAGTAGGTTTTAAATACTTTATGAAATCCAAATATTTATATTGGATTCAGCGGCTGCGTACAGTCAAGCGCGGCACTTTTCAATGTACATGTTACAATTTTACAGCTAACCAAATACACATTTTATATTAATTTATTTGCTTTCTAAATCATGCTTTCTGAAATGCCACTTTTATAAAGGATATTACAAAACGCATTTTTTTGACTCGTTCACACACATGTAGATGAGTTGTACAAGCTATTGTCAGAAATAAAGTTAATGGAAACCATGCTTTTATATTTTAACGTTGTTTGATCAGACTGTAAATTGAATGTGCATGCGCCAGTCTATTCTTTCAGACATCGATATAGTCGAGACGAAGATACTGAGTGAAAGCATATAAATCCTTAGGTTAGGCGTGCAAATATTACAAAGCCAAATTACTTTGATACATTATTAAAGCAAAGACACGCGTTGTGTTTGACGCTGGCCACTTTCATGACTTTGTATTGAACATAAATTATATCAGCGAACAAAACAGTTGCTATGAGTTACAGCATAACTTAACTATTTGAACAAGTCTATATATTTAAAGTACTATTCATTGAATAATGACACAGCGTATAATACATAATTCTGTAAAGGCTGTAATTGCTGTAATTATGAATGCTATGTACGGAACAGACTCAATCTAAACTATGTATTTACTGCAATATATAAAGTAAAGATGCAAATAAATGTAAGAATAAGACGAACATCATTATCAAACGAGACTGTAGAAACCGTATAACATTGTAAGAGATTTCTGCATATGTCACCGATTCAAAACTGTACAAATGAAGAAAGCAAGAACGCAAAACCAAAACCAACGATAAAAAACATGTCATTAAGAAGAAGATAGCGTATAACAATTATAAACAGGAAGGTAAGATGGAATGGAGGTGGGGAAGATTTCATCAGAAGACGAAAAGCAGCAAAGAGTGTGGATAGACCTAAACTATTTCACACAAACCGAAACTATTTCAAAGTCCTAAAAGATTTCAAACCGAAACTATTTCAAGCACACCGAAACTATTTCAAACCGAAACTATTTCAAACCGAAACTTTTTTATGCAGACAAACAAATGAGAAATGGTTTAGGTTTGTCACGCTATTGAGACTCTGTCTCCAGACAGTTCCGGCACTGATTGCGTTTTGGAGACGAATTGAAAATCCTTTATTATTTCACAAACAGACTGATTTGTAAAATCTCTCCTCGTAAAACAACCAGATTATTGGACTGGTCAGTGAGTTTGACATTAATTCTCGTTAACGAATCATTATGACATCACATATAGGTCAAATGAGTTGGATCCTCAATGATTAAAAAACCGGGTGGAGCCGTTGGTGCAAATGAATATAAAATATCTCCATGCTGGGCTTGATTTGATCCTTCGAGATTTATTTGGTAACTTCCTTCGATGACATCACATAATAAATTCACTGCAATCACCGAGTATATATTAACATTTTGAGGAGCAAAATGCCTACCACCACGTTCTCGGTCATTAATATGTTTGAGGATGGTTGAAAACTTGTGTTGTTGGCTCCATGCGGTGAATTTCACAATTAAACGTTTCAGTGATAAGATCATTAACGGATTTTTTTAATTCGTTTGCGATAAGCCCAGGAAACTTGAAATTCGATAGATCATCTTCTGTTATATTGTTTACAGTTATAAAAAATATTTTAGAGTAATTAATGTTGTCATCGCTATGATTAATTATTACTTGAATTACTCGCTGGTTCATATATTCCACGTTATATACAAGTTGATTTATTTTTTTAATTCGTTTAATGATTTCACTATGATTAGAATCATGGAAAGGCTGTTGTAGTCGTTGTAGTTGATGACCGTGTCCTTGATTGATTTCTCTAAAGTATTAAATAATTCAGTTATGGTATATATTCATATATGTTATTGATTCTGGAGTATGTCCAACCTTAAATCTCCAAAAGGCGGAATCCTGATCAACACAAATAAAATAACTACCCGGGAGTGAAGACTTTTTTATATCCAGGAGGTGTTCTTTATATGATGTGGTGATTTCATGGTATGATTGTTTATCCGTGATATAATCAGATTTTTTAGGCTCGGGTAGTGTTGTTATTAAAGGCCATTCTAGTATTGTTCTGACTGAGCTCTTATATATATCTGCCGCATACCCGGGTGAGTTTATTTCAATCGCGGATGATAGTGTTGGTTCATGAAGTGTTATAGCGATTTTCGATTCTTTTCCAGTAATGGGTTTTATTCTGCGTTGCAATTCATTATTGATTTTGTTCGATTTGGTAGTACCCAGATGGTAGCGAAACAATGTTCCAGTCTGGAGTTCCGTCTTGTTTATTCTTACTTTCAAACACCAATGAATTATTCGGTTGTTGACCACCGAATGGTACTGATATAAAGTTAGGGCAACTGAGTTACACTCGTAATTTTGCTAGTGATATATCCTTCACGGGAATCTCAGTTGGAAAATTGACACTGAATTCAGGATTCGTTGAGGTTATTGATATCATGCTGGTTTTCACCGTTGTGGTGTTTTACGCTATTCGTTGAAATAGTTCTTGTGATGTTGGCATTGCTATTATATTCGTTCTGTTTTTTTTAACTTTAGCATCACGGAATCATAAATACGTACCATCGCGTAAAACTCATTATCTGATATTAATGTGTCATCGGGGGAGGACGATGTCATCGAGGATAACTGAGAGTACGCGGTTGACTCAACATGGAACTTAACTACGTATTCTTGTAATTTGCGTTGGCTGCGTGATAATATTTTTTTTTGTTATAATCGAAATTATTCCTGCGATTTTTGTCGTCGCTGATATACAAATTGGAACAGCTATCGGGGCAATCATTGTTACTGAGAAGAGTATAATATCAGCTTCGGTGATTACACCTGATGCCGAGTACACGGTAACGTCAACTGCGGTAATTCTTAGTCGATATTTTTCTGTTTTCACTTGATTGTCCTCAGTGAGTGTTTTGAGTATAGTTTGAAATTTTCTGACCTGATCATAGCGATATTGCTGTGACGTTGCCCATGAGGACATTTTATTTATTACAATAGATTTGAAATTGCTAGCAATAAAAACTCTGGCGTTTCCAATTAAGTTGTTTACTTAAATCCGCTAAGAATTCTACATACCATGTTGCTGAAGCCCTAGCGAAATTATTATCAATGGATATCATTGTAAATCGTTTAGATATTCCTTTGTCGATGATCGTTGATATCATATTGTTACCCCATATGAACTCGTTTATGAAATATTAATTTGTGTCGGCGACACTAGTGTTAATCGACACATACCTTTGCCGGCCACCTGGATATTTAATATGTTAGTGGATGGTGTCCACGCAAATGATCCGTGTTGGATCGAGTACACATTATTTACGATATTTCTTTCGTTCGTGAGGGATTTTTATTTATTCAAGTTTTTCTATCATTCTTGGTAAATCATCCCTGATGACATCACTGGTCGTTTTAATATCAGCGTTGATAGCTGATCGGAAAAAACCGCGATAGCATTTTCCGTTACACCGCGTTGTTTAACTAAAATATCATCCAGGGAAATATTGCTAGTTTTCAATTTATCATGACGATCTTGAAATACAACTATTTCATTATGATCAACACTTGCGAGGTTTAACATCTCAAATATTTCATCTTCGATTATTTTTTTTCATCACAAGTTGCAGATATTTCCGCCTTGGGTTTTTTCAACCTTGATAGAGATCTCCTCCAAATATCAATCATTATACTCTAAGATATCTCTTAAAAGCGATTACTCGAATATTCATGTACGGTTTCATGTGGTGGTTTTCTCGATGATGAAATAGCGTCGAAGACATTTAATACTTCTATGCCGCATATGGGTGGGTCATTCATTTTCTGTGTTGGTAGCGTGGAATACCAGATAGGAGATTTAAGCGGTTTAAATAACGCATAAACCCTTTAGGCTGAATCGAAAATAAACAATTGCACGCGGATCAAGCGCGCATGCAACTCAGTCGGTTCCAGGTACGGTGCTGTTATCGAGATTAATGATACCGGTTTCAGCGTTGTTTTGTTGTTGTGGCAATTGATCTCTCATAAAGACACCTCTTAAGTTTTGTATCCCTATTTTTTTAGCAGCATCGAGTAAATCAAAAATTTGATATGGGAACTATAGGTTCTCGCGATTGAACCTTCGGTTCTATAGTTAGTAAACTGTTGCTGGTATTCTCAGACACTTTCCTGATCGTTTATTATTTTTGTACCCCTTTCCAGTTGCTTTCTTTAGTGCCATCACAGCCGCTGTATCAACGGCTCCTAGCGCGGCTGCTTTTGCTACCGCTGGGGCCGCTGCCGCAATCAGCGCTGGTAACGCAGCTAACAGCGGAAATATACCACCTGCTTTTAACATATTCTTAATTGCGTCCGCAGAGAGAGTGACCTGAACACCTTTTGTATCTTTGATGGCATCAGGGAAGTGTTTTATCTGACCAGCTGTCAATGAAAATTTATTATGACCAGCAAACATCTGATTGAATTTCAGCGATATTATGGTACCACATTGTTTAGCTGATTCCGATTGCATTTTATTTTAATTTGACCAGGAGTTAACATAACACTAAAATGACAATATGACATTTTATTTAATAACTGATTGATATAATTGTTACATTACATATTTTATACTGGTGCATCAATTACTCTCGTTGTTCCACCAACACCTTTGACTAGCATTGATTTGTCACTGAGAATGACAGCAACTGCTCAGTAATGCGGGATAAGTGAAGCTGGAGCTTCCGGAAGAGTTACACGAGCTCGGAAATGTATGTCAACGACGGATTGTCTGCTTAAGTCAAGATGTTTCAATTAAAAATAGTAGATGGGATATAGGTTTTTAAAATCTTCCTGTGATATTGGTAGACCAGTATCCACATTATTATCGCTCCACATAAATGTCAGCGCGTGCTATTTGGTTTTGTCCGTAATTAAGTAAAATATGGTTCCTGCTGGCCGTTTATGGTCATCGAGACTTCATTAACACCCAAGTGATCAAATATCATATGGCTGCGTGTTTGGTCATTTAATCGCGTAATATCCTGTAACGCAACAAATATATGTCGGGGTGCAGCAATACCTTGGTTTGATGTCATGTGCCATGTAAATTACGCCATTAACAGCGGACTGCATGGTATCCGTCGTTGTCGTTATCCATGATATCAATGATTTTCCTCCATGATCAATAAAGGATAGTAATATTTCTTTTGTGGTTATCGATGGTATCATTATTGGCATCCACAGTGATAGTTTTGTTATATTTACTTTACCATCGTCAACCTCTGGAAGTGCAGGATCTGCTGAAATTCTCCAGATTGCATCATTATCATCACTTTTTCGCACTAAGACTACTGTATGCTTCGATCCATAGATAACTTTTCTAACATTTCTGCAGAATCCAAATACATGAGATAGTGGAATCGCGCAGGAAAATAATCTACGCTGTACTTCCAACATTGATACGCGTGTTTCAGCTCCTAGATTGTAATCAGGATCATTATTTATAATCATATTTTCGATATCAGCATCAACAGCAGGAGCAGCACGATCCTTTGGTCGTCTTATAAAAAATGGAGTCTATCCAGTGCGATTATTAACATCCTTAGCGAATATCATAGATGGACCTGCCGATCTTGTAAAATCATCAGAATGTCTTGCTAACCCCACTATTGTTGTGGCAACATCAACATCACGTTCTATGTATTCAATCTCTCTGGTATCAATTATATATCTAGCACTCTCAAATAGCGCCATGATACCATTATTGACAAAGCCGACTTTGGCACCAAGTGCATATGATGTATCAGCTGAAACATTTGTTACGAATTGACCTTCTACTTCGATAAATGCTTCAGCGAGTAGAAAGTATATCTGGGTGTACTATATTATAAAACAATACTGATAATCGCGTACAGAATCATTATTGGAAACTGGGGCGTCCATATCGAAGGCTGGGTCAGGGTCCAATTTGATTGTATTGTATAAGATTGTATTGTAGAGTTGATCGTTAAGACCTAAACACATTGTAATAGTTTGTACGAGTGTAGCGATTTGATTTTAAAATGTGTGGAGTCTCTAGTAAAGTCTACGGCATTCAGTAAATTAAATGATTATATCCTTTTAAGAGTAAAGATGTCAGTTAGGCGATAATGTCCACAATAGACGGAATTGTTATGTCGAACTGACATGCAAATCGATAAAACTGCTACATTTTTATACCACACCTATATTAGTATATCAAAGTAGAGAACACGAAAGCTTGTAAAGATGCATCTAAAATGAAGTGGAAAACGATGACACTTCAAATTTTCTGTTTCACACCTACGCAAGTACTGCGCTGATGATAAATTTAATGAAATGTATGCACCTTTATAATATTCCTCGCATGCTTTACTGTTTTAATAATTAATCATTGATACCTCTATCTTCTTTAAAATGCATGTGCTAATTGCAGAGCAACTTAATTGTTTGTTAGATCATTTGTAACATTATACATTCTCAATCACTGTTAGTATTAAGAATCACCTGGCCATCTACAGTAAGAGTCGGTTAATATATTTGTATGGGGAAATAATTTCTATTATATTGTATGAAGTCATGCATCAATCGATAAAAACAGGTTCATAAGTTTCCATTCAGATACAACATCTATATTTGATGCTTACATTTATCTAGCGAGGAGTGATTATAACATGAATTCGTTTATTTTACTAAAGATACCGATGTGCGTGACGCCCTCGTGTCGCGAGCTGTAACGATCTTTCATATATTTAAATTCCATCACTAATGTTCAGGTTGCATTCTTAAACATTGTAACAATGAAAACAAGTGTGTATACATTATCCGATGCTTTACTACTAAATGAGTGGGAATAAACAAATTAATAAGAATCATTCCTTTTTCTCCCGCTAGATTAGGATTATGCGAATAAGCTCTGTACGTGTAATACAGAGACCATGGTAGGATGTGCACGCTGTTGTACTACACAATAAAGTACAATTGTCATAACAATGACAAAGTTCAGGCCCAGCTGCAGATATCGTGTGTGTGCGTGTGTGTGATTTTGGATTTTAAACATAGCCTTAAAAGCCGGTTCAGCCACCATAGATTTTTGCAGTTTGACAGTTTGTAGCAATGTCTAACAATGGGGCACCATGACGCAGATATGTGGCATCATGTCCAACCCAGCACATTATCCTGACACTTAGCCAATCAGTCATAAAACTGATCTCATAAAGCTGAGCGCTAAGCAAAGCAGCTGTTAGTATTATTTTAGTAAGTCCGTATCATGACTCGGCCGGGGATTGAACCCACGACGTCCCGCATCAAAGGCGGATGCCCTAATCACTAGGACACCGGAGCTCTAGCTAAGAACCATATTAATTGTAATGTTCATAAACTTCTCAGTATTTTCATATCCTACAAATGCAGTATATGTATTTAGTCCTTCTGGACAAGACATACTGAGGTAAATATAATGCTGTAATATTAACACATGGATGTGTATGTCATGTTAAATTAATATCATGAATCTGCTTTGAATCGAGCATTTCGATTGGATAAAACGTCCGTGATTGCACATTGACGTCTACTTTGATCGAAACGGCTTCTTTGCAATGATAACACTGTATATAGCACGTAAAAAAAAACATGGCTGTTACGAGTTGGGCTATACTCGACAGTAGCACAGAAAGTGAAAACAATCCTTTTAAAATGTGACATAATTTGTTTGCTTGTCAAAAGTTGAAAAAGGAAATAAGTAAGATGTTTTAAGAATCAAATCCAAAGCGAATCAAAGATAAATAAACGATTTAAATTACAAAAGGCCTAGTAATGGAATGTTCTAATAAATTCCGATTTCTAGTCATATTGGAAAATCCAAGATGGAAGACGATGACTTGTGCTGAAGTCTGTTTTGTGATCCTAGCATAAGCACAATATTTAACACTCCCGTTTTGGATACGAATAAACTTTTGAAAAACTGTCTTTGTCCACGAATTCTGTATAATCACAACAGATGTTAAAAGAATAAATCCTTGAAAATCAAATTAATTGAATAAAAATTAACATGATTTCAAACACTGGCTACTACAAAAGAAAATGTCCAAATATCAGATGAATGAATCTTAAAATTTAACTATATTTAAAAAAAAAAACAATAATCATATCATATCCTAATATGCAGTTTCCAACTAATCTTCGAAATGTAAAATTGAGAACTGGGGAAGAGTCGCGTGATCGTTTATATAATGTTCTCCCAACACGACCATGGCGAGATCAAATCATTGTTGACTCACCCATAAAGGTTAACTGGTATTTTACCTGAATTTCTTAAGCAAGGGACCTACAAAATCTACCATAATTCTACATTTTTTTTGTCAAATGCACGAGTAGGTTGCAGCTGAGCCTTGGGTATCTTCTGATTCGGTTTTTCTACCATTTGGAATGTATGATCTACTGTGTTTGACATCACGTTTAATTTTTAGGCCAATAAATATTAAGATCTTGTGCTAACTCGTATTAACCTCTAAATGGCCAGCCAAAGGAGCGTCATGGGTCAGAATAATTATGCCCCATCTGTAATGTTTTGGAACTCTCATTTTGATAGTT
Source organism: Unio delphinus (assembly GCA_029339505.1). Classification (NCBI taxonomy): domain Eukaryota; kingdom Metazoa; phylum Mollusca; class Bivalvia; order Unionida; family Unionidae; genus Unio; species Unio delphinus. The sequence goes on from JAQISU010000131.1 coordinate 3,966,950, forward strand.
AAATGACATCTTCGCATCAGCCGATACTTCTTATGGTCTCCAATTTATCAAAAGAAGTTAACTTTTAATGAAATAGCGCACATAATTCAGAGGCATCAGTTTAAATAAGAGATTTAAGAGATGGTGAACAGACCAAAGCTAATTCAGACAAAACTAGAAAATATCAGTTAAGGTTTCATAAAAAGGGTATACTTGTCAAACCAGGGCCTCCAACGAAACCGAAAACAGCAGAACTAAGGCTTATAACTTTCGCGATGCATATTTGTTGCCGCATCCCCTCTGTTGCTTTTTAATAAATCATACCCTGTAACAAGAATGGTTGGAGAATCGTTAACAACAGAGCAGCTGGAGAGCGACTAGCAGTAATTAGGAATTTATACCCGACCGTGATTCTGTCGGACAAAAATTACAGTAACAAGAATCTCAAGATGATTTTGCAACATGTGCTGGACAATTATTCAAGACCATTACTGCAACTATTAAAGAGGTTATATATGGAAAAGAAGGAGGGAGAAAAAGGTGTTTCTTCCTGAACTTGAAAAAATACTCAGAGAACTGGATAAAATCAAAACTTTTACAAAATCTTCCAACTGCTATAGCTGCAGATCAACCTTCTCAGCTTGAAGAGAGAGAGAGAGAGAGAGAGAGAGAGAGAGAGAGAGAGAGAGAGAGAGAGAGAGAGAGAGAGAGAGAGAGAGAGAGAGAGTCAAGGGGGTAATTTTTACAGAGTAATTTATTGAAAGTGGTTTGTTTGCTGCTTGGAAGTATAGTTCAAGGGATACATATTTAAATTCTGACTATGTTAAAGGTGTAGATCGTAAAACATTAACCGATTGGGTGCTTAAAGTAAATCGAAATATTAGGTATATAAACGAGATTTTGTTTATGATACTTTTGTTTTAGATGGGGTGGGACTTTATGATGATGTACAAAAGAAACGGAGAGAACGAAAACAAAACCAATAACAGGGTAAAATAAACTAAAACAGTAAGAAAAGAAAGAACAAAATAAAATACAAAACTCTTCAAAGCATGAAACTTCACCACCTCAACAAAGATGAATGGGGAAACGAGTGGCCGAGTGGTCTAAAGCGCTGTCCGTTACGGATCACTGCCATCTCACCTCTGTCTGCGTGGGTTCGAGTCTAAGATTCTGCTAATGTTGTTATGTGAGAAAGCTTGCCAGTAGCTCCTAGTGGGTCGGTGGTTCTTTCCGGAGGTTTTCCGGGTTCTTCCTCCACCATTAATACTGGTCGCCATGTATCGTGTGTTTAAAAATTGCGTTAAACCATAGAAAACAAAATCAACCAACAAAGAAAAATAACAGAGCTGGAATCTCCTCAAGAAGAATTGTATGATGCCCCTGGTACTACTGGAAAAAGATTTTCTTGGAGAGGATCTCCAAGCCGGTTTTTGGTGGAGTGGTCTTATTGCCTGACCTAATAATATTCTCTCCTATATAGCACGATTAGAACTTCTAATATGGGGTAAACGAGCTAGAAATAACTCTCCGGAAATGATCAATGAAGCTGCCGATATTTGTAGACGATTATTTCAAAATGGTGTTAAGAGTATATCGCGAGTTTATCGATCAACTCGTTGATAGTTATCACAGTGATTGTCACCACATTGGATATAACTATAATAAATAAGATAATCATACACTATCACCATTATAAACCAATAATAGCCACGTAGTAGATTAACAATTACCCGTTTCAGAACTATTAATGGAGATGGTCCATGTAATGCTATTCAAGGTTTTTTGCAAGGAAGGATTGAAAAATATCCCCAATCACAAAACAATTATCAATGAAAGCTATTAATGTTATTGGCGAGAAAGCTCCTGGTGCTACTGGTAGTATTGCCAGTAAGCGTTCTCTGCAGTTAGAGAAAGACTATATTGGTTGCCAATATTTTTCCGGTCAGTTTTTTAGGCTCGAGAGAGTTCTCCCGTAAATATAAATCAATATAATCTTAAGATCTCTCTAAAACGAGATTGCTCGCATATTCATGTACTGTTGTTAAGGGTGGTTTAGTTGATGATATAGCTTCATGTACATTAATTACTTCTTGGCCGCATATTGCTGTGTCGGTTATAGTATGTGTTAGTAACGTTGAGTACCAGCGATGAATATTTAATTGGTGTATGAAAGGTGTACATTCAACTGGCGGCGCTAACCCGTATGAATCGAAATAAACGATTTCACGTGGATCAATCGCTGTAAGCAACCCAGTTATTTCCTGGACCGGTGTTGTTATCGAGGATGTAAATTGTTTTATAGAGGATGAAATATCCGAAATGTTAAATCTTGCAAGTGTAGATCCAAACGAATTAGTCGTATTTCAAGATAGACAGGGAAAATTAAAAACTAGTAATGTTTCCTCGAAGGATATTAGTTAAAACTGATAGAGTAACCGAAACTCCATAGCGAGTTTTGATTTCACCGGTAGGATTGAACCATAAAGTTCTTGATCCAACTCTGTTAAATAATATTAATGATCGAGTAAACAAATCTGGTGATACAATGACGTGAGAGCTCAACATGAACTCGAAATAAAAAAAACTTGGTAATCCAGCATTGGACAGTGATGCTGTGACAACAAATGTGTAGATACCATCGACAATAATCTATCAACGCTGCGAGTCAAATATAATACCACTGACGATAAACTATCAAAACTGCGGGCTGAGTATAATGTTCGCGTAAACACATTTACAAATCTCCGTAGTAATTTTAGAAAAATTGAGGAACCCATTAATAATTTCTATGGGAAACCACCAAATATCCCAATGAAAATCTGATATAACTATTGATATGATTAAAAAACACAGGATAATATCGGGTCCTGCTATTGCTGCACGGCTCGATAAAACTAAAATACCACAAAAACAAAATATAAATACAGTGTAATCGGTAAATCATGGATCTTTCTCCTGGGCACATCAAAATAACATCATTCAAGCTACTGCATATTTAAAGATTAACCCTACTTTCACAGTTACAGTATAACGTATCATCAAGAATGTCTACGGGAGATAATACTGCAAGTGCAATAATAGATAAGGGCGTCATAGAGATGTTTACAATAACCTCTATTTTTGGTAATTTAGCATCAATATCAATCACATACTACGTATAATTTGTAATTGATTTAAGTAAATAATCTAATGAATGTCCAACAATATTGATACGATCAAGTGCGCGAATTACAAACTAAACGAAAAAATCTCATTGACGTTTATCAGGTTATAAAAAAATATCGCAGGCGTATTACCCGTGTTGACATAATTGTGTATTCGGTTTCAAGTGTTATTACTGGAACGGGTATATTGTTATCTGCGATAACAATTATGACACCTGTAGTTATCACAATTTGTTTCTCAGTGGCAACAACAATTACAGGGGTTCTTAATATCATTGCAAAGAAATATGAACTTGCACTCCGAATAAACTACACGATTATATAATTAGATTTCATATCACCGCATTTGCATATTCTCAAATATCTTCGTTAATATCATCTATTCCCGACGATAAAGTGATATCCGATAAGTAATATTTGGCGATCATTAACATCTACAATACAGCGACGTCAAAAGTATAACAATATAACAATAATAATAATGTCAACGCCATCGGTAACGGAATTATTGCAACAGATAACGGCGAACATAGCCCCATCAACGACAACCATGATCTCAATAACCTCAATTAACCCTGAACTCAGCGTGAACTTTTCAACGGCAATTTCGTTAAGGGTAATCCGGCTACCAAAATTACGAGTATGCCACAGCTGGCCAAATATTGGATAAAAATCATTCGCGGGTCAGCAGCCGAAAAATTCTTTAGTGTTTGCAGATAAAAATAAGAATGGAAATCTTTAATTGACCGATGGTTCTCTATCATCTGTTAGTTATCAAATCGAACAGATAAATAATGAAATTCAACGTATAATAAAATCCATTACGTGAAAAGAATACAAAATTGCTATAATAGTCCACGAACCGACATAATTAGCCGCCATCGAGATAACTTCTCCTCGCTATGTTGTAGATATTCAGCAGTCGTCGATCAGAACAGTGCTTGGATCGACTGACATTCCCCCTCCACCAGATCCATCGAAGTCTGATTATACCACGGACAATAAATCATATCACAAAATTACCCCATCATACAATACGCAGATCCTCGATATAAAAGTTCAACATTGTATACTTTTTTTTTCGAGGAGGGGGAGGGGGAGGATTCGAGGTACTACCACCTCTTTGGGAAGAAGGAACAAAGTTTAAAAGATGGTGGAGATTAATTTATGTGCGAATAGGAGAGGAGGCTGGATCTATATCCGTTCTACCACAACACATTTTTCAAATTTTTAACACCGTCCATCAAGAACATAGTCAATAATTACAGCGACCGCCACAGGCTTTCCAATCGGCGTGAAATCATTAAATCAATTAAAATATTAGATCAACTTGTATCCGACATTAAATACATAAACCAGTATGTAATTCAGGCAACAACTGATCATAATGATGACTACATAAAGTGTTATAAACAAACATTTTTAAATGAATATAAAATAACAGAAGTTGATCTACCGAATTTCAAGTTTCTTGGATATAACACAAACGAACTAATTGAAAAATCCGTGAGTGATATCGTCGATGAGTATTTTTCTAAAATACACGCCGCATGGAGAAAAATATCTCCCAGGTTATTCTGAAGCATAATAGGTAGGAGACTTATATCATTTGGGAATGTCAATATATCCTCGTTCATCGCAGTAGATCTAGTATGTGATATTATTGATGGAAGCTCCCAAATAAATATCGATGAATCTAATCAGGTCCAGCAACGACACATTTTATATTAGTTTACACCAATGGTTCCACCTGGGTATTTAATATTTTAGGAGCCAGTCACACGCGTATATATGCAGTGTCTTTATAATGTATCAATGAGAATAAATGTTAAACGCAATGAGCAACCCGGTAACTTAATTGACCTCAATAATATAATTTTACAAATAATTCTCTATTCGAAGTCCTAGAATTTCCATCCCAAGATCTCAATTTTTAATGGCGTCAGAAATATTTTTAGTCGCCTTGCTGAAATCAAGGAGTACTCTGGTCGCTACGCTTCTGTTTTAGTTAGCGGAAATCAGGTTTGTACTTTTGATTTAGGCGTAAATTTTGCTCTACTGTAGCAAGTATTTTGACATCTGCACGCCTTCAGTACAACTATACAAATTCGTTGTATGTCCCATACAGAACACGGAGACAACTCCACCTAGGAGATGTGTAAAGTGATTAACAGAGATTCTAGTTTCAGTATCGACGCCAATTCCTGTAACGTAGACTTAAAGGTAAGTAATTAGAATTTCATTTTAAAATGACTTTTAAAAGTAACAATGGCAAACACGAAAGTAAAATAACTACGGCCTATTGTCCTGATCTCACCGACCACTATAGTGTTAAAAGATCCGAGAAGATCTTTGAAATCAATGATAAAATCGCTAAAGATCTAGGTAGAAGAATACTCAGTAAATTCATCCAAGAAGGATTACATGAGCACAAGCGGCATTATTCACGATTAATTCTAGATAACGGTGACTACTATTTTATAATCGCGGATCCAACAGATGTGAAAATGCATACTTGTCAGATGGAATATAATTTGGTATAATTATTAGCTACATCGATCGCGAATATCTTCAGTATATACACATCTAAGATCGTCTATACTGGACTATGTTTCTATCATCCTTGCTATCGACAATAAATAGATTCTCTTACACCGCTGATTCAGAGTTGCCACATATTCATTTTATATAGATAGCAAGAATATAGAAACTGTGGCTCCTTTTACAAATTCTGATGCGCGTTGGAGATAATGGAGAATATAATAACAAATGTCGCATGATTGTTCTGAATCAGCTGATGTTACGGTTGATTATACTTACCTGAAAAATAATCAAATATCAGAATTATCAAGTGAACCTTCCTTATCCGAAGTCGTATGTATGCATAAAACCTTTTAGATGAACGGGTGTGGCGGTTCTGGAAAAAACAACACAAGTGGTCGAATTATTTTGGGAGAAGTCAGACATGATTGTGCTAACACCCACACACAGACTTGCTAGAGAGATTAAAGAACGATGAGTTATTTCCTGCACGTATCACAGTTTCTTTCGGTATAATGATCACGCATGGACTCCTGATATAATGGGTCAGAAATATATTCCAAAGATCATTATTTGGGATGAGATATACACATTATCGTTGGATATATTAAACATGTTTCTTGATTGGCTATTACTCAAAACTACAGCTGTGATAATGTATGGCGATCATGGTCAACCACGACCATTTGTCCGTTCGTCTCCACATTATTGGCTAAAGCAAGTTTTAGATTATTAAGAAATTAATACTGATCTTAGAGCAATCGATCCAGAATTAAGTAATTTCAAGAAATTAATCAGATTACAGTCAGATAAAATCCAAAGTGAAATATTGCACGTAAAATAATTTCAGAAACAAATATAAATTACTCTTGGAAACCGTCGAGACCAAACGATTTGATTGTGTCAATTTGAAAAATAGTCAGAGACACGCTTCAGCGACAAATATTTGAAACGCATCAAAATAAGTTTTCTGAATTGCCTGTACCATTATTTTATAGACCGGATGATAAAAGAAGAAAGAATATTGAAGTTGATATTCCAGGGTACTTGACAGAGTTAAAAAAAAAACAGACTATCGTATTAAATGATATTGTTATGGTTGATATCAGTTTTGTCGAAAATGCTTTGCGCGCTGAAAAATCTCCCTGGAAACTAAGATACGCAATGACCATATACTCATCTCAAGAATTAACCATCTCAGGTACAATTGTTTGGACCGTAGATGATTAGAAGAATGAATCAACTTCGTAGAGTCGTTTCAGATTGTAATGAAACCACCAAAAATGAATCTGTCAGCGATGATATAAAAATAAGAATTAAAAAAACCAACTCGCTGGTTCTAAACAGAGCGACAAAAATTTCTTTTTAAAAATCATTTTGTCCATTTTGTAAATATTGTATATATTCCCTTTCTACCGATCAGCAGGTATTCGATTAAATCGTTCAACAATTGTTTGATCGCGGTGTATTGCAGTATGTCCTCCTCTGATGGTGCCATTATGTTGCTTCACTAATGTCAACTCTGCGCCTTGAAATTCCTTACCTGGATCAACCTGTAATGGATTTGAACATAGCATAGATCCTTGTCGATAAATTCTGATGCTGCCTTTGTCAATAATGTCAACTACAGTTAACGCATACTTGTTAAGGCCGTCTTTTGACAGTATCATGTTGGATAAATAATATATCCGCCTGATGAACTTCATTTGGATCGATTGTATCAAACTACGAAAAGTGAATTTGTTTAGGCGGTGGTAGATAAATCTGCTATATCGCCTGTCTGATAACCAATGCGATGCAGTAACTTCCTTGACTTTTACTGCTTTGGCGAGTTTATTAATTGCTGATTTACACCTGCAGTATCCTCTTGGTGAATAATACATAGAAATTTAAAAAAAACCTGTGGTTTACGCGCAGCGGGATTCATCGTAATGCCAGTCATATTTACATCACATAAACCTTTTCAACAACGTAACCCCAGTCGCAGAATTAGTCTCATTGAGCATTACGTGGTGTTGTTTAAAGCCCTTTAGGTCAACCTCAAGTGTAAGACTTAGCCAAACAGTTATGTACAAATTGGCTGACTCATGCGTATGATGATGACACTCAAACCCAACACGCCTATTTACTCGTGGATCTAAGCCCCCCACCAATATTTGTGATGTCTTACCCATCTGTGTTACGTCAGGTGCATCGACGGAGGACCTGTAGTGTAATGCCCCCTTCCTTGACTTCACAACAAAACAATCTATATAAACCTCGCACACCTTGGCTCTGTCGCACACAGTGTCAACAATATTTGTCTTCAGCATCATCTTCCCATAAATTTGATTCGTACTATGTGAGGTATCAATTTCAAAAAAATCCACAAATACGTGCTCGCCTCGCAGAAGCCAGTTCCAAATAAGTCTTCCTATGATGTACTTCGACAACACGTCAGTTACTGCAAGGCATCATTCACATACCACAAATCAACGATTTTTGAAGAGAAAGAAAGTAGCCATGATGCAGCTTGTATTGTCACTCAAACTAAAATGGAAATCATTTTGAAACCTGGATGTAGATGTTCTTTAGGTGGTTGCATCATACACTTAATTATGTCCATATCACCGCTACTCCAGGTTTGAGGAATATTACGTAACGTGTGTGTATCAGTACCATTAAACAACGTAACAACATTACAGTTGTCTCTGATCGATTTTGGAATTAGTGTATTACGCAGATTAACATAAATCACATCTGTATTTTATGATTTCCTCGGGGGAAAGTATTCTAGCTGGATTGGAATGATTTTCGATCATTACACCATCGTAAACAGTATTAACAAACCCGTCAAAGTAATCCACATATTGCGCTTCATTGAGTCAGTAATACATTTAATGATAATTAGTATCGCTCTCATCCATCATCTTTGCGTTTTCATTAAAGTCATTAAGTATATCATGGCGTCGCTTATCATTTAGAAATGGTGTAACTAAATACAATTTATCCCATTTTAAACACCTCGTTATTAAATTGAGTAGCTGTTGTGTTTTACCACTTCCAAATGGACCAATGATAATCATTATAATATAATTTGGTAGCGCTGCTGATGTTTTACCGCATCTCGTTTTCAATTACAACCATAATGAATAATAAATAATATGGATTTATATCGTGTTAAATGCAAGGCGCGCACCCCACATGTATTCTAAAAATTATTATAACATTAAAAAACAAATAATCAACTTAGAGGTAAGTGTAGTAAAAATGGTATAAAACATTTTAACTTTTTTCTAAACAGTATAAAAAACGAAGAGGTCATATTGCAGCAAAATTTGTAAAACTAACCGGGACTCCATGGGCTAAATACACAGGAGAAAAACATATTTATGATATAATTAGTGTGGTCCTGAAAACAAATTTGATATCCGACTTGATAATCAGCATCAAACAAAGCCAGGTGAATATCCGATAAATAAAATTGATAAAGCGAGTCATGCTGAAGATGTAGATTATTCAAATAGAAATCTGCAGCATATACATATTGCAGATGTAAATTTAATTAATTCACGAGTTAGATTCCATAACGAATCAATCTATTCAGCTATCATTATCAAATTGTTAAGAAAGATCTTTGATAGAAAGGTAAATTAGTATTATGGGCATGCAATTAATATCATGGAACCAATGTTTGTATAGCCCAAAGGGATATTGGAGAGGCAGAGTAGATATTAGTAAACATGCTGATGCAGCCAGTGGCAAACGTTATACTGCTCAACAACGGTTATTACAACCGGCTATATGGCAAATATATCAACCACAGCCTAGTATTTTCATGTCAATGTTTCTAATGAAGTTCATCATGCTTACATTTTATTTTACCAGATAATAGTATCAAAATTGGTTGACGCCATTATACATAAAAATACGCCTTAACTGTTGCTGATGTGGCAAGTAAGCAGAAAGAAACAGAGCCTTTATTTACAAATACCGCAACAGAAGTTGCCTCTCCGGTAGAACAAATGTATCAACGTGGTGGTCTACGATGATCACAACTACTACAAGTTAAGCCTGGCAAAGAATTTCAGGATGCGATATCATCGCGGATAATGCAACATGATGTTAATATACGGTCAGGGCACACCGCATATCATCATGATTTTACAATCGTTGAATTATTTATTCGAACTCATTCTGAGCGGTTATTTGGATGCAAATGGAATGATTTAAAAAATGTAAAATCTCGAGAATGGGTTACAAGATATCAATGTGTCGTAACTGCATTAAATAATGAAGTCACTGGAGAAACCGCTTTAAAACTATTAGCGAGATCACAACAAAATGTTTACCTGCATAACCACACGAGTATGCATCGCAGCCAGTGTTGGGTATTGTTATTGTCAGATACTTGTATGAACCGGGTGAATCGGAAGGGGGTAACATAGGAGCGACTGATATTATCTGGAGTATTACCACACACAAAATAAATAGTGGAGTACGATCTACGCGTAGACTTGCAATATACAATTTCGATTCAACTGCTCCTCGAAGTAGATGTACACGTAAACAATTATAAGAAATACCCGAGGATAGACAAATTACCAACTAGATCACTTAACAAGCACAACTGCGCCCCCATTACGTTCAGGACAGGTCAACATCGTATTTCCACGTGTATTACCAAGAATGCTATATTTTCTATGTTCGGTATATTGTGTTACAAATTGCACAATGGTTATTCTGTTGGTGTTTCAACGCGTGGCAAATTTCAGCATCAATATCAATATCGCGATTATGTATTGTCACTTTGATTATAACTAGCGAGTTTGTTTCTTACTATATTATCACTGTTTATAACTAGTGACTATGTTTCTTACTATATCATCACTAACAATATCGTTGTTAGTGGCAGTACTTTTTACAATAACCCTCCGCAACTGAAGTTTCTTCCTGACATGTGATGCTGCGAGACAGACTATGTTTGTACTTTATACAAACATCAATGATCCAAATAGCTGTATCATATTAGTTAACCACTGAAATGAATGTATCGTCACTGAGTATCGCAGTGTTCAAGAAGATTCGTCAGTGCGTAGTGCCTCCTGAAAAGTACCGATATCAACTGCGACAAAATAATTCAATATTATCTATTCTTTCTTGCCAAAGTGCTTGTTATATCAACTTCAATATTTTGTAGTTGTTTATAATCTGGTATATAATATAACGGTATATGCAATTCTGAAAACGTTCCATTATGTAACTGAAATAATTGATGTTTAAATGTATCACAAGCTATCATTATGCTTGTTGCTTTCAGATCGTATGGTCTCCATTTATATACAAAATTATGATGGAAAGTCTGAAATTTGTTCGCGCTTTAGCAAATGCCACAAAAAGCGTTTGATTTACAGATTCAGATTGGGTATGTAGCAGTTAATGCCACAACAAGCGTCTGATTAACACATTCAGATGGGGTGTTTGGTATTAAATGGGACAAAAGCGTCTGATTTACAGATTCAGATGGGGTATTTAGTAGTAAATGCCACAAAAAGCGTCTGATTTACATATTCAGATGGGGTTTTTAGAAGCAAATGCCACAAAAAGCGTCTGATGTACCCATTATAATGGGGTGTTTAGTACCAAATGCCACAGAAAGCGTCTGATTTACAGATTCAGATGGGATTTTTAGTAGTAAATGTCACAAAAAGCGACTGATTTACACATTCAGATGTGGTGTTTGGTAGTAAATGCCACAATAAGCGTCTGATTTACACATTCTAATGTGGTGTTTAGTACTAAATGCCTCAAAAAGCGTCTGATTTTTACATTCTGATGGGGTGTTTAGTAATAAATGCCATGAAAAGCGTCTGATTTACTAATTCTAATGAGGTGTTTAGCAGTAAATGCCACAAAAAGCGTCTGATTTACACATTTTGATCGGTTGTTTAGTAGTATATGCTACAAAAAGCGTATGATTCATTTATTCCGATGGGGTATTTAGTGGTAAATGCCTCAAAAAGCGTCTGATTTACACATTCAGATGGGGTTTTTAGTAGTAAATTTCCTTTGAACTGTAATAAAGTAATGTTTTATTTATTTATATTTATGTAAGTTTCTAAAATATATTAAAGATAATTTCACATCTGTATCATATTAGTTAACCACTGAAATGAATGTATCGTCACTGCGTATCGCAGTGTTCAAAAAGATTCGTCAGCGCGTAGTGCCTCCTCAAAAGCACCGATATCAACTGCGACAAAATAAATCAATATTATCTAATCTTTCTTGCCAAGGGGCTTGGTATATCAACTTCAATATTTTGTACTTGTGTATAATCTGGTATATAATATAACGGTATAGGCAATTCTGAAAACGTTCCATTATGTAACTGAAATAATTGATGTTTAAATGTATCATAAGCTATCATTATGAGTGTTGCTTTCAGATCGTATGGTCTCCATTTATCCCAAAAATTATGATGGAAATTCTGAAATTTGTTCGCGCTTTATTTTGCAATGAATTTTATTCGGTTGTAGTCTGATCAATGTATTAAACTCTGTTAATTTTGGCTCGGGCGCTCTATGATCTTCAGTTATCTCCTCGTAATAATCCACGTCCTCCTTTTGCCATTCATGCCGAGACAAACAAATTTTGATGGTTGACCGTGATTACCACACATTATTACGTCTGTATTCATTGGCAATAACCAAAACATACTGACCCTACCAGTATTAAAAAGCCCAGGAAGAAGTTACACTTCCTAAAAACGTTGCTATGAGGAGACGAATGCGGTTTCAACAATGATAATCAGGTTGATCTATCTCGTTTTCCTTTTGCAGGTTTTAGTAATAAAGATATAAACATAAAACCAGAATATGAAAAACATGTAGGCAGAGATGCCTGATATAGGTGGATATAGCTCATAAAGATCGAGTTTAAAAGAAGGAAACACTGTTTATAATCTACATTAGAGAAATACGCAAACATGAAACTGTTGGGCAACAATACAGCTCACAAAAGCATCATGCTCGTCCGCAGCAACAAACAAAAAACAACCACAAAGGCCCCCACAATATAAAAGACACATTCGTCAAGCCAAGAAAGGGAACAATTTTCTGATTTTCCTGAAACTGGAGCTACTGCAAGTGGTATTTCTAATGGAACTGGTCTTATTTCCTATCCTAGCAATATTCCATATCATGTTTAACGATTAGAGATACTGATTATAGGACAACCATATGGAAATAACTCACAGGAAATAATTAATGAAATGGCTGATATTTCTGGACGATTATTTCAAAACGGTATCATGGATATTAGCATTTAACCGGAACGTATCGATGAACTTGTTTATAACCCTCAGTATGATTACATATATAGATAACAAATAAGATGATCATACACCGTGGATATGTAATGATCACAGTAACAAATTAATGTTAACAGTCCATAAAGCAACGTACGGTGATGGTCTTGGTATTGATATTCAAGATTTGTTTTTGCAAGAATGGCTCCAAAACATAGCTCCAACGGCAAAACAATTATCAATGAAAGCTTTTAGTGATGTTAGTGAAAAAGCTACTGATGCTATAGGTAATAATGCCAGAAAGGCGTTTTCTGCCTTGAAGAATATACTTTCACGATTCATACGACGAAAACCACCGTCAGAAAATTCACTGTGGTAATATCTGCAAATGTTAGTTAAATATTAAATCAAGCCGCAAATCAAAAATTAGCAGCTTTAGCTATAGGTGCACTGCGTCCATAAGAAAAACGAAAATAATATCTGCTTGTCAGATAGCAGGAAGTAGTTGGTTGTTGTGTTTCCTTAACTTTATCAATGCGATCTAGATCATGGCGATTATACTAAGACGCATTCGACATGGACGCACTGGTTCTCTAAGACGCATCCATGTGCAATTATCAGTATTATTCTTATGACGCAAGACAACCAAATCATCGTGGAGGGATCGAACTGCAATTTCAGGATACAGGTGATATTTCTTACCCGTGGAAGCGTTTATTGAAGTAGAAGATGAAATGTTTAAAAGACGATTATGAATAATACGCCGCTGACAACATTATTTTCGGTGCTTATAAAGGTATTGCCTTGCTTGGAAGTGCTACTACAATGATTGATGGAATAAATATTGAAAATATTCAAAAGGATATTGATGTTACTATAACAATAATAGACCTAGATAGACATTCTGATGAGTATACATCATCAGCTGGTCCAACAGGGATGTTTCCTAAATACACTTTTGACTTTCCAGAATATATAAACTTCAATATTGGTAACGTATCATATGCTGCAGAAGCCTCATAAACGACCGCATTAATATCACGACATTCAAATTACAATTTAGGATTTGCAACCCGTCGAACGATGTTGAGCAATTTTCTTAAAACATTGTATTCCGTTATTCCGATGTCACACATATTTGGATTTTATACAAATGTTAGAAAATATATTTTTGGAGCTAAACATACACTTGAACTTGTTGGAAAGGCATCTCACAATGATGCGATCTGGTTCAATGATGCGCTTGATGCTGGTAAAATAATACTATCAAAACTAATTTTGTGGATGCCGGTGATAACTCCAACAATTACTGACTGAGAACAAACAGTACTCTCTTTAATTGAAAGTAACAACATACAGAGTTTTTAGTAAAATCAATGGTTATTTACATGTCAGATAGCATCACAGCAGGGTCTTTCCCAACCGTGACATACCATTTTTGCGCTACAATGCTGAACAAATAAACTCGCAATAAGAAAGTCATATGATATGTTACAAACTTGGAGTCATTTAAGTTTCTTTATGTATAACCCGACATCAAGAACCATTTGACGATATATTTTTCGATTTTGAATTAAATCTTGTAGCATTTGTAAATCTTGTATAATAATAATGATAATGAGGACTTTGCATAGGGCCTAATCTGTCGAAGCTCTAAGCGCTTTACACCATCAATAATGATATGACTACACATCAGAACAACAAATGACAAAAAAATCAAATTGGAAAACATGCTGAAAACATGGAAGATATAAAACATGATTAGGTCGCTAAGTTTGTCCCTGCAGTCGAAACATGTGAGTCTTAAGAGCACTCTTAAAAGGGACCACTGTGTCTTTATGTCTAATTTCAATGGGCAATTCGTTCCACATCGCCGGGCCCTGGTGTGCAAACGAACGTTGTCCATATGACATTGTTTTCACCTTGGGAACAATGAGTATACGATTATTAGAAGAATGGCGTAAGGATCTAGCTGGTTTATACACATGCGTGGGGCTGGAAAGGTATGCTGGACTGGAGTCTGTCATTGAGATATAGCACAGAGAACAAATTTTGTGTTTGATTCTGTATCGAATCGATAGCCAGTGTACGGTACAGAGCAGTAGTGAGGTGTGCTCTCATCGAGGTACTCTAAAGATGATCCGTGCCGCTGTGTTTTGAACTTTTTGAAGTTTCTGGAGTAAATATTGTGACGAACCAGACATAACTAAGTTACAATAGTCCAGTCTTGAAATTACTAATGAACACACAAGTGTTTTAGAGGCATAAACTGAAAGATATTTACGAATGGAACTGATGCGTGTCAATTTAAGATATGCAGCCTTGCATGTGTTCATGTCATGTTGGTGCAATGTGAGAATACTGTCTAGAGTAACGCCTAGGTTTCGTACTGACTGTGAGAATTTAATGTTGGTGTTGCTGATATTTATTGTCTGAGGTAAAGGATGTGAATGAGAAATTATTTGTGTTGTGATCAGAATAGCCTCAGTTTTATCATCATTTATTTGCAGCTTGTACATGTCATCCATGATTTCACATCAGGAATGCACTTCTCTACTCCATGGATGGTAGCATCAAGTTCGGTTTGGTGGCTAGATATGTATATTTGCGTGTCATCAGCATACAATTGATGCGACACTGAGTGATGATCTATGACACTTGAGAGCGGCCGAGTGTACAGAATGAAGATAACAGTTCCAAGAACCGATCCCTGTGGAACACCACAACATACCTCAACTGGGCTAGAGTGTATTCCATTTGCATATATAATTTGTGTCCTGTTGACTAAATAGGACTTGAACCACTGTAAGGCTATATTCTGAATGTCAAAAATATGCTGGAGACGGTGAAGAAATATATCATGGTCTATTGTGTCAAATGCTGCAGATAAATCCACAATAGTGAGGACTGTAATATTTCCACTATCCAAAGCAGAGAGAATGTCACTAAATACGTTCAGAAGAGTAGTTTCCGTAATGTGGCAAGGGCGATATGCAGACTGTATATTGCTGAAAAGATTGTTTGAATTCAAGTGAGATACAAGTTGAGTTAGAACAACTTTTTCTAAGATTTTTATATAAATGGGAGATTATAAACTGGACGGTAGTTCTTTAAATCGTTAAGGTCCAGTGTTGGTTTCTTCAGCAGTGTTTTTACGATGGCAGTTTTGAAAAATGATGTAAATTCCTCTGATGAGAGAAAGATATTAATAACATCAGTTAGTGAAAACAATATTGGGTCTAAGCACTCAAGCAACAGTGATGTCGAAACTGGATGAAGTTCACAATACTTTTTGCATTTTTCATCGTGATTGTACGTACTAAATCAATAGAAACATGTTCAAATGCTCCTAACGGTTGTCGCTGAAATTCTGCATCATACCTGTATGGTGACGACTCAGTTGAAATTGTGCTGTCAAGCGAATCTCTAATGGTTTTGACCTTGTATCTTTCGAAATTCACGTCTTTGTGTGTATATATATATATATATATATATATATATATATATATATATATATATATATATATATATATATATATCCAGGAAGGTGTGTTGCTCCTGGGTATTTATCCCACGGAGTTCCCGGTAAGTTTCCAACATGTTGCTGCAATATCACCACCTCGTTTTTTAATACTTTTTAGCCTTGATTTATCAAGGAAAATACATTTCAATTTTTTGTACCGCATTGTTTACACGTTCAATGTGATGGTCTGTTATTTGTTGTTGTAATAGTTGTTAGTGTATCTGTAGGGGAACACGCTCTGCATTTAACATAGTATATATCCATCTTATTTTTTATATCATGAATCAAAACAAATATTTTGTCGACAAAAAAACGGGAACTGGTTAAACATCATACAAGCGCTGCAACGTTCTATCCGGATGATCATAATATATCCATCGGGAAGAGGTTAAAAGCAACTATTATTTCTATCACTGACAATTATGAAGCACCATCCTTATTAGACTTGGATCGATTTAATAATAATGCATTTATATACATACATGTACATGATCCGGGGATGAGATATAAAACTGGACCTGATAAAAAGTTTCGATAATTGAAGCAGCAGAGAGGATGGGATCATGATAACGTGTCAACGGGTAAAATTTGCACGAATAATAAAACAAACACACAAAGACAAAAATCTAAAACAAAATTAATTAACAAATAAAGTTACTCTGTAGGTTAGCTGGATGCTTCGGTTTATTGTTTTTGACGTTATTTTTTTTTTTGTAAGAAGCCGTCGTTTAGCAAATGGACGCGTGTATTATGCAGTTGGCTCACCCAATATGATGTTAGTCTTTTTATCCAACTTGTATCGAACAAAACTGTTATAAGTACACGATCGCAAACATCTCTCTTTCCTTTCGCTCACAAGTCCTTGGTTAACACTACTAAATCTAAATTTCTAATTTAGTTAATTGAGAAAGATTGCTAGTAACTTCTCCTAGGTCAGAGGTTCTTTCTGGGGATATACCGGGTTCTTCCTCCACTAATAATACTGGCCGTCATGTATAGCCTATTGTGTGCTGAAAAATGGCGTTGAACCATACAACAGGTACAACAACAACATCAAATCCGAATTATGTCTAAATATTTCGATCACTCGAGTATTTTTACTGCAATTGCAAGTTCCATTTAGATAAAGAGTCATATTTTGATACTGGATCGGAATTAGATTCTGCAGGTGATAATTCTGATATTTGATTAGATTTGCCTGATTGTATCAGGTAAATATATTTGATTTCAACATCTGTGGATTCAGAATAACTATATAACATTTCTTATTTTATTATCCACGATCACCACGGTGCAACTGTACTTGTAAAAATGGTTACAAATTCTGTATATTTTTGTCGATATAAAATGATTTCGTTGAATCTGTGACTGTAGTATCAGGGAATATAAGTATCATCAATAGCACGTTTAAAGAAACATAAGCGAGCATTTATGATCTTAGATTTGTATATTGCGGAGAGAAGTCTACGATATTACCGATAATTGTACCTAATCATGTTAGACAAGTAGGCGTTTTGTCGACATACTAATATATTTTTTTGCTGTTGCAATCGCTATTATAAATTTTTAATCAGCATCATCTAAATTAATAGTACATACTTTTGCTTGGCGATCAAATGCTCCACCTTGAGTAAATATACCGAGTATTCTTCTCCCTAGATTCCATGAGATTGTATCATCGGTAGAATGTGTTAACCAAACTTAGTTTGATTACGATATGATATAATTCCTTTACCCACAATCAACGATATCAATATTTTACAATCGAGCATATATCATAATAAAATTGTTGGTGCCCAGTACTTTTTTCAGAGAAATGCCTAACAAACAAAACAAACAGATCGGATGGAGAACCTTAGTAAAATCGAATGATACAATGTGGGAATCAAGTTTGATCAAATTCCAGTAGTGGACCTTTTATCGATACCATTGTCATTTCGTGACGGGGATGTCAAAATTGTTTTACGTATCCATAACATTCTCCTCAACCAGGAAAATAACCTGGATAATACGCGACCATATCCACGGACACAACTTCATTATAATAATACTTAGTATTCCACAATCCACCATGTCTATATTGTTAGCATCATAGCTGTAAATCTTCGCGAAATTCGAATCAAGATGATTTTCACGAATTGTTATCTCTTGCAAAGTTAGCTGCAACTAACAGAACGGCGAAACAAATATTTAGTAAGTTCTCAATATTGTCAGCTGAAAATGTCTGCGCAAGATTTTTCATTTCTTCGTGGATATATTCTAGACGGTACATTTCGCCGTTAGGTCGCACACATTGATCATAGATTTTATCACTTTTAAATAACCATGCTAATACAAGATCGTTTTACTTATTGCGTGAATACAATCAAACAAAAGCGTGTGGTTTCATCTCGTGGTATTAATGTTGCTGCGTTAGTTCACACATTCGCCTTATGATCAATGATTTTAATTTGAGATCCGATCGAGATATATTTTGAATCGTAAAAATTTCTCCGGTTATCGTTTTGACCATTATTGGGAATTTTAGTGTATTTTGTTAGATACAGCCCACTCGTTGTTTTTTTTTTTCTTCTTCTTGACGTCGTATTATCAGTTTTCTCTTATCGCGTTCTAAATTCTGCGATTACTCGTTCGGCTACACAATGCATGTTTGAAAATTTCATTGGTGCTATGTCATAAATATCAGATTTATCATTCAGTGGATATATCCCACATATAACCGCTGTTACAGGATATTCTAGTATATAATACCGTGTGTGAATACCGCTCAATATTCCTGGTTGGGAATTTGTAATCAATATAGCAATGTTTCATTCCCAAGGACAAGGTCACGTTTTCCTGGATAATACACACAGCATAATCTGTTTCTGATTGCATAATACATTTTATTCTGAAAAATCTCTTTGATCGTTGAGATAATCAATTACTTTGTTCGCTCTATCATCCTTCATTGTGACGTAAATGACTAAATGATCACGAATAAGTTTGAGTTTAAAGCATACCTGAGATGCCCAATCATCACGGATTTATCTGTTAGCACTCCGACGCCTCCGCAAGTCAGGAGTTATTCTGTCAAGATCGAATCTGTATTCTAAAAATGGAGCTTCCCATGGCTTGATTGTTGATAATCTATTAAACACCTCTATATTATGGTTTAAACAAATATTTAAATACATTCTTTTATATACAATGAATCAAATAAAGAATCAGAGTAGGTGGTTGATTATAGGGTCTTCAACAACTTGCAATAGATCCTGAGTAAATGAATATTGCGAACAGCAATTACAAATCTTTCGTATTAGAAGACTAGGACCAAAACGGTGTTTATGATGTTGTGTTTGAGTTGGAAGCAAAACACAGTTATTTATACAACATGGCGGAAAAATACAGAGAGATGAAGCGATGTTATGATTTAAACAAATAATGACATTCACGAAGTTATCAGAAGCCCTGATGAGTATTTGTCTAAATTTGTAAATTAACAATTTAGACAAATAATACTATATATAATTGAAGCAAATATAATTTGTGAGACATCCATTCATCAACAAGTATGAAGCATCTAGTAATGGTTTTAATTTAAATCGTCACCTATAAAAAAAACAGTCGGCAATGTTAATAATACTGATTATCACGGATTCACTGTCGGAAGGAAACAGTATCTTTGTCATCGGTTTCTAGACAAAATCTTTCAAAAGTGATCGAAAATGGTGTTGTGTTCAATCATATCAATTTAAATGCGACAAGCAATAATTTAGACAATTTACAAGCTGTTACACGGAACGAAACTTCTGCGTGTGTGATAGTACTGGTATATTTAAAAATATTTCAAGGAGACATATTATTTTTATAAATATAGAGACTGGAGAGGAATTTTTTACAACATCAGTTTATGAATATGGTAAGTATTTCGATGTTTTCCGCTCTTGTATTGTGTCGCAGTAAATATAGGCAAATCCACCTTATCGATACATTATCAACAAAATATATTTTTTGTTTGAGTATGTTAGATTAAGGGAGAAAAATCCGTTAAGGATATATATTGTTGGCAGAGTTATCTCACATGGGACATAAGTCTGTATATCGATAAAGTATCAAATGTTATAAAATAATTTATATTTATAAAAATAATGATTTTGGATTGTTTTTCATGAAATATTATTATCATTTCTCTGAATATGTCCGGTTTCTTGCTTAATATATATTTTTCAACGATACAAATTAAAAACAACTGTAGATAAAACACGCACACACACATATATATATATATATATAAGGGCTAAGCAAACAAACCGCGATGACCTACTAAAATATGGAAAGAAGGAAAAGGCTGATATGATACCATTTATCCTGACCTACCATCCAGACAACCCCAAAATAGGTAAAATCATCGGGAAACACTGGCCCATGGTAGAATCATATGATGCACTAAAGTTAATCCTCCCGAACAAACTTGTAGTAGCCTACCGGAGACCAAAAAACCTCAAGGACATCCTAGTCAAGGCGAAGCTAGCGCCAATCACTAATCAAGACCACCTTAGTCAATCTGGCCCCTGTCGCGATAAAAGGTGCAAACCCTGTCAACACATGATAGAAACCAGGACATTTTCTAACACAGTGACGAGAGAAAAACTAAACATACATGGTCCAAACAAAACGTGCAAAACAGAGAATGTAATTTATCTCATCACATGTAAGATCTGTAGCCTGCAGTATGTCGGAGAAACTGAGAGGCTACACAAAAGGATCAACCTCCATAGATCTTTGGATAACAAAGAAGCTATACAGAAGTCCGGTCGCAGAACACTTCTCTTCCACTAGCCACACCTTCAGTGATATAACACTTATTGCAATTGCTCACAACCGCAAATGGAGTTCCGAAACCAGGAAAGAAAAGGAATCTTACTGGATACGACGCCTTCGAACATTAAAACCAAGCGGTTTAAATCAAGAAGACTAGAAAAAGACAGCCATGCACAAATTGAATTATCGTTTTCGACAGATTATTTCTTTTTTTGTCATGTATCCGCGCGAAGTTCTCATGAGAAAAAAATGTAATTTTATTCTTCACAATTTGCAAATAATGAAGGTACATATTAGACAAAGTCCTACAAAACGTCCGAATTACACATTCTGACTGGGTAAATAGAAGTAAAAATTACAACAATCGTCCAAATTTTACATTTTCATGGGTGATTACTAGCAGAATTCACAAAAATCTGATCAAAAGCAGAACAAATATAGTACATATTACTTTTTGCTAGTGCAAAAACCATACATAATTAAACATTATTCCAAACGAATTGAACTATTATATGGGGTGTTTAGTAGTAAATGTCACAAAAAGCGTCTGACGTACACATTCAGATGGGGGTGTTTAGTAGTAAATGCCACAAAAAGCGTCTGATTTACAGATTCAGATGGGGTATTTAGTAGTAAATGCCACAAAAAGCGTCTGATTTACAGATTCAGATGGGGTATTTAGTAGTAAATGCCACAAGAAGCGTCTGATTTACATATTCAGATGGGGTTTTTAGAAGTAAATGCCACAAAAAGCGTGTTTTATCGGGTGACATTCTTTATCTGGGAACTGATCCTATTTCTTCTTCCTATCTTCCTGAGTTAACAACCTGTGTTAATCGATGTGATCGATCTATAGAAAATTCCAGCTAAACATCTCATAAACGCTGGTGGATTAAAGTTTCATAAAATATGCCACAAAAAGCGTCTGATTTACACATTCTAAAGGAGTGTTTAGTAGTAAATGCCACTAAAAGCGTCTGATTTACAGATTGAGATGGGTTTTTTAGAAGTAAATGCCACAAAAAGCGTCTGATTTACATATTCAGATGGGGTGTTTAGTAGTAAATGCCACAATAAGCGTATGATTTACAAATTCTAATGGGGCGTTTAGTACTAAATGCCACAATAAGCGTCTGATTTACACATTCTAATGGGGTGTTTAATACTAAATGCCACAAAAAGCTTCTGATTTACACATTCAGATAGGGTATGTAGTAAATGCCACAAAAGCGTCTGATTTACACATTTAGAAGGGATGTTTAGTAGTAAATGCCACAAAAGCGTCTGATTTACATATTCTAATTGGGTGTTTAGTGGTAAATGCCACAAAAAGCGTCTGATTTAAACATTCAGATGGGGCTTTAGTAGTAAATGCCATAAAAAGCGTCTGATTTACACATTCAGATGGGGTGTTTAGTAGTAAATGCCACAAAAAGCGCCTGATTTACACATTCAGATGGGGTGTTTAGTAGTAAATGCCACAATAAGCTTCTGATTAAACACATTCAGATTGGGTGTTTAGTAGTAAATGCCACAAGAAGCGTCTGATTTACATATTCAGATTAGGTGTTTAGTAGTAAATGCTACAAGAAGCGTCTGATTTACACATTCTGATGGGGCGTTTAGTAGTAAATGCCACAAAATGCGTCTGATTTACAGATTCAGATGGGGTGTTTAGTATTAAATGCTACAAAAAGCGTCTGATTTACGCATTCAGTTCGGGTGTTTAGTAGTAAATGACACAAAAAGCAGCAAAGGGGGCGAATCAGACAACTTTTTTTTTGGTTATTTTTTATTATACCCTTAAAACGGTACGAATAGACCCTTCTCGCGAATAACCAGAAAAAAAATAAGTCTCCGACCCTTATGATTGTTGTCTGAAAACATTCGCGTTTTCGTTGATGAATCATAAATTTCACATTGATGTTGTGACTCGCCCCCTCTGCTGCTAAGGTTTACGGTGATTTTAACCGAATATTTTATCAAGTCCGATACGATATCGTGTCCTAGGGTCTGCTAAATTTATTGTCACAAATCCGTGTGGTTTTGACTGAGCGTGACTAAAGAAATTTCTAAATTGATTATGATTCATATCACCGCTGCACCAGGTCTGATGAATATTTCGTAGCGTATGAGTATCAACGCCGTTAAATACACACAACACATTGCAGTTATCTCTGATCACTTTTGGTATCTGAGTGTATCGTTGAGTGACATATATCACATCAGTGTTTTTATGCCTGCCTCGGGAAAATATTCTAGCAGGATTTTTTTTGATTATCTAAGATGATATCATCGTATACCACTAAATTGTTAATACTTCCATCAATAGCATCAAAGCTCGGGTCTTCCTCTATATCAGTAATAAACTCAATAAAATCTTCATCGATTTGAAATTCTCTTGCTTTCTCGTTAAAATCCTTTAGCACTTCATAGCATCGCTGATCGTCTACACTCGGGGCTATTAAATACAATTTGTTCCATTTCATCCATCTCGTTATCAAATTAAGTAGCAGTTGTGTCTTTCCGCTTCCAGATGGTCCGATTATAATCATTCTAATTGAATTCGGCAACATTTCATGATGTTTAATAGGTTCCCGTCGTCGGGTAGCTGAATAATCAATTATATTCATGCCGTTATATATAAATTATGGATCTATATTGTGTGAAGTGTAAAAAACGTACTGGCACAGATGACTTGACGACGATTACAACTAAAAATAACCGATCAGCGCTTTCTGGTAAATGCGTACAATGTAGTACAAAGAAATTTAGATTTGTTTCTAAACCCAAGGAACTCGAGGAACCTTTAAAAAAAACGAGGAGGTGATATCGCAGCCAAGCTAACTAAACTCCCTGGAACCCCATGGGCAAAATACCCTGGAGAAAAGCACCTTCCAGGATATAGCTACTGTGGACCGGGAACAAGACTTGATATCAGACTCAATGATCAAAATCAGCCCCGACCCGGTGAGGAACCAATAAACGCTATTGATAAGGCCTGTCACCTTCATGATGTATCTTATAAAAGCAGTAATCTTCAGCACAGGCATCTAGCAGATGTGAAATTAATTCATGCGTTAAATGCTATTTCTGATAAATCTTTCAAAGAAAAATTGGCTTCCTTTTTGATAAAATCGGCTATGAAAAGTAAATTGATGTTAGGTGCTGGTAATTAATAACAACATGGAATCTATTTATTATTCCCCAAGAGGATACTGGAGGGGTAAATCAGCAATCCATAAACTCGCTAGCGCTGCAAAAGTGAAATAAACCACTGCGGCTCATTGGTTATCCAAACAGGCACTATGGCAAATTTATCTACCACCGCCTAAACAAATCAATTTCTCGCATTTTGATGTGACCGGACCCAATGAAGTTCATCAGGCTGATATATTATTTCTGCCACATGATCGTGGTTACAAATACGCATTAACCGTAGTTGATATTGCAAGTCGATACAAAGAAGCAGAACCGTTAAAAACAAAATCAGCCACTGAAGTGGCTTCTGCATTTGAAAGGATTTATCGAAGGAGTCCTCTGCACTGGCCAAATCTATTACAAATTGATCCTGGCAAGAAATTTCAGGGTGCTGTGTTATCAATAATGAAAAATCATAAAGTCACTATCAGACGAGGACATACTGCGCTACATCGTGATCAGGCAATTGTAGAACGGTTTAATAAAACCCTTGCTGAGCGGTTATTTGGATATCAATACGCAAAAGAATTCATCCAAGAAAAAAGATCCCGTGAATGGGTTAAAAGGTTACCAGCTGTGATTACTGCACTGAATAACGAGATTACTAGAACCATCAACATGAAACCTATCAACGCGATTAAAAAGAAGTCGATACCTGAAAAACCACAAAAGGATTTTAGCGTTTCCCAACCAATTCTTGGTAGTAATGTCATTGTGAGGTACTTATACGAACCAGGAGAGCTTGAGGGTGGCACAAAAAGGGCTACTGATCCTATTTGGAGTGTTACTGCACACAAGATATCTAGTATAACACGATCTACGGGTAGACCTCCAATCTATAAACTGGATTCAACTGCCCCTCAACGGGGTTTTACTAGACAACAATTACAAGTGATACCTGAGGATACTCAATTACCACCGCATGGGCTTAACTAGCACCCTTGCGTCTATTGCACTCAAGACAAGTCAACATCACATTATTTCTGACATGACCGAGATTGTTATTTTTTCTGTCAACGGTGAATTGGCGAGGATCCTTATCCCAATACTGCCAACGCATTATACAATTGCAACTCGCGCAGTGATTATTCTGTTGTTGCTTCAGAGTAATTATTAATTCAGCATCAATATCAAATTCTCGTTGTTTTTTTTTTGTCTTGTTGTTTGTAACCGGAGAGTTTTTTTATCAATAATATCATCTATTGTGGTGTCATTATCATCGCCAATGATTTCATCATCGCCTGACTCTGTCAGGACAATTCTTAGAAGCTGATTTATTTTTCGTACTCTGGATACTGAAAGATAGACTAAATTCGACCATTCTATGCGATTATCTACCATCCAAACAATTGTATCCGATATAGTCAATCCCTGTGAAGAATGTATCGTCGCTGCGTATCCTAGCGTCCATGGGGATTTATTAGCACGCAATGCATCTTCAACGACATTGATATCAACCAGCACAATATCATTTAATACGAGAATCTGCTTTTCACTCTGTCCTGGAATATCAACTTCAATGTTCTGTTTTCGTGTATCCGATGGCCTATAACATAACGGTACTGGAAGTGTTGCAAATTTTTGTTTATGCAATTCAAATAACTTCATCTGAAGTGTGTCCCTGACTATTTTTCTACTTGCAATGATTAAATCATTTGGTCTCCACGCTTCCCAAAACTCATTCATTGGAGTTTCTGAAATTATTTCACGCGCTATTTCACACTGGATTTTATCCGGTTGTAATCTAATTAGTTTCTTAAATTCTTTTAATTCATTATCAAGTGATCTATGATCGGTATCAATTTCTTCATAATAGTCTACAAAACCCTTTAGCCATTCATGGGGAGATGCACCGACAAATGGTGGTGGTTGGCCGTGATCACCGCACATGACGACTTTTGTATTTTTCAATAACAACCACTCAAGAAATATTTTTAAGACATCTTCGGACACTGTGTCTATTTCATCCCAAATAATAATTTCAGGAATAAATTTCTCTCCCATGCGCTCAGGAGTCCATTTATCTCCCTTCCATCTGAAGAAACTATGATAAGTGCAGGCATTTACCCCTCTCTGTATCATTTCTCTTGCAAGTCTGTGAGTCGGTGTTAGTACAATCATGTTTGGATTGGAAACGCTAGCGTTTCTACGGAATAACTCAATTGCCCGGGTTGTTTTTCCTGACCCACCACATCCGTTTAAATAAACTGTTTTATATCTACAGATTGGATCAGAAATCGGTGGTGCACTAGAAAATTCTGAACACTGATTGCTTTCTAAGTAATTATTTTCAATGGTAACATCTGCTGATGGAATATAATCATGAAGCATTTCCTTCTTAATTCTCCATGACCCCCAATTCTCGTTGCCAGTAGCCTTAAAATCAGCCATTTTGCTATTTATGTAAAATGAGTCAGTAGCAACTCTAACTGCGGTGGTAGGAAATCTATTGATCATTGAAAATAAATTAATAGAAGCATAACCAAGCATAGAAGCTCTCAAATGTGTGTACTGCGGATTGTATCCATCAGTGTAAGTAACAATTGTACCCAATTTGGTTCCATCGGACATAAATGCGTCCTTACGATTGACATATAGGCCCCTATTCGTTAAATCCGTGATTACAAAATCGTATTCAGCATTGTCTATAATCAATCGTGAAGAATATCTCGTATTATCATCTTTGCCACCTTGGGTAAATGTACCGATTATTCTTCGTCCAAGGCCTTTGCTTCATTGTTTCTGATTTCAAATAACTGTTGGAACCAATCCATGATTTGTTGTTCACTGAAATTTGGAAACAGTTTTCGCTCTTCGCTAATTATTTTTTCTAGATCAGGTTGTGGTAACCAGACTGATTTCTGTGCTCGATAGGATATAATTGCTTCACTGACAATTAATGATTTTAGCATCTTACAATCAAGCATATACCGTAATAACACTATTGGCATCCAGTGTTTTTCAGACATGTGTTTACCAATCCAAAGATAACTACACGGATGAAGTCCTTCAGCCATTTCAAATGATACTACACAAGCGAATCCGGTTAAATCGAAATGTGGCAGTGGTCCATTAATAGCAACACGGGTCATTTCGTGTGTAGGGTGTCCAAATCGTTTGAAATATTTCTCACACTCTCCATACCCAAGAAAACTTCCTGGATAACACGCAATCATATCAACTGAAATAACGGTATCAGCGGTGTATTTTGTGTTCCATAATTCTCCATGGCCGTATTCAAGACAGGACAATTTGACATCTGATAAGAACTCACTTCGGGTTGGTTTCCACGCGTTTTTCTTTCTAGCAAAATGTGCTGCAATGGATGGTACTGTAAAACAGTTTGCTAATAATTGATCGTTGTCTTCCTCCAGAGAAAACTCACTAGCTAGTTGTTTCATTTGATTATGCAGCTCTTCAGTACGGTATAATTCTCCGTTGGGCCTTACAAACTGATCAAATCTACATTCTTCGTCTGAAGTACTATGAAATAGCCACACTGACACAGGATCGTTTTTACTCAAATGGTAAATAGCATCAAATAATCTCTGCTCTGAAAAAAACTCTTCGGTTTGGGATAGATATTTTACGGTTCTATCCCGTGGGAATATTGTTACTGCAGATGACCACGCGTGTGCGTTATGATCAATAATTTCAATGGGAGCTCCCTGTGATTTATATTTCGATTCGTATAATACTTCTCCGGTGATTGTCCTTACCGATATTGGAAATCTTAATGATTTTTCTAATTTAGTTATATATTAGTTGCCCCATGCTCTTTTACCGTGAACTCCCACTCGGTTATTTTTTTTCGTCTTAGATCAGTTAGTTTATTTCCCCGGGACGCATTTGTGAAGTGTTTTATTATTCGTGTTGCTACACAATTGAGCCCTGTCGAATATTTCATGGGTGCTAGTTTTGCAATATCAGGTTTGTCATTGACTGGATATATCCCGTAAACAACTACTGTGACAGGATAAGATTTTTCGTAGTAGGGTTTATCAAGTCCAGTCAAAATTCCTGGTTTTGAATCCTGAGTCACAGTGACAGTTTTTTTGTCCTTAAGAATAGGCTCGTATTTGTCCCTAATGATCCATTTTCCATTATCACGGATAAGGAATTTTATTCGAAAAAAATTTCTTTCTTCCCCAACATTTGAGATTATCACTGCTGCTTTTTCATCATTCATGGTAGCGTCAACAACACCATCAATTCGAAATGTTGACCAACAATGAGCTGCCCCATCACGCTTGAATTCATTAAAACAGTCTCTGATTTTACTAATCAAGGTTCTATCAAGAATTTTATTCTTTGGTGTATCAGAAACTCTATCAAGATTGAATTGAACACTTTTCCAGGGCTTACTTTTCGATAATCTCTCGAACTCCTCCATACTATAATTAAAACAAGCATTTAAATGAAAGATTTAAGTATAATGAATCATTGCAAATGGCTTATGATTGGATCAGTGACACCGTGTAACAAATCATGCAGAAATGAATTCTGTTGGTATCATATGCAAAGCTTTCGTCGTGGAAGCCTTGGTCCGTTACCCTGTATTCGATGTGGGGTTGGGGTCAGGGGAAAATCGCAATTATGTCTTAGGTGTGGCGGCAAACGATACAGGGAACTAAAACGCTATTATGATAAAAGAATAAAAAATACTGTCATTGACCCCAACGATGACAAAATCATAAAGACTCCTCAAGATTATATACAGAGACTTATAATTAAACCAAACAATGAATTAGAAAAATAGTGTTATTATACAAATGAACCAAGAATTCAGACCTCACCCCGTGCTTGTTAATTATGAAGCATCCCGTGATGGTATTATCAGAAACCGCAGATTGAAGAATCCAGTTGGATTTGTGACTAATCGAGGGTATTTGATGTTTAGTGCTGGGAAGAAAAAATATCTCTGTCACAGATTCGTCTTCGAGGTGTTTAATGGATTGATCAAGGATGGTTATGTTATTGATCATATTGATTCCGATTCTCAGAATAATTCTTTACCAAATCTACAGGCCATTTCAAAAGAGACAGGACAAAAAATTCGATTTTCGTATGTCTATCACACCAAGGGAGACAACTCTTAAATATAGCCAATGGATATAACCAAGGGAGTTATCTCGCTTAGATTGTGATTCAGCGGCTGGGTATTGTTTTATAAGAAAAGAAATATTTTCTTTTTTTTTTTTTTAGTGTTTAAGTCAAATATTCTGTCTCCTTTAAATACCGTGAAACACCATTAATAAGTAATTTAAGAAAATAAAATAACACCCTGTGGATTGCTGTATTAAGTTACCTTATATACTTTCTCCCTTAGATTGTGGTAATTTGTTTTATGGGTTGTGATTCAGCGGCTGGGCATTGTTTTGTAAGAAAAGAAATGTTTTCAAACAATTATATTCTTTTTTCTAGTGTTTAATGCAAATATTCAGTCTCATTTAAGTACCGTGAAACACCATTAATAAGTAATTCAAAAAAATAAAATAACACACCATGTGGATTGCTGTATTAAGTCGCCTTATATACTCTCTCCCTTAGATGGTGTCGGGTTATTTCCCCTTAAATTGTGATTCAGCGGCTTGGGCTATAATTAATTAGAAAAGAAATCAAATATAAAATGTTTTCAAACGATTATATTCTTTTTTTTAGTGCTTTATGCAAATATTCTGTCTCATTTAAATACTGTGAAGCACCATTAACAAGTAATTCAAGAAAATAAAATAACACACTCTGTGGATTGACGCTGCTGTATTAGTCACCTTATATACTAAATGAAAGGTTTAAAGCTGGGGCTTTCAAAGGCCAATCCGACCAGTCAAAAAATAACCCACGCCATTGACACGTGTGCGTGGTCGACTTTTCTCAATCATGCAACCGGGTTTAATTTCATGGGCTGCTTTGATTGGTCGGATGGCCGTAGAAAATCAGCCCCGTCGTTTCATGTTTGTGATGTCTTGTGCCGTCCCATCATCATTACATCATCATTGAATTATAATCCATCCTTAATTAAGTTAATTAAGTATATGTATACCTACAATTTGCCACAACACTCGAGTGGAGATATATACGGTATTTGTGCTGTCCTTAATTAAGTTAATTAAGTATATGTATACCTAAAATTTGCCACAACACTCGAGTGGAGATATATACGGTATTTGTGCTGTCCTTAATTAAGTATATGTTGTGACGTCACCCAAGCATATCTTCTGGGCGGTCTAAGATGGCGTTTGCCACGTTAGGCCTCCCTTCCGGAGATGTATGTTTCGGGTTTCCTTTGGGCTTACTTGGATGTGAAGGCAACCAAGGAGTTCCAAAGATGTGTTGTCGTATATATGTAACCTCTAGGTCATTTCACGTAAACATACCCTCTTGTGATTCTAACCCGTTATTTGACGAGTTAGATTCACTCTTAGGGGAATATGTTTCCGGTGAATGTAAATATAAATGACCTAAAATAAATAACATCCATGGATGTAATTAGCTCTCCGTCACATTTGGGTAGCCCCGTATGGTGTTAAAAAATGAATTACCGGCCAAATAGGGTCAAATCGAGATCGAAGAAATCTCAGAAAAAAATGGAAATACTCAAAGAAAGAACCCTATGAAAGACACAGTGGCCTATATCAAGGGGGCCAAATGACTGATAACCGCTCATCATGGTTGTTATTTATTTTTGTCTGCATTTATATTTATATATACAGAATTAATTTTAAAAAATATATTTATATATACAGAATTAATTTTAAAAAAGATATTTATATATACAGACTGAATTTTTAAAATATTAACGGCTCATTTATTTTTGAAAAATGAATTAGAAATATGTATTATCATATATGAATTCTGAAAATATGAAAAGCATCATAGTTGAAATTGCAAAATTGAAAAATCAGGATATTAAATTGTCAGATGGGTTAAATCCTGATCAAATCAAGTCGGATTTTCAGGATATAGAATACGGAGTTAGCACTAACAAGTATATGTTACCAAAGAAATATGCACTCATCAAAAAAATTCAAAATTCTATTCGAGACTCTCTTGCATTTTCCAGTGAAGTAGGTGTGTTTGTTCCGTTATATACTATCGTGGAAGGAATACGAAAATAATTGGGTAACGAATATGAATTGAAAAAGGAAGTTAATTCTAAAATTAGAAACTTACGAGCGTTAATTCAAGAAAATGAACTATTTTGATTGACCGACCCTAAAAAGATTTTGTCAGACAGTAAAATCTCCTTGAGATTTTCATTTTTTTGTCATTTTTTGATTGAATCAGTGAAAATATTTCACACTGCGAAAATAAAATAGAATCCTAACAGCTTTTCTCTATGGAAAATCCAATGCAAAATCGACTACTTGAGCCTACGAGGTTTTTTGATGAAAATCGATGAAAAATGACGAAGATAGGCAAAAATTGATGAAAAATGGCTAAAAATCATCAAAAATGAGTTTTAACAGCTTTTCCTTATGGAAAATCCCATGTAAAATCGACTACTTGACTGTAAAATCTCTTTGAGATTTTCAACTGAAAACCACCAAAATGGCACCAAAACTGTCAAAAACAGGCAAAATCAATGGATAAAAAATAAAAATATTTCACAGCAATAAAAAATTGGACCGTTAAGGATGGAATCATCGATGGGAAAAATTGTTTTGCAATTGAAAAATGGTTTCTGATTTCAAATAATGGTCAATGAAGCATTAACGACCCGATTGGCTCGTGAGCGACTAGATGCAATTAAGAAATTTATACCAATTCGCGACTCTGTCAGGAATAAACTGCAAGAACGACAGAGTCTTCAGACTGATTTTGCTGCGGGATCTGAAGAGTTGTTTAAACCAATAACTACAACAACGAAACAGATAGTGTCAACAATCTCTGAGCAAGGAAAAAAACAAGAAGAGACTTTTCTCCCTGTGTTAGAAAAAATAGCAAAAAGAACTAAACAAACAAAAAAGTCTTTAGAAACACTTCCAGTAGATATAGTAGCTACTTCACGGCAACAACAAAAAAAAAGAGCAAGTACTAGAAGAACTAGGTGCTATTGCAAGAAAACAAGAAGAGGAAGAAGACATTACTATAGCAAAAATGCATTCACCGCAAAGTATATTTAAAAACTTTGCATACAACATAATTAAAAGTTTTAAAGATGACAATAATTTAATTAACTTTACCGTGCGGAATTTTCCACTCGATCAAAGAGAAATAGCTGTAAACAAAGGGTATAAAGAGTATATAAAAAACGACGAGAATTGGATAAAAAAAGTATACTTGGCAAACCGTGGTAGATTTAGAATCACAGAAAGTAACCGCAATAATTTTGAGAGTTTTAAAGACAAAGTATTGAGTAGAATAAATCAAATGAATATAGTAGTTAAAGAGGATGAAGAGGAGTCAACTGAAGATAAGTATTTAGGTAGCGGAATAGTTGAAAACACTAGCGTTACTTGTCCTGGTAACATTCTCAGTGATATATCACGGTTAGAAGTCCTCATCGGAGGGAAACGAGCCGGAAACAACTCACCGGAAATAATTAATGAGGCAGCTGATATCTGTAGACGATTATTTGCCGGTGGTATCATGGACATTAATGTATATCGAGAACTCATTGCTGAGTCAGTTGAAAATCACAAAGATGCCCATGGTTATTACAGCGATTGATCACTAATTAAAAAACTACTAGTTTTATAACAAGATGATTATACACTACAATCATGATAAACCAACCCCCGTCTATGTAGTTAATTCACGGTTTCCAGTTTATAGAGCATACTCCGGAGATGGTTTAGGTAATACCATTGCAGGGTTATTTACAAGAATGGCCCCAAAAGTGATGCCGTTAGCTAAACAACTAGGAATGAAAGCCATTGATGTTATTCGTGATAAGGGTATTAGTACTGTTGGAGATCTTGCCGGGAAAGCGTTTTCAACTGCGAAGGATAAAATAACATCATTAGTGAGACGAAGAAAGAAACAGGTACCATTGCCATCTACAGCAGAGATGCCTGCGAGTGTTAGTAAAATTATAAATAACGCAGTAGATGAAAAATTAGCGTCGATGGTAAATCAAGGGGACCAAAATAACATGACAGCAAACATGATAGCAGGAAGTGGCTTTAAAAAATCACGACGAAAACGCTTGCGTTTTTCACGATGAAATGGAAAATCCGATTTAGACTCTGATAAATAGAATAAAATGTTCAAAAGGTCATCTGATCCAGCATTTGATATGGATGCCCCAGTGCGTAAAGATGATTCTGTACGCGATTTTCAATTTTATTCTTATCACGCAGTACAACCAGATCTCCGATCACGAATTGAACTTCAAGTTCATGATACCAGTAAATACTTTTTGCCTTGTGAAGCGTTTATTGAAGTAGAAGGAGAACTTGTAACAAATGATGCTGCACATAATGATCCTCCATATGACATTAGCCAAACTACCCGAGTTGGTTTTGTCAATAACGGTATCATGGCGTTATTTGAAAGCGCTAGATATCTCATTGATGGAAAAGAAATTGAATCCATTGACCGTGAAGTTGATGTGGCTACAACAATCATAGGGTTAGCAAGATATTCTGATGATTATACAAGATCAACTGGTCCATCTATGATGTTTTCTAAGGATATTACTGAAAACCCTGAACACAACCAGTATTCTAGAGTCAAGGCAACACATGCTTCTTCAGTTAATCCAGCACCAGCCGGATATACAAGACCAGCTGGTGATTTTGATGTCATAAATACTATTACTACTTACAATCTAGGATTTGCAACACGTGTATCAACATTACAAGGACAGCGTCGACAATTTTCATGTGCAATTCCACTGCATCATATATTCGGATTCTGTAGAAACGTCCGAAAAGTTATTTATGGAGCTAAACACACAGTAGCGCTTGTACGAAAGGGTACTGATAATGATGCAATATGGCATGATGCTGGTGTTCCTGATGGTAAAGTCGTTTTAACAAAACTAGCATTATGAATGCCAGTGTTAACTCCATCAATTACCGCAGAAGAAAATTTGTTATCATTTATGGACCAAGGAGGAAAGTCGTTATTGAGTTGGTTATCAGTGACTACGGATACTAAACAAGACAATGTTGATGGTACATTCACATGGCACCTGGCATCAAAACAAGGGGTTTCAGCTCCACGTCATATATTTATTGCATTACAGAATAATGTACGAGTTGGTAATCAACAACGAAGTCATATGATATTTGATCAGTTAGGTGTTAATGAAGTCTCGCTGAGAATAAACGGACAACAGGAACCATCTGAAGATGTGCAACTTGATTACGATCAAAATCATATTGCACGTGTCTATCATAACCTGTTGTCATTTATGGCACGTGATCAAAATGTGGATACCGGTTTGCAAATATCACAATTGGATTTTAAAGGCCTCTATCCGATTTATTACTTTTCGCTGGAACATCTTGATTTAACAAGACAATCTGTCGTTGATATACACTTTAGAGCCCGTGTAACCCGTCCTGGTGGTGTTGCTAATTATAGAGCGGTTGCTGTCATTCTCAGTGATAAATCAATGCTACTTGAAGGTGTTGGTGGACGAATGAGATTTATTGATGCACCAGTGGAAAATCTTTGATTGAAAATCCGAAGGATTTTTCCATTAGAATCAATCTGTATTTGTATAATGTCATATAGTAATATCAATGTGTCATTGACACCTGGTCAGTTAAAAAAATTGCAATCAAAATCCGCTAAACAATGTGGAACCACAATCACGTTGAAACCTAATCAAATGAATGGCGGGGCAAATAAATTGCCACTGACAACTCGTCAAGTGAAACATTTCAATGATGCTTTCAAGGATAAAAAAGGAGTTCAGATCACACTCTCTTCGGCTGCTATCAAAAATATGATAAAAACAGGTGGTATATTTCCGTTGTTTGCTGCAATACCAGCATTGGTTCCGGCAGCAGCCCCAGCAGTAGCAAAAGTGGCCGCATTGGGGGTAGTTGGAGGCTTGGGAACAAAAGCGGTACAGAGCATTGCTGAATCATATGAACCGAAGAAAGGTCGAGGGTATAAAAAAAAGGGACGATCTGTTCACAGATTGGGTCTAAGACTACCAGGAACCCCGTATTCATGGTACAGCGGAAAGGGTCTAAGACTACCAGGAACCCCGTATTCATGGTACAGCGGGAGATCCGTTCACGGATCAGGCCTGAGACTACCAGGAACGGTTTATTAATTGAGGAGTCTATGGTTCCAATGTCCAATTTTGATTTAATGGATGCTGCTAAAAAACTAGTGATTAAAAATTTCAGAGGTGTTTTTATGAAAGATCAATTACCACATCAACCAAACAAAACTGAAACAGGTATTATTAATCTCGATAACAGAACCGGACCTGGAACTCACTGGGTTGCATACGCTATTGATCCACGTGGGATTGTCTATTTTGATTCATATGGATTAGCCCCACCAAAAGAGTTTATGCGTTACATAAAACAATTTCCAATGAAGACTTGGTATTCTTACGCTACCAACACAACAAATCAATGACCCACCAATATGCGGCAGTGAAGTATTAAATGTCCTTGACGCTATTTGAGCATCTAGAAAATCACCACACATAGTCGTAAATGACTACACCAGCAATCGCTTTTAAGAGAGAGAACGAGT
Organism: Unio delphinus; assembly: GCA_029339505.1. Taxonomy (NCBI): domain Eukaryota; kingdom Metazoa; phylum Mollusca; class Bivalvia; order Unionida; family Unionidae; genus Unio; species Unio delphinus. Next base: position 4,003,125 of record JAQISU010000131.1, read on the forward strand.
TTTACAATAACATGATTGATATTTGGGGGAGACCTCTGAAACCCAAACCCGATGACACTGCAACTCCTGATTCTATCAAGGATATAAAAAAAAAAATAAAGATGAAATCGCTGAGACGTTGAACTTAACAAGTGTTGACCCGAATGAAATAGTTGTATTTCAAGACAAACAGGGTAAATTGAAAACCAGTAATATTTCTCTGGATGATATTTTGGTTAAACAACAAAACGCAATCGAGAACACCGTTGCGTTATTTTCCGATCAAGGTAAATTGAAAACCAGTAATATTTCTCTGGATGATATTTTGGTTAAACAACAAAACGCAATCGAGAACACCGTTGCGTTATTTTCCGATCAGGGTAAATTGAAAACCAGTAATATTTCTCTGGATGATATTTTGGTTAAACAACAAAACGCAATCGAGGATACTATCGCGTTATTTTCCGATCGGGGTAAACTCAAACCGGGTGTACTTTTTTTGACGATTACAGATCGATTTAAAACTCTCAACGATTCTGCGTTGGAACTAGAAACACTTCAATCTAAAACCGAAGAACACATAAAACAGTTTACCGCATTTCGTAGAAATATCATTGATAAATTTATTGGAACTACATTCGATAAAATTGAACTAAAACTCCCTGATATTAAAAAATCCATCGATGAGACGAAAAACTTCATCGACGCCGTCAAAGGTGATCTTTCGATAATGATAACAACCATTGAAAAAACAAAAATTCCTCATGAGAAAACCAACAACTTAGTATACACGATCCAACACGGATCATTTGAGTGGTCACCTACAAACAACAAATTAGATATCACTGCAACCGTTAAGGGTATTTATCGATTAACACTAGTAACACCATTGTCTCAATTTAATATTTCATCGTCCAGTTCATCCGGGGTCAATAATACGATTTCAACGATCATCGACAAGAATACAACTGAAAAGTTTACAATTACATCTACTGATAAAGATTTGGTTAGGGTCTCAACAACGTGGTATGTGGAATTCGTAACGAATTTAAGTAAATCGTAATTGAAAACGATAGCGTATTTAAAATAAAAAATGTTTTCATCATCGCAATATCGCTATGATCAGGTCAGAGAATATCAAACTAGACTCAAAACCTTGTCTGAGGAGTATGCAATGAAAATTAAAAAATACCGCAGGAGAATTACCGCAATTGATGTTACTGTGTACGCTGTGAGTGGTGTAATCACCGGAGCTGGTATTATACTGTCTTCAGTGACAATGATGGCTCCGATAGCTGTTCCAATTTGCATTTCTGCGGCAACAACAATCGCTGGAATTATTTCAATAATCACAAAAAAAATATCCTCATGCAGCCAACGGAAACTACAAGACTACATAATTCAATTTCATGTTGTGTCTACTGCATACTCGCAATTATCCTCATTGATATCGTCATCGCTCGATGATACAATTATATCAGAGAGTGAGTTTTCAGCGATGGTAGGTATTTACGATTCCGCGGTGTCAAAATTAGAAATACAACATGAGTATAATAACAATGACAACACAGATGGAATTACTTCAACAAATAGTGGAGAACACGAACCCAGTACAAACAAGCATGATCTCAATAACCTCAACGAATCCAGAATTCAGTGTGAATTTCCCCTCTCCGGTCCCAGTGAAGGAGATAGCGCTAGCAAAATTACGAGTATACCACAGTTGGCCAAATATTAGGTCAAAATCATTTGGTGGTCAACAACCCAATAATTCACTGGTATTTGCAAATAAGAATAAACCCGACGGTACCCCAGACTGGAATGTTGTTTCCATACCAACCGGATCATACCAAATCGAACAAATCAATAATGAATTCTTTCGTAGAATAAAATCGATTACTGGAAAAGAATCAAAAATAGCTATAACGGTTCATGAGCCAACACTATCATCTGCCATTGAAATAAGCACAGAGGGTTACGTCGTAGATATCTATCAGAGTTCTATTAGAACCGTACTGGGATGGCCTGAAATCCCACCCGGGGGAAAAACCGTTGATTTACCAAAACCACAAAAATCTGATTATATCACCGACAGAATAAAACCTGATAATCCAATAAAGAGTTATAAAGATCATAGATTTACTATAGAGTTTTTTAGTTTAGTATATCGACCAATTGGAGAAGAGGAGGAAATAAAGGGATATCATCATTTTTTTGTTAACGAACCTAAAATCATTGACAATTTCACAGCAATGAATAAAGATTTTTCATTGTTGTTAATATCCCTTAAATCCGGTACTCTCACTCGAGATGAATTTATCAGCGTTGTAGAAACATGTAACAAAATCATCAATGACATGGAAACATTTAACCTAAAAGTTATTCAGGATATATTAGATCACAATAATCCCCAAACGAGAACAACATTTGCATTGAACTTAAATATCCCCGTCAAAGATATTCCAACAGTCAAACTACGAGGATATAACGTACAAGAACTAAAAAAACTTCTCAATAATGCCATCGATGTTGGTTTTAAAATAATTCATGATACGTGGAAAAAAACAGCATCAGGGGAAATAAAAATCCTCAAATATAATAATGACCCAGATGGTGGTGGCAGGCATATTGCTCCGTTCAATGTGAATATTTCAACGGTGATTGCGCTCAATTTAGTATGTGATGTGATCGAAGGAAGCTATCAAATAAATTTAGAACGATCAAATCAAGCTCAGCAAGGATATATTTTGTATTCATTTGCACCAATAGCTCCTCCAGGGTTTTTAATAATTGAGTCCCCGGTGAATCCAGTATATATGCGATGTCATAATAATTCATTAACCAGAATTAATTTCAAACTCACTGACCAGTCTAATAATCTGATTGATTTACAAGAGGAGGTTTTACAAATTAGTCTCTTTGTAAAGTCGTAAAGACTTTCATCCTAAGGGGATTTTCGTCGTAGTAAGGACTTGATAAAATATTCGGTTAAAATCACCGTAAACCTTAGCAGCAGAGGGGGCGAGTCACAACATCAATGTGACATTTATGATTCATCAACGAAAACGCGAATGTTTTCAGACAACAATCATAAGGGTCGGAGACTTATTTTTTTTCTGGTTATTCGCGAGAAGGGTCTTTTCGTACCGTTTTAAGGGTATAATAAAAAATAACCCCAAAAAAAGTTGTCTGATTCGCCCCCTCTGCTGCTCAAAAAGCGTCTGATTTACACATTCTAATGAGGTGTTTGCTAGTCGAAGTCACGAAAATCGTATACGAATTTGAAAATATATAAATTTATTATATTTTTTTTTGTCAGGTCAGTGACTTTTTTGAAACGTAGAAAGTGAACGTAGTTACTAATTTCCTGACTGCGGGTGTCATTAAGATTTTTATGTAGATATTCACTTGTATATTTTCCTATCCAACACATTACCGATTTGGTTTGATTTTTATTCTCGTCAATAAAGAATTACGACATCGGAGATTATTTGAATTAATGGGTTCTTCTACAATCAAATATCCAGAGGCTACATGACAGAAGAAGATATGCTGAATACATCCTTGCTGAGACTGATTTAATATTTCATTATTTGTCTGATAACATCTATCAATTAAATCACATACAAGATTGACTGCGATCACCGAGGTAATATTTACGATTCCTGGAGAAATATAATGAACATGCTTGTATGAAACAGTATGGTATCTTATAATAACTGCCGTCAGATTTATGGTTCTCCATGCGGTAACTATTTAGGAATGTTTTTATTGTTAAGATCGCTGAGTGTTTTTCTTTCTTCATTTGAAAGTGATGGTATTACAAATGTTGCTAATTGTTGTTCAGTTATTTTATAGTGATTAAGAAATAGCTTATCTGGTTCGAATATTTTTATATCACTACCTCCATAATCATATATGTTTTTAAAATGTATTTCTTGATCACGAATTTGTATATTACTGTACTCGACATTGGGTATAATCTGATTTAAATGCCGGATTGTTTCTATAAATAGTTATTTTGATTCATCATAATACTATTGTGTGCTGCTAACTAATAAATTGTGCAATCTACCATATTATCGAGTTTCTTTTACTCGGGTTTAAACCCTGTGATCGATCTTAATGTTGGGTATAAATAAGAAAAAAATTTATAAAGATATCTAAAGTGAAAATATACACCTGATCATCAGGCGCTATTCGAAACGGACCTTGTATTGCGAATTTGTAAAACGGATGCATGATCGTGCAATGATGTAATAAGAGCACAAAAAGATAAATGATAATATAAAGCAAAGGATATTACAAAGCCACGACGTAATACCTAATATACAATACTGGCGATATTCTTCAAATATAGTCTTTATCTATAAACAGTTGGAACATATATATATATATATATATATATATATATATATATATATATATACATATATATATATATATATATATATATATATATATATATATATATATATATATATATATATATATATATATATGTGTGTGTGTGTGTGTGTGTGTGTGTGTGTGTAATATACGGTAATACAGAAAGGGAAAACAACAAGCTCTTTAGAAATTTTAAGAAATAATAAATTTATGACGTATGCTGAAGTCTGCACTATGTGTAGAGTTCCTGGTACAAACACAATATTTAACACTCGGATGTTGCAAATCAGATTAAAAAGTTTCTATTCCGATATAAGAATTATTACTTTAGCGTAGCAATTAACTGAATAACGCATGTGGACAAATGCTATGCATAAGCTTAATACACTATTAGGAACATTAACGTCTTACAGCACCTGGCCAAGAGCTCAGCCACATTTATATTTGGAGCATCATATGTGCCGCGCTCCCCTACCCCCAATAAGTGACTCCCGACAAAGAATAAATGATTTTGAGTGCCTGTTTGGTACGATTTTGACATTGGCTGTCCTCGAAACTGATGGAGTGATGCAACATGTGATTGCGTGCTCATTGGTAAAGCAAAATGCACGCTCAACAAAGATTACTAACCCAATTGGTCTAATGAATTGTTACGTGTGACTGGACGACATCTGATTCTTGGATGGACGCTTCGAAAGTTATTGGATATAAAACAAAGTGACCATAATGCCCATCAACACACCTTCAGCTACCACAACAATCGTCACCACTCATTCACCCAGTTCTTCAAAAGCATATATTGTGGATGTGGTGGGGAGAAAATATGCATAAAGCGCAAATCGTATTTATTGCCACTTGTTTTTGTGTATTTGGTTATGTCACTTCCAATTTGAGTTTGCAGCAAGGAGACAAACAGTTGTTGACCATTTTACTGAGCAGTTGCATCGGTTTTCGTCTTCCGCATCCTCCCTTGAAATTATCTTCCTCTAATGGGAACAACCGGAGCACTGCATCTACCATCAACCACTCTCCTAGCAGTCAAAGCTCCAGTAATAACAATCCTCGTTTATACACTCCTGACACTTCGAGCGACCCCTTGAACAGCAGAACTCTCGACTTATGAACAACAATAACCAAATGTGTGTGGACATCCACATACGGCGACAGATAATTTGAGCCTAAAGCTCAACAGCAATATGGATTTGTATAAGAGTTTTAGATCTTCGGTAAAAATGAACAATCGACTCAGTTTGATGCTTGTGTACTCCAATGTGGTTCAGTACAACGAGGTCGGACACACCTCTTCTATGTTAATGCATGTCATTCATTTTAAAGTGGATTCTACAACGAACACGGACGTGGAAGATGGAAACAGCTTTTACGTATACCGCGAATGTTTGCATCCTCGCTGTTTGTACGTCACTAAGTCATGTTTTGAAACGGTCAGCATTTCTATATAAGGGAATCTTAGACAACATCTTTTTTTCAACCAAGGAAAAGTTTCGGTGCAATTCCATTGCCGATAAAGATTATATAACGACGCGTAAGTCATATATCCTGTGTACCTATGAGTCACTTGACAGCGAGGACATGGTATAGCATATATGTTAAAATGGGCCTGTCGTTAGGTGGTCCCCGTTTTGAAACTGATGACGACATGAGGATGACACCCCTTGAAAGTTACCGCTATGATGAAAAGCAAACAGCTTTCATAAAAGAAAAAAAAAACACACAGACGCTTTCATGAGAGCAGGCAAATAATATCCTGCTTTAAAGCGGCAAACATTTTGGATCCGCGAAATACTTAAAGTCATAGACGCTGTCGAGTGAAGCATTCCTATTTCTCCGACGCGACAGCAAGGCCAATGCAGTAAAAGACGATTTAAACATCTTTGTAGAGAACTACACCCACACGAACTACGAAGACTGACAAACGAAGAACCGTTTGAGAGGTAGATGATTTGTATTATTAACAATCAGAGAGACGAAACAGAAACCGAGAGTCTTGCACCACTTACCAGTCGGAACTATATCTGTCTGACATGCCGCTCAATATGGTGACGATGCAAGAATCTCAATCTGTAGAACTTAATCCCTTCTCCTCTTTGACAGCCTCATATCCGATCGAATTTGAAATCAAATGACATCCATAAAATGACATCGATATAATTAGCACTTACTTCTCCCATTACAGTCAATGTGATGTCAAGGACAACAATTGTTGAGTCAATGACTTAGTAACTTCCCTCAACAATTTCTTGATGTCCTTCTTCAGCAAAATGTATTTGTTCGTGAATAACATACTGGTCAGCAACATGGAATAAACATGCCCTTATCGAGCTTACCTGGAAAATCTCTTGACATATATAAAAGTGTCATATAACACAAATTTGAATGCAAGAGTGGTATGTTATTTTGACACATCAGCCAAATTCAGAAGCACTACTATTGCTGGGTAAGAAATAAAAGCGAAGAAAGCCATAGTTTAGTACTTATGTAACGCTTGGATTTAGACACATGCTTGCAAGACGAATATTTGTTAAACGGTTTGGATGTCCGTCACAAAGTGAATCTTAGCAGCTCCACTTTCCATTAATAGCTGAAACAGATGAGACTAACGTGTACCTTAATCGAAGACGCCAGACTCTACCTCATGTTGAATTGTTACCTGAAATGGGACACGATATATATTTTTTAAAAAAATTGAGTTGAACGACTGCCAAGTATGCGAAGAATGGAAGTGTAAACTTTCACCATTCAGCTAAATATATATCCATGAACAATGATCCAGGGACTTTTACCTAAGAATTCAATGATTGGCATCATCAATAATTCAGACTTCTATGGATTTTATAAGGAAAATCCTTTCGAGTTTAGGACCTAAAAGTGTCAAAATTCAAAGTCAGTCGCGATAGCTAGAGCGAGGTTACCAAACCTTTCGAACATACGTTTGGTAATGAGAACAATTACTTGAGATCGTACTTGTCCCTGTATGATATCACGGTACAGTTATGGGCCAATACGACGGTTTTACGTCCGAGGATTATTCAGCAGCCACGCTTTGTGTGATTTTGATTTCACTCCAGACCAAGGCAGCGACATGGATCATTTAGCCCTTATAAAATCCTGCCACATTTATCTTGAACTTCAGTTTGCAGAACCCCTACCCGCACACAACACGGTGAACGTAATTTTGCATGCCAAATTCCATACTTAGATATAAATCAACATAAGTCATTCTAGACTATTTTAAGCTATGCAAGATACTCATCGTTCATTGAATGGTGAATAATCTTTGCAAATGGAATGGGTAGATATCGTGGAAGCAGAATCCAAAGGAGAAAAAGAAGAAGATATAGTAATTTTGGCCATATGGCTGTACAAGAATAATATAGTGTCCCATTTTGCCACAAACCTGTCAGACAAAGACACACAATTGATAAAATTAAATTGCTATGGATGTCAAAACGATCCTCCCACTCAATTACAACACCATACATGTATGATGATAAGTGAAGACGAAAAGTTGGATGAGTATCTGGAGGATGATTGGATCTCATCGCAGAAGAAGCCGTGTTGAATCAGTGATAAAAAGGCTTGCGTAATCATTCCTCTCCACCATCAATTACTCTAGGATCCATCACATCGAACCCGTCGTGGCTCATATAAGGGATAGGAAGCAGCGAGAAACTGTCACTTATCAGATATTGGCAACAAAAAAATGACGTACTTTTGGATATTCTTTAGAACATGTATTAACTTATTTGGAAAGTCCCTCTTATATAAACGATGACAAACATGATTGATGGTTTTGTGACCAGTATGGCTTTCGTTTGTACATAGCTAGCAAACGTGGTGTGCATCAATAGTCCAATGACAGCGTAAGTCTCACTTCACTTCACAAATTTGTCAATCTTGTCAAGAATAATTCTTTATTTGAAGAATACATGTTTAATTGTTTCAAAAAATGTTTTATGATTAATTGATGAATGAATAAAAATCTGTTTTGAAAGAACTGTCTGTCGTTTGCTTCAAATTTGTGTAAATATCCAATCACTCCGACTTCTCGCTATCCCTGACACAAAAATTAACTATGATAGCGTTATGACCCAACACAAATCGTAAGGATGTTTCCTATCGCGTCCGTGCTTGAACCGTATAAAGCGAAGGAGTCTCCAGTCTGACCATCCATTTTTTACTCGTTAACGTACGACGATGCCTCCTAATTTAGCTATATTAAACGAAGCTCAGGGCAAATTAAATCAGAAATCAGGAATATCAAAGACGAATGGATGGTAAAGTACATACTTCAGATGCAGCGAGTGCAGATAGAACAGAGGCAGTTGAAGCAACACCAGGAACCAGACATACTATTTTTCGAATGCCTTGTACACATGCACGAGTTTTCTTTCTCATTCCAAGAAAGCCGACCATGCCACAAGACGGGGACACAAATTTAGACTATAAAAGACTGCCATAACTCCAGTCCACAAAAATAGCTTTGTTTCAGGGCTGACCCAATATTCTGGATAAGATATACTAATTCAATTGTCAAACTTGTGTATTCGCGTTTATCTTTCCGATAAAACATAGAAGCGTATAGATAACGACTTAATTTTTTTTCGTTTTATAAATACAAGTAAGTATATACGAGGGGGAAGAGGAGAAAAGAGATAATAACAACAGGAATGGAAGATAAAGATTCTGACTTACCCCATGGTCTTGTGTGAGATCAAGGCTAATCTGACGACGCATTCACGATCTATAGCAGTACCACATCCTCTACTAGTTCCACAGCAATGTCAACAACATCCACAACTACTAACTATACATATACCAGATATATGGAGACCTAATCATCCCCGATGCATATTATGAGACAGAACACATTCTTAACTAGTCCACAAAGTGAGGACATAATTGATGGGTCCACTCAATCCTCTAAAGATAAAAGAAACTGCCGTTCTCAGGGTAATTGCTCATATCCCTAAAAAAACAGACTATTCAAGCTGCCAACTTGTGTAATGTGGATTCGTGTGATTCTAAACACTCATGTATTTCCTATTATGCGTGTGTGTTCGCTTTCAGGTACGTTTGTGAGGATATTAGAGTGATGGAACGCTTTCGCGTACGTTTGTGCAGATAACAGAGTGTGTACGTGAATGCGTTCTAGAGTATTAGAATGCGTTCGCGTACGTTTAGGTATATAGTAGAGTGTGCGTGTATGCGTTCGAGTACGTTTGTGTGGATATAATATATTGTGTTTGTATTTGCGAAAGTTTGTGTGGATAGTCATTTGAGGGTCTGCTTTTTCTCCTTCACGTGTGGGGATAGTATATTTGGGGTTTGTGTTTCCTCTTACCGTGTGCGAATGGTAGATAATATGTGAAGGTAGCATAATGGATTTTTTCCTTTTTCGTCCCTCCCAGATGAACATATGAAAATCATTCTCATGGAATTCGGTAGCGCAGCTATATTATTCTTAACAGGTGTTTTTTGCTGCTGATAACTCAATTACATTTATATTCATGTTATTATTAATAAATAATTAATATTTACTGTGTGAAATGCAAGAAAACAATTCAGTTGCAACTGAAATGTAATGTTCGGCTTACCATGCATCCTGTAAAATAAGAATTCATCAATTGATTTCATTACTTTAAACCAGATTTCATTAGCTACTTTGGTAATGTATCTTATAATCGACAAACCTGGAGATTCATATATATTGTAGCTTGACAAAGTAAAAGTAGTAGATTACATATCACCTTGAATGTGTCATAGTATCACATCAGTTGTGCCATTGGAGTGACCAAATACCATGCAAATAATGCAGTTTATCTATGTTTACATATTAAAATAATTTCTATATATCTACTTTTCGTGTGTATATTAACATCTGTTTTAACTAGCCAGTTTAAGGGAGTGTAAAGTATGCATCTAAGCAGCGCTAAGTTTGTGTGTGCGTTGTATGATACTCTATGGATGATAGGATATTTTTTAAAGTTACCATAATACGTATTGTCTTTTGCGTATGCATTTGCACACACACTGACAAAGACACATATATTTGCATAAAATGTTAGGCGGAAGAAATTTAAATGAAATATATTACTAATACCGTTATCCTCGTTCTTTATTCGTTTTTGTGTGTGTGTGTGTGTGTGCGTCGGTGTATGTGTATTTGTGTGTGCGGGGTGAGGGGGTGGGTGGGTCCCAATACAAATTGGATTAGGCCTTCTTATTATTTGATTTTTCGATGCGTTTATCTATAAACATGTACTGTATCAAACACAAATTCTTGAAATTTGACCTTAATGTCTCTTTGTTAAACGTATGTTTCATTTATCCAATGGCGTGATTTTTTTGTACTTCTGTTTAGTAACTTCTTACATGGTATCGGTCTGCTCATGCGCACAAATTTCAATACTTCCCGGTTGGGTTAGTTGTCATTATTGAGATTATCTTATTATAATTGCCATAGTTGGGTTGAATAGAGATTTATGAGTTATTCTATCATTAATATATGATATGAAAAAACTGTAACACTACATTGAGACCTGTTGAACGTGAGAAGAAGGCCATATCTATGTGTGCAGAGTGTACAACGGGAAGTAAATACTAGTATTCGGTGAAATAACCTTCATCAATTACTTCATAAAATAACAACCCATTATAAAATATATTTTAAGCATGCATTTGACTAAATATTTAGAGGTGTATTACGCTTTAGACGTATGTTTACTTTTACTTTATATAAAAAATAAATTCATTCATATTTCCTATTCATGAAATATCGTGTGCAAATACCATCTTGCCCGTATGTTACTGTTGTCAAATACTGTGTAAAAAAAAGATAATCCCAGTTGGGTAATGTTAGCTCAGATTTCCATCTTATAATTGGCATACCGATGTTACATATTTATCACAGATGTTCTGGAATTGATACCCTTTTTGTCACAGATGTAATTAAGCGTAATAGTCTTTAAAGATAGGTTTGTAAAACGTGTCATTTGTTATCTCCGTTACCAAAAGGCCGTTTCTATTGTATGAAGATCGCCGAAAGGTAAACAAATAATAGCTTTCATAATAATCAAAATACTTCGATATTTCGAATAGTTTCAAAGTTTCCTGTTCAATTAAATGACTTTGAACAAAGACCAGAAAAATACCAATTGAGTGTGCTATACGTGAAAAGCGCAAATGTTGCTTGGCATTCACAGGTTTATAATACAATAAATTAAATGACATTATGGATTTTACTCTTTTTCGGGGTTAGGGTGCTCTCTCCCGTTTTGATCTTTACATATATTTCAGGGAGGCCCCTCATGCCGTAATATTAAGTGATGCTATAACGTGTGCGTTGAATTTTATTATAAGTTTAATTAATAGCTATTATTGATTTTCACTTATACCTTTTGTATTATTGTTTTATCGTCAAATTTTGTTTGTTTAATATATATATATATATATATATATATATATATATATATATATATATATATATATATATATATATATTGTAAATTAGAAATTCATGGTCTCTAAGGAATTCATAACTGTCGTACAAATCGTCCTCCTTTTTTCTTCTTATTCTGTTCTTCGTTTCTCTATTTTCTTTTTTTTTCCTGTTCTCTCACTTCTTCTTTTGTTTTGTTTCTGTTTTGGTCTTCTTTCTGTACTTGTTTCATTTGAGGCTCTACTGCTTGTGTCCGATTTTGTTCTATCTCCTTAGGTATTTCCTGGTGTTGTTGATTTTGTATTAATGATTTTGGGGTACTAGTCGTCATTTATTTGTGGTTTGTGCATCTTCTTTTTGTTGTTGTTTCCCTTGATCCTGTTGTTGTTCATGTTATTATATTCTCCCTAGGTCTTGTTGTTGTTTTGGAAGTTTTTGTTTTCCTACATCTTTTTGATTTTGTTCTTGCAGTTTCTCATGCGGTTGATGTTTTTTTTATTTTGTTGTGTTTTTCCTTTTTTATCATCATTATTTAGGGGACATTTGAAAGGGTGTTTCCTGTCTCATTATACCTATTGCATTTCCTGTCAAAGATACATCCTCTTTACGATGTTTGTGCAAGAATTCCATGCGTGAAATTTGACCTTTTAATGGTTTTGAGGTGTATCTTCTATATTTCAATTAATCGTATTCCGTAGTAGATTTGCGTTGTCGGAATCGTCTCCATTCATGCTCTTACTGCTTTAACTCCAAATATTTCTTCAAAACGTTTAGCGACAGCTTCTAGCATTATCTCTACGGGAATGTCTGAGATGTTCACCTTTCCGGTAGGCTTTGTTATGATGCGTTCAATCGGAGCTGGTTTTTCCACGTTTATTATTTATTTGGATGTTGTCATTTCTCCGTAAATATAAATACTCCACGGGTTCTTTCCCTTTTGGTCTAATAATGTAGCCTTGATACCCTATCGGGTTTATTGTGTAATATCTTGTCTGTATCCTGGCTCAATAGTTTTTAATGATATCATCACCTATGTTGTATTCGGGAAGTCTTCAAGGTTACATATTTTTCTCATGTTTGCCATCCTGTTTTCTGCCATTCCTCTTTCCTTTGGCTTTATATTTATTTCTGTATTCTCTTTTTCTTTTTTTAAGTTTTCATCTATTTTAATCCTATTCTTGTTGTATTTTGTTGCGCTACATGATCTGTTTTGTGCAGGCCATTTTGCGGTTAGAAACACTTACTTTGCTTCTGAACAACAAGTATTAGAATGATAGACTTTACGAGCAGCATGTTCACATACTAGAGTAACATGCACATGCACCTTTGCTTAAAAAAACACATGTTTATTATGCATGCCCAATGGTTGCAATATCTACCTTCAACATTATTGTGTTAAGGTTGCAAGATAACGGTACGGGAGTGTCAAGGCTAGCAAACTGCCGTGCAGATTATTTATATATCCTTAATAACTAGTTAAACCTGTTTACCCCAATAGAAGTATTTAAAGAACGTTGATTATACAGCAACGATCGATATCGACATTCAATGCACACAACGGTAAATTATAATGCACTTGACACTAGATCGGGGGCCCAGAGTGGCGTAGTGGTCTAAAACAATCCCCTCACCTCACCTCTGCCTGGGTTCGAGTCTCAGGCTCAGCCAATGTGAATATGTGAGAGGGTAGTTTCTCGTGAGTAGGTGGTTCTTTCTGGTGTTTTCCTGGGTTCTCCCTTCACCTTAAGTAGTAGCCGCCATGTGTAGCCTACCTTGTGCGGAAACAGGGCGATAAACCCTATAACTGCAACGCATTAACACAACGACACTGGATTGCATTAAACATGTACACAATTCGTTGCACCCCAGGTTTATCAACAAATAACTTGGCACGTGATATTGATTTATACGACACTGCAACGACTAGTGTAAAAATCTTGAGCAATAATTCTAATAATTGTAATAAATGTATTGGATACAAAAAAAACCACAGAGAGCCTCGTTCAAAAAAGCTGTAATTATGACATATACATATAATGACAAAGAGAAGACAAAAGACAAATCAGAGAAGAGCACACCCCAAAGAGTGTCTGATACTGAGACGTTTTCAAATCTCTTCTACAAACATCTATCCAATACTCTGTAAAACAAATGTTTGGTAACACTGATCAAACGGCGTATTCTGATCTAAATGAGACCTATGATGTTGTAGCAACGTTTGAGTCTCTTCTCATGAAGACTTCCAGGAAAAAGATTGAATAGACTATATTTAATCTAAATGGAATCCGTTAGTGTCTAAGATTAGAGTGGACACAAGACTGTATAGACTGAAGAAAGAAATAATTGATCATTATGTTCATGTAGTGTTCAAATACCAATAAAGAACTAGACTGTGTAAGAGTTGAAATGCAAATATTATCTAGCGAAAACTATGAATGCAATTAAGACAGAATAAGAAAGAAAGACAATTTACATATATGACGTTCATCATATGACAACAAAGTTGAATGACAGAAGGTAGAGAAAACAAACTAATACTTGCTTAAAGGCACATTGCCGAACAAAACAACACAATTAATACATAGGTCAGTGGCTGTTGAGGAACAAATTACACACAAATATACCTCAATTTTGTATACTAATACGTCTTTGAAAAAACGGATTGTATTCCTTAACCACAGACTCAGATAATGCATATGTAAAATGTGTGACAAGAAAAACCTATTGTACCCTTTGTCCAATGTTTAACTCTCCAGGATTTCTATATGATGTACATAAGGGGAAGCGCATACCATTATAATTATTTGTGGCAATATTTCTCGCATATACCTATCTCTGCCGATGACCTCAAAGATTTATTTCATTCGCATATATTTTACTTTACTTTTAACATATAGCAACATCAACACCTTTCTGAGATTTTTTTCCTGTTTGCAAAGACGATGACTACCTTTTCAAAACTAGGTCGATACATTTGCATTGGTATGCACTCAAGAAATATGTAAACTGTTCTTGCCACTTATGAACACACCATTCCGGTGATAGGCGCGAATAAATTTTTATGATTGTAATATTAAAATATTGAAAGATGTCTAGAATATTAGTCGGATGACTCTTCATTCAGTCAGTTGATATTATGTCTCATTCAACATCATGTATTAAATTATTCATCCAGTATCAATGACTGAATCCATATTTTTAATAATGTTAATTTGTAAATTTTCTTATTTGTTTTTTTTTTGTTCTTTTTTTACATCTTTTTAACATATATATATATATATATATATATATATATATATATATATATATATATATATATATATATATATATATAACAATTTTACGACAACATGATTATTTCACTGGTATTTGGGAACATACGAATGCACAAAAGAAATCAGCCGCACGGTTTGGCTGCATAATATTTTACAGCACTGTGTGCGTAGACTTGGCTAGAAAAGATGAGGAAATTGAGCTAGATAAATTTCAAATGGACATCCTGAGGCCACAAACCAACAACACAATTAAATGAACAACTGTGGCTACCTATTACTGAGTCCTTACATCATGCATGACATGAACACAACGGTGTCAAATTCGGTATATTTGAAAGGTTTCCTTAAGTATGAAATTGAGTCAAGGTAGTTTCGGCCAGCTATACTGCACTTAATTTGTTCTCAAATTTAATTTACAAAGTATATCGCATCTATCTATATCGATCTATATATAATATATAAGGCTTACTACCTATAACAGATGAGTCAGTGAAGCGTGTTTATGCCAGCAGGGTGCAAATAAATATCATTACTACTGATTATATATATATATATATATATATATATATATATATATATATATATATATATATATATATATATATATATATATATATATATATATATGTATATATGATGGATAATTATTACAAAAATCCAGACAGGTACAATTATAGTTTTCATTATCATCGCCATTACCTTATCATCGCCATTAGCAACAGTACAAGCAGCGTTATTATTTGTTAGGAGGTTTAAAAGGATCAAATAAAATTGGCTCAACAAAACTGAAAGAGCTGATTCAAATTTTAATTTCTTTTGAACTCTGAAGTCCTTGTCTTACAAACTTTAACATGAATACATTCGTTTTATCATACGAAAGCATATTCAACATAGTACAGATCCTAGACCCCCTGCGGGTTCGGGGTTGTAGAATAGGCCCGACGTGCCTCGCCACGTGTCGTAAAAGGCGACTAAGTAGAGGCAACCTGTTTGCCGTGGGTTGCGTCCCGTGTCGGGGGAGGAAAGGATCCTGGTAGTTGCAACACACTACTTTGGCCTCTACTTCTCTTAGACGGGTGGTCGAGATGGGCCCGGTCTCGACAAATCGGCTGGTCACGCCGAGCCCTAGGAAGTCTTTATTAACTCTCTCACCTCCTTTTACTTTCTCCTTGTATCTCTTTTGATACCACCGTTGCCCATATATTCTATTCCTATATCTTTCCCTTTTCCAAATCTTAGAAGACTTCCTAGAAGGCGGTGGCTCAACGGGTCAATCGGGGGGTAATTTTACTGACCCTAGAAATTGGCGACTTCAGGGTCATCCAAAGGTAATTTTATCAACTGAGTATGGCATCTGTGTATCCTTGGCACTTTAAAAGTGTCCCCTTGTTGGGCTCCTTGGTGGGTGGGGAGCACGGGTGCTGAATTTTAAAATCTTGCCATCATGGAAAAAAAATCCAATAAACGTACTAAACCACTGTCTGACTCTGATGAAGAACCACGTGGCGTGGAATCATTTCCACGCTTCATGGTTATTCAATCAAAAGATGATGCTAAACCGCTTTCAGGTTTATCTCCATTTATTATCGAGAAAACCATTACGGGATCGATTGGCACACCAAAAAGTGTGAAAAAACTAAAATCGGGTTGCCTTCTTGTAGAGTGTGAGCGAAAGGGGCAAACAGACAATATCATGAAAATGAAAACATTCTTTGATATTCCAGTGACCTCATTCGCCCACACTACACTGAATTCGTCCAAAGGCGTAATACGATGTCGTGACTTGGCTGGAGTCACCGACGCAGATATCATCGAAGGGATGAAACATGAAGGTGTCACTGCAGTGCGAAGAATACGTATTAAACGTAATAACACCCTGCAGGACACCAATACATTTGTACTCACCTTTAATAAACCGACAGTGCCCAAAGTGGTCAAGGTTGGGTTTTTACAAGTAAAGGTCGAGATCTACATTCCAAACCCCCTTCGATGCTATAAGTGTCAAAAATACGGCCATCACGAAGATCGATGTTCCAGAGCCAAGGTATGTGGCCGATGCGGAGAACACTCTCATCAGGAAGCTGATTGTAGAGCAGCTCCGCATTGTGTCAACTGTGGCAAGGAACATCACGCCAGTTCCAAAGATTGTGATACATGGAAACAGGAGAAGGAAATTCAGAGGGTAAAGTTTACTTCGAACATTCCCTACCCAGAGGCCAGAAAGCTTGTCCAGGCAAAAACATCCCTTCCTGGCCCATCCTTCTCCACAGTCGTAAAGCACAATCCAAAAAGCACGAAGGACGCCCAAACACAGACGGATCAGCCCGATTCAACCACATGTGCAAACATCCCTAATTATAAGCCACAGAAAAGCACAACATCAACTCAGACAACAACTAATAACAATCCACCACCAAAATCACCAAGACAGAAACACAAAGCACAAACAAATAAACAGCAAAAGGGGTCAGATGACCCCATTAAACTGTACAACAGGTTTGGAGACTTTGAGAGCATGGATGCAGAAGAAACTGCTCCGTGTACTCAAAGTAGCTCCAAACCTAATAAAACTAAATATACTCCCGTACTTCCTCCAGACAAATAACAACACATGCTTCCACCGCGAATAGTCTAACCTAGTCCCAGAATCTCCAGCATAACATTAGAATGAAGAACACCATCATACAATGGAATTGTCGAGGACTTAAAACAAACTACAATGATATTCTTCTGCTTTTAAATGAACACGATCCTGCTGTACTATGTTTACAGGAAACATTCCTGAAAGAGACAGATACAATTACTTTTAAAAACTTTTCCCTGTTTAATGCGTACTTTCAAAACGCAGACAGGGCCTCAGGAGGAGTCTCTATTGCTGTGAACAATAGAGCCCCTCACAGAGTCGTTCCTTTAAACACAAATTTACAAGCCATTGCTGTAAGTGTCACTCTACATCGAATGATTACTTTTTGTTCCATTTACTTATAACCAAACACCAACCTAGTACAAAAAGAATTAGACAATCTTGTTGAACAACTTCCCGCGCCCTTCGTTTTACTCGGGGATTTTAATGCCCATAACATTTTATGGGGATCAAATCACATAAACGACAGAGGCCATAAAATAGAAGATTTCATTTCTAGACACGATCTGTGTCTATATAACACTAATTCATCAACATATTTACACCCAGGAACGGGTACGTACACATGCATAGATTTGACAATTTGCTCTCCCTCACTGCTTTTGGACTATGAATGGAAGGTCGCTGATGACCTTCACAGCAGTGATCACTTTCCAATCACTCTTGAAAATAACACTAAAATTGATGATACAATTCCACAATGGAATATAAAGAAGGCCGATTGGGCTATGTTTGAAGCATTATGTAAAACTAGACTAAATAATGATACAGTATTCAACGCTGTTAATCCTATACAGCATTTTACCTCCGTTCTAATTTCAATTGCAGATGAATCCATTCCCAAGTCCTCAACGAACAGTAAGAGATCGCAAAAACCTTGGGTAAGCAAGGAATGCAAAGAAGCCATTAGACAACGCCGAGAAGCATTAAAAACATTCAACACTCGTCCAACGCCCGAAAATTTAAATAAATATCGTATTGCCCGGGCTAAAACTCGACGCACAATCAAAGAATGTAAGCGTGCATCCTGGAAGAAATATATTTCTTCTTTAAACTCTCGTTCCTCAATGAAACAAGTTTGGGATACTATTCGGAAAATAAATGGAAAAAGGAAACACAATTCTATTCAACACCTAAAAATAAACAATATCAATTTCAGTTCGAAACGTGACATAACAAATATTCTTGCCGATAGTTTTTCGAAAAACTCATCATCATCTAATTATTCAGATGCCTTTAGAAGATTAAAATCTCAAAAAGAAAAGTCGCGTTTAAAATTTACATCGAACAACACTGAAAATTATAACCAGCTGTTTTCTTTATTGGAGCTTAGGGAGGCATTAGACAAGGCCCATGATACATCCGCTGGGCCTGACGAAGTACATTACCAGTTCTTGAAACACCTCCCAGAATCTTCTCTGACATTGCTTCTTAAAATCTTTAATGATTTATGGATTGCTGGTAATGTACCTAAGAGCTGGAAAGAAGCAACAGTGATACCGATTCCCAAACCAGACAAAGATAACGAAGATCCTAACAGCTATCGGCCTATTGCATTGACAAGCTGCATATGCAAAACAATGGAACGAATGATTAATTCTCGGCTTGTATGGTACTTGGAAAGTAATAATTTAATTTCTCCTTTCCAAAGTGGCTTCCGTTCTGGTCGTAGTACTAACGATCATCTGGTTAGACTGGAAACATTTATTCGCGATGCATTTATCAAGAAGGAACATTTAGTAGCGGTCTTCTTTGATTTAGAAAAGGCCTATGATACAACATGGAAGTACGGGATACTAAATGACCTGCACGATCTAGGTCTAAAAGGCCGTCTGCCCGCTTTCATCTCCAGTTTTCTCTCCGACAGAGAATTCAAAGTACGCGTGGGCGCTACCATCTCCGATATGCACCAGCAAGAGATGGGTGTGCCCCAGGGCAGTATTTTATCTGTGACGCTATTTAATATCAAAATCAATAGCATCACTAAGTGCTTAACTCCCGGTGTGGACTGCTCTTTATATGTAGACGATTTTTTAATTTGTTATCGATCAAAGCACATGCATACAATTAAAAGGCAACTTCAACAAAATATCAATAAGATCCACCATTGGGCCAGTAATAATGGTTTTAAATTCTCTAAATCGAAAACAGTATGCATGCATTTCTGTCAATTGCGAAGACATCATGATGACCCTAAACTCACGCTGGACGGAACACTTATTCCAGTTGTTGAGGAAACGAAGTTTTTGGGTATTATCTTCGACAGAAAACTGACTTTTATACCACACATCAAGAATTTAAAAGCTAAATGCTTAAAAGCTTTAAATTTACTAAAAGTAATTGCGCACACTGACTGGGGTGCTGATAAAAAAGTCCTCCTCAATTTGTATAGAACATTTATCCGTTCTATACTAGACTATGGATGCATTGTTTATGGTTCAGCGAGGAAGTCTTATTTGAAAATGCTTGACCCAATTCATCATCAGGGAATAAGACTTGCTCTAGGAGCATTCAAGACATCTCCATGCGAAAGCCTTCTCGCGGAAGCGAATGAACCACCCTTATCGCACCGCAGAGAAATGCTTTCTATACAGTACGCTCTTAGGTTAAGATCAAATCCTCTGAACCCTGCTTTTTCGGCTGTTTTTCAACCAAAATACAAAACTTTGTACGAAAACAAACCAAATGCCATACCTTCATTTGGCATCAGAATATCATCCAGTTTTGACACTATCAAAATTAATCTCCCTACAGTTCAGAATACGTTTGTCTCGGAAACACCACCTTGGCTCCTTAAGCAACCCAAAGTGATTTTTACGTTGCACGATGGGAGAAAATCTGAGACGAATCCTGCCGTTTTCCAGAACTCTTATCATGAACTCCTCAACGATTTTAAAAACTACACAAAAATTTTTACTGATGGATCAAAAGTTGATGACAAGGCTGCTGCAGCCTTTGTTAGTGGCAAGCACATAACCAAAGTGCGCTTGCCAAACGATGCGTCCATATTTTCGGCGGAAATCAGAGCAATAGATCTTGCTCTGAAATTTATTGAACAAAAGCGCATTTTAAATAGCATTATTTTCTGTGACTCTCTGTCAGTACTTCAGTCGCTACACCATAGAAAACTGGATAATCCATTACTAGTCGATATTCTCGTCAAAAACTCTGAGCTTAGTAAGTCCTACAACATAGTATACTGTTGGCTACCTAGCCATATTGGTATTAAAGGTAATGAAGAAGCAGACCGGGCTGCTAAGATGGCTCTATCCCAAGAACCATCGGATTTTAAATTACCTTTTACTGATTTTAAACCTTGTATCAAAAAGTACCTACGTCAGAAGTGGCAGGCGTCATGGGATGATGCAGTCAATAATAAACTTCATGCCATCAAACCAACCCTGGGAGAATGGACTCCTTCCTATAGAACTATCCGCAGGGAGGTGGTTGTCATTGCAAGAATCAGAATCGGTCATACATACATTACCCACTCCCACATACTAAAAGGTGAAGATCCACCAGAGTGCTTTTCTTGCAATGAGCCATTCACTGTTAAACACTTTATGACCGAGTGTTCCGACCTGCAACCTACGCGTGTTAAATACTATAATGTACATGACATGAAGGAACTTTTTGATACAATACAAACCACTTGTATTTTAGATTTCCTAAAGGAAGTAAATCTCTATTTTAAACTATAACTTGTATACCATCACGTAGAATATTTTTATCTAATGCAAATATCACCTTTTATTTACAACATTTTATCATCAACATAACACCATTTACATCTCCCGTTGATTGGAAGCTTCATATTTTCCTGTTACCAACATCTTACCATTTTATATTTAACTATTGTTTTTTTTATATATATCGCTGGTCGATGTTAAACCTTTCTTGTTTTTGAACATGGAACGTATTGTATGGCGCTAAATAGCCTAAAAGTGCTGGTGCGCCGTTAAAATTCAAGTAAACAAACAAACAGATCCCAGATGTCGTCGTTTTGCAGAAATACAATAAGCATATTTAAGTATCCTTTGCCGATCCACAGTATTGTATAGATGGATGTTTGAGACCAGGGTTACTGATTAAGGTTTCCTCCGTCGAAATCTCATGATGTTATCACCACTACAAACGTTCATGTGTCCACGAAAAATGCTAGCGGATACTAGACATTGGTATGCGCACACGTTTTATCAAGGCTTATGTGAATGATCCCGATCAGTGTCTCCGTCTTGAACGGGAGTTTTACCCGTTTATTCAATTTTCTAAACCAACAATATTGGTACTGCTACGTGTTTAGGCTGCATTAATTGGTAGCAAATAAAAAGTGAAAACAACAAACTTTGTACAATTTATCAAATATTGTATTTCTCTGGAGAAATATTGTCAAAATGGGAAAAGAACAGTTTTAAAAATCAAATCCAAAATTATTCCAAGACTAATACACGAATTAAAAATCAAAAGCCTAGTAACACAATATTCCAATAGATTCAAGTTCGAGTCATGTTGCACATTTCAAGATGGAATTAGATCATTTGTGCTGAAGTCTGTTTTGTAATTGTTACCGTCACGTGTTGAAACCCCATACTTAACACTCCGGTGTTGGAAATCCGAATAAAATGTTGATACACTGTCTTTGTCTTTCTCCAAGAATTATATATGTGCATGCAAATCAAAAATTTCCAGAGATACGAATTAATCAATTAAAATCCAATCGAAGTGAAGAATTTGACATAACGTCAGTTGTAAAAGTGAAAAACTAACTATATTTCAGTAGAACAAGGATGATATCGAAGTCAATCACGCAGCTTCAAAACAATTCTCCAAATTGCGAACTCTAGAAAATGGGTGCTATATGTGACGTGATCGTTTATTTTACGTACTTGAACATGTTTCTTTATTTAGGTTCAGTTGGGTGTTCCCAATATTATTTACAATAATACAAAAGACCCACTCTGGCTCCATCTTGTCAGATATTGAATTAGAGATAGAGATGCAAATCAAATCTAGAAATTTAGAAGTCTAGAATATAAAACAACTAAAGGCACGAGGTTACTACAAAGTATTCCAATAGCAAATTACAATATTAAATCTTTACATAAACATTGATTACATCTCAAAATATGCATGTTTATAAAACACTACGAATGAGTCACCCTACAAATGGTAATTATACGTACTAAAGTAGTCATACTGCAATCATAAAAATACTTTGCAGAATCATATTACACAACAGTCAAGCAAATATTCACTGACCTGTACTGAAGCTCTTTTTAATTCCAAGAATATACAAGTTTCTTTCCTTAATTCACGAAAGCTGGTCATACGGATTACTGACATTTAGTTATCAAGATAATATATTTAAACTTGCGATTCAAATGTTGGCCACGTCTTGCTCAATTCCGAGTGGATATTGATTCATATAATTATCAGACACTGTCCTCCCGCAACAGTCTGTCAATATTTGCTCAGATCTCCATCTTATAATTGGCATACCGATGTTACATATTTATCACAGATGTTCTGGAATTGATACCATTTTTGTCACAGATGTAATTAAGCGTTATAATCTTTAAAGATAGGTTTGTAAAACGTGTCATTTGTTATCTCCGTTACCAAAAGGCCGTTTCTATTGTATGAAGATCGCCGAAAGGTAAACAAATAATAGTTTTCATAATAATCAAAATACTTCGATACTTCGAATAGTTTCAAAGTTTCCTGTTCAATTAAATGACTTTGAACAAAGACCAGAAAAATACCAATTGAGTGTGCTATACGTGAAAAGCGCAACTGTTGCTTGGCATTCACAGGTTTATAATACAATAAATTAAATGACATTATGGATTTTACTCTTTTTTGGGGTTAGGGTGCTCTCTCCCGTTTTGATCTTTACATATATTTCAGGGAGGCCCCTCATGCCGTAATATTAAGTGATGCTATAACGTGTGCGTTGAATTTTATTATAAGTTTAATTAATAGCTATTATTGATTTTCCCTTATACCTTTTGTATTATTGTTTTATCGTCAAATTTTGTTTGTTTAATATATATATATATATATATATATATATATATATATATATATATATATATATATATATATATATATATATTATAAATAATAAATTCATGGTCTCTAAGGAATTCATAACTGTCGTATAAATTGTCCTCCTTTTTTTCTTCTTATTCTGTTCTTCGTTTCTCTATCGTCTTTATTTTCTCCTGTTCTCTCACTTCTTCTTTTGTTATGTTTCTGTTTTAGTCTTCTTTCTGTACTTGTTTCATTTGAGGCTCTACTGCTTGTGTCCGATTTTGTTCTATCTCCTTCGGTATTCCCTGGTGTTGTTGATTTTGTATTAATGATTTCGGGGTACTAGTCGTCATTTATTTGTGGTTTGTGCATCTTCTTTTTGTTGTTGTTTCCCTTGATCCTGTTGTTGTTCATGTTATTATATTCTCCCCAGGTCTTGTTGTTGTTTTGGAAGTTTTTGTTTTCCTACATCTTTTTGATTTTGTTCTTGCAGTTAGTCATGCGGTTGATGTTGTTTTTATGTTGTTGTGTTCTTCCTTTTTTATCATCATTATTTAGGGGACATTTGAAAGGGGTGTTTCCTGTCTCATTATTCCTATTGCATTTCCTATCATAGATGCATCCTCTTTACGATGTTTGTGCAAGAATTCCATGCATGAAATGCGACCTTTTAATGGTTTTGAGGTGTATCTTCTATATTTCAATTAATCGTATTCCGTCGTAGATTTGCGTTGTCGGAATCGTCTCCATTCATGCTCTTACTGCTTTAACTCCAAATAATTCTTCAAAACGTTTAGCGACAGCTTCTAGCATTATCTCTACGGGAATGTCTGAGATGTTCACCTTTCCGGTAGGCTTTATTATGTTGCGTTCATTCGGAGCTGGTTTTTCCACGTTTATTATTGATTTGTAATTTGTCATTTCTCCGTAAATATAAATACTCCACGGGTTCTTTCCCTTTTGGTCTAATAATGTAGCCTTGATACCCTATCGGGTTTATTGTGTAATATCTTGTCTGTATCCTGGCTCCATAGTTTGTATTGATATCATCACCTATGTTGTATTCGGGAAGTCGTCAAGGTTACAGATTTATCTCATGTTTGCCATCCTGTTTCCTGTCATACCTCTTTCCTTTGGCTTTATATTTATTTCTGTATTCTCTTTTTCTTTTTTTAAGTTTTCATCTATTTTAATCCTACTCTTGTTGTATTTCGTTGCGCTACATAATCTGTTTTATGCAGGCCATTTTGCGGTTAGAAACACTTACTTTGCTTCTGAACAACAAGTATTAGAATGATAGACTTTACGAGCAGCATGTTCACATACTAGAGTAATATGCACATGCACCTTTGCTAAAAAAAACACATGTTTATCATGCATGCCCAATGGTTGCAATATCTGCCTTCAACATTATTGTGTTAAGGTTGCAAGATAACGGTACGGGAGTGTCAAGGCTAGCAAACTGCCGTGCAGATTATTTATAAATCCTTAATAACTAGTTAAACCTGTTTACCCCAATAGAAGTATTTAAAGAACGTTGATTATACAGCAACGATCGATATCGACATTCAATGCACACAACGGTAAATTATAATGCACTTGACACTAGATCGGGGGCCCAGAGTGGCGTAGTGGTCTAAAACAATTCCCTCACCTCACCTCTGCGTAGGTTCGATTCTCGGGCTCAGCCAATGTGAATATGTGAGAGGGTAGTTTCTCGTGAGTAGGTGGTTCTTTCTGGGGTTTTCCTGGGTTCTCCCTCCACCTTAAGTAGTAGCCGCCATGTGTAGCCTAGATTATGCGGAAACATGGCGATAAACCCTATAACTGCAACGCACTAACACAACGACACTGGATTGCATTAAACATGTACACAATTCGTTGCACCCCAGGTTTATCAACAAATAACTTGGCACGTGATATTGATTTATACGACAATGCAACGACTGGTGTAAAAGTCTTGAGCAATAATTCTATCAATTGTAAAAAACGTATTGGATACAAAAAAACCACAGAGAGCCTCGTTCAAAAAAGCTGTAATTATGACATATACATATAATGACAAAGAGAAGACAAAAAACAAATCAGAGAAGAGCACACCCCAAAGAGTGTCTGATACTGAGACGTTTTCAAATCTCTTCTACAAACATCTATCCGATACTCTGTAAAACAAATGTTTGGTAACACTGATCAAACGGCGTATTCTGATCTAAATGAGACCTATGATGTTGTAGCAAAGTTTGAGTCTCTTCTCATGAAGACTTCCAGGAAAAAAATTGAATAGACTATATTTAATCTAAATGGAATCCGTTAGTGTCTAAGATTAGAGTGGACACAAGACTGTATAGACTGAAGAAAGAAATAATTGATCATTATGTTCATGTAGTGTTCAAATACCAATAAAGAACTAGACTGTGTAAGAGTTGAAATGCAAATATTATCTAGCGAAAACTATGAATGCAATTAAGAAAGAATAAGAAAGAAAGACAATTTACATATATGACGTTCATCATATGACAACAAAGTTGAAAGACAGAATGTAGAGAAAACAAAGTAATACTTGCTTAAAGGCACATTGCCGAACAACACAACACAATTAATGCATAGGTCAGTGGTTGTTGAGGAACAAATTACAGACAAATATACCTCAATTTTGTATACTAATACGTTTTTAAAAAACGGATTGTATTCCTTAACCACAGACTCAGATAATGCATATGTAAAATGTATGACAAGAAAAACCTATTGTACCCTTTGTCCAATGTTTAACTCTCCAGGATTTCTGTATGATAACATAAGGGGAAGCGAATAACATTATAATTATTTGTGGCAATATTTCTCGCATATACCTATCTCTGCCGATGACCTCAAAGATTTATTTCGCATATATTTTCCTTTACTTTTAACATATAGCAACATCAACACCTGTCTGAGATTCTTTTTCCTGTTTGCAAAGACGATGACTACCTTTTCAAAACTAGGTCGTTACATTTGCATTGGTATGCACTCAAGAAATATGTAAACTGTTCCTGCCACTTCTGAACACACCATTCCGTTGATAGGCGCGAATAAAGTTTTATGATTGTAATATTAAAATATTGAAAGATATCTAGAATATTAGTTGGATGACTCTTCATTCAGTCAGTTGATATTATGTCTCATTCAACATCTTGTATTAAATTATTCATCCAGTATCAATGACTGAATCCATATTTTTAATAATGTTAATTTGTTAATTTTCTTATTTGTTTTGTTTGTTCTTTTTTACATCTTTTTAACATATATATATATATATATATATATATATATATATATATATATATATATAACAATTTTACGACAACATGATTATTTCACTGGTATTTAGGAACATACGAATGCACAAAATAAATCAACCGCACGGTTTGGCTGCATAATATTTTACAGCACTGTGTGCGTAGACTTGGCTAGAAAAGATGAGGAAATTGAGCTAGATAACTTTCAAATGGACATCCTGAGGCCACCGACCAACAACACAATCAAATGAACAACTGTGGCTACCTATTCCTGAGTCCATACATCATGCATGACATGAACACAACGGTGTCAAATTCGGTATATTTGAAAGGTTTCCTTAAGTATGAAATTGAGTCAAGGTAGATTCGGCCAGCTATACTGCACTTAATTTGTTCTCAAATTTAATTTACAAAGTATATCGCATCTATCTATATCGATCTTTAGATAATATATAAGGCTTACTACCTATAACAGATGAGTCAGTGAAGCGTGTTTATGCCAGCAGGGTGCAAATAAATATCATTACTACTGATTATATATATATATATATATATATATATATATATATATATATATATATATATATATATATATATATATATATATATATATATATATATATATCAGTGAATGAAATGTTGGATCTAAGCACTCAAGCAGCACAGCAGTCATGTAGAAATTGGATCAAGTTCACGCGACTCTGTTCACTCTTCATCACGAAGTTCCGTACTAAATCCATACAGAAAGGTTCAAATGCTGCTTACAGTTGTCGCTGCAATTGTGTATCGCAACTGTACATACATCGCTTGAAAGTAGCGTACTATCACCATCATAATCCGCCGTCATTTGAGTCTGCGACCGTTTTATGTCGGTTACATGTACATGTATTATGCAGTTGAAACTTATAATTTTATTTCCTCTATGCTGCAAATAACAAACACTATTTACCTTTTTTTAGACCATTTGGACGATGGACTTTAAATACGCAATTCGTGCGTTTCATTTTCCGCCAAGAAAATGCGTTCCATTAGCAATTAAAGCGAACACGGCATCATCTTAAGTATCTTATTCCGATAAGAAATCGCTAAAAATCATTTTCTTTTGACAAAAAGGCGCTCGTGAAATAAAGTCAAACACCATGCGAGTTGAAAGAGGCATTATGTTTTTTACTTCACCACCCCACGCCCTCCATCACCCCAAAAACAGAAAAACAACAAAACGACAACCCACACCACCCTCAACTAAAACAACAGCCAAAAAATCCCCTAAAAATATTTGTCAACAACAAGATTTTCAGCTGTGATATACTGAACAATGCAGTAAACAATTTTCGAACTCGTTACGTCATGAAATATTCGGAGTTAGTCAGATATTTTGAAACCATTTTCAAATTTTGCCAATGCAATATGCGGATGTAAAACTATGCGTAATTTATGTATTTGAACACATTTTAAATAAAATATGAAAAAAATGAAGCTTCATTGACTCGTGTTATAACGGAGAGAAAGCCTAGAATATGTGTTTTAATGTTTTAAAATAGAACAGTATTTAGATACGCCATTGTGACTTCAAGGAAATGTTCAACCCTTGCGATCAAAATCAGGTGCCAGGCATTAGGTAAAATGACGCAATATGCTAAGAATTCTAAGAGTCTTCACATTAGGCATGATTATCATTATTATTATTTGTATTATTATTATTATTATTATTATTATTATTATTATTATTATTATTATCATTATTATTATTATTATTATCATCATTATTATCATTATTATTATTATTATTATTATTATTATTATTATTATTATTATTATTATTATTATTATTATTATAATTATTATTATTATTACAGTTATAGGAACATGTCGATTATGTTTGTGGTTGCGGCCATTGATTTGGATACAGCCTATTTGAGTTGGGCCTGTTCCTAACCCGAAGAAGATAATGTGCCGGACTTCAAAGTATATCCATCAAGGCTCCAACAGCTATACTTGTCCAGGATGAAGGGATAACTTTGGACAAATTTGGATTCGATGCAGAAGACAAGTATGCAGAGTTTTCCGAAGCTGAAGCAGACGAATTACATACATGGTACTACTTTAAGCAATTCAAGATGGTCTTACAAGACCAGATAAGAATAAGTATACACTAAATTTTCATATATATATATATATATATATATATATATATATATATATATATATATATATATATATATATATATATATATATATATATATATATATCTGCCCTCTCCTGAAATAATGAGCTGATTTGGCTCTCAACTCTCCATTCTACGATGCTGAGATAATCTTTTCAGCTGAAATTTAGGGGGAGACGTTGAGCATGTGATAGAGAGAACAAAAAGAATGAATAATCAGTAAATACTGGCGTATAGACAACGATGTGTGGCTTGTGCTACATCAGGAGGTTTTGGTTCAATATCCATATAAATGATATATACTAACTTGACTCATCCTTGCATATTTGTAAAATGCACACATGCTATTTGTTCTAGGCTGATTGATAATTATTTTAAAAATCCAGACAGGTACAATTATAGTTTTCATTATCATCGCCATTAGCTTATCATCGCCATTAGAAACAGCACAAGCAGCGGTATTATTTGTTAGGAGGTTTAAAAGGATCAAATTAAATGGGCTCAACAAAACTGAAAGAGCTGATTCAAATTTTAATTTCTTTTGAACTCTGAAGTCCTTGTCTTACAAACTTTCACATGAATACATTCGTTTTATCATACGAAAGCATATTCAACATAATACAGATCCCACATGTCGTCGTTATGCAGAAATACAATAAGAATATTTAAGTATCCCTTGCCGATCCACATTATTGTATAGATGGATGTTTGAGACCAGGGTTACTGATTAAGGTTTCCTCCGTCGAAATCTCATGATGTTATCACCACTACAAACGTTCATGTGTCCACGAAAAACGCTAGCGGGTACTAGACATTGGTATGCGCACACGTTTTATCAAGGCTTCTGTGAATGATCCCGATCAGTGCCTCCGTCTTGAACGGGAGTTTTACCCGTTTATTCAATTTTCTAAACCAACAATATTGGTACTTTTACGTGTTTAGGCTGCAATAATTGGTAGCAAATAAAAAGTGAAAACAACAAGCTTTGTACAATTTATCAAATATTGTATTTCCCTGGAGAAATATTGTCGAAATGGGAAAATAACAGTTTTAAAAATCAAATCCAAAAATATTCCAAGACTAGTACACGAATTAAAAATCAAAAGCCTAGTAACACAATATTCCAATAGATTCAAGTTCGAGTCATGTTGCACATTTTAAGATGGAATTAGATGATTTGTGCTGAAGTCTGTTTTGTAATTGTTACCGTCACGTGTTGAAACCCAATACTTAACACTCCGGTGTTGGAAATCCGAACAAAATGTTGATACACTGTCTTTGTCTTTCTCCAAGAATTATATATGTGCATGCAAATCAAACATTTCCAGCGATACAAATTAATCAATTAAAATCAAATCGAAGTGAAGAAGTTGACATAATGTCAGTTGTAAAAGTGAAAAACTAACCATATTTTAGTAGAACAAAGATGATATCCAAGTCAATCACGCAGCTTCAAACCAATTCAAACCAATTCTCCAAATTGCGAACTGTAGAAAATGGGTGCTATATGTGATCATTTATTTTACGTACTTGAACATGTTTCCTTATATAGGTTGAGTGGGGTGCTCCCAATAGTATTTACAATAATACAAAAGACCCACTCTGGCTCCATCTTGTCAGATATTGAATTAGAGATAGAGATGCAAATCAAATCTAGAAATCTAGAAGTCTAGAATATAAAACAAAAATAAAGGCATGAGGTTACTACAATGTATTCCAATAGCGAATTACAATATTAAATCTTTACATAAACATTGATTACATCTCAAAATATGCATGCATATAAAACACTACGAATGAGTCACCCTACAAATGGTAATTATACGTAATAAAGTAGCCATACTGCAATCATAAAAATACTTTGCAGGATCATATTACACAACAGTCAAGCAAATATTCACTGACCTGTACTGAAGCTCTTTTTAATTCCAAGAATATACAAGTTTCTCACCAATTGAAGTAGGTTATCTTTCCGTAATTCACGAAAGCTTGTCATAGGGACTACTGACATTTAGTTATCAAGATAATATATTTAAACTTGCGAATCAAATGTTGGCCACGTCTTGCTCAGTTCTGAGTGGATATTGATTCATATAATTATCAGACACTGTCCTCCCGCAACAGTCTGTCAAGGTTTGTTTACGACCCTTTGATCCGAAAACAAATTTTCATTACTTTTCTGTGAAACCTGTGATTGCAATATTTATGTATCTGACTTGCAAGAATACGACGATTTATGAATTATATGGCCGTGTCAATTAACTGTCTTGACATCTTTTGTTCGCCGAATTGACCTTCATACATATTGACGGCTTCAGACGTTTTTATTTCAACAACGTCCCGGACTCTGTCGTTCTGATCGAATTGTCTTCGGTTGATACCGGCTACAACATGATAATTGTGCAGTAAATTGGTTTGTGTGGGCACGATACTTTCCCAATGGACGTTTACTTATGTATGCAGATGTAGATACACTATTTTCTAGCACCAGCATCCATAAGCCATACCACTTGATGTCTATATATAGCTTCGCCAAATTCGACTGATGCATCTATCTTAGTTACTGTAGTCGTGATTCCAACAACTCCGATGCCAATGGCAGTACCCAAAGTGAGTACACACTCACATTGTCGACAGCATACACACGTTTGCATTTCTTGAGTTAAATGATCTTCTTGGTGATTTCATCAAGCAGCTGGCTTGTTTGTCGCTTCGATATTTTATTCGTGTCCATTGCATCAATGATACATCATACGTCTTATATCAATACCGACATATAGAAGTATAAATGCTCGACAGGCATTCTTAGCCCAGATTCATTGCAGCCGGCTCCAATGTTTTTCAAATGACACTTGTCTTTCAAAATCGATACAACATTTTACATAAGCAACATCCTTTATCAACCATGGACCTCCGATTAAACAAAAATCCTTTTTGATGTCAAACAGTTCATTTTTGTCAGGTTAGATACGCTATATGAATGGATATCAATAAGACTTTATACATTGCATCTAATGAAAGCGTGTTGGTGCCACGCTCAACATCCACAAGAGTTGCAGTACTACATATGGCAGACGAAAGTGGCTTTCAACTGTTCGATATTTATGTTATGAAATGATTAGTAGAAAAGATAATTGTACTATATCTAGCCGAAAACAGTTCAAGGTTTATGATAGGTGTGACTGAATATATGCATTATTTGATTCGGCAAAATGCGTAGCTATCACAACTTTCTGTCCGTTGGGTGATAGGCATTTGGCTACATTTTTTACACTAGTGTGTTTAATTTACTTACTCCTACCGTTTTAACAACGCTATCCTAAGGTGCCGTTCAAGTAACAGTTTTGGACCTCCCAAACTCTATCCATTACCATTTACTTGTAATATCAATTTAACGAGCTCCTGTGAGTTTATGGTAATGGTACAAAATACGAAACCTTTGGGCCCAGTGTCCTTGAGGAAAATGGGTTTGTGAACGTCATCTTGTTCATATTAATAGTGAACAATACAAGTAGAGTACAATGGTGAGGAAAGATATTTCCAAAGTCGAATCCAGTCAGTAAGAAGACCGCTGTGCAAGAATGGTTTGGTCTTTAATGGAACGATGCAATTCACATAAAGCGATATCTTGATAATAATAATAATAATAATAATAATAATAATAATAATAATAATAATAATAATAATAATAACAATGCTAAGTCTTTATAAATAATACTGAACAATGTAAAGGCTCATGGGTCATTCCTTCCCATATCATCAATGAGTAATAACTTAAATGTATGGTTATTTGTTCAGGATGTTTAATACGGCAATATTTGTACTACAACATAATCGCTGACCTTCCCGTGTCTTAGAGGCAGTCACACTAATTCATTTCCTTTTGTGCCTGTTTCACCTTTTGAATAATCATGAGGCTTGTTAACTTCTTGCATAAAAATAGGTTCATACAAACGAGCATCCACACAATCCTATCTTAGCATGTTTCGTACGCTTTCATTAAAATAGCTTTTAAAGTGAATACCACCATTGGAGTCGATTTTTCCGTATCCAGTAAAGCTGGCGGTGCCTTTTAATCTAAGATCAATGTTTTACGTATATTCATGTCCAAACTGTGTTTAAAGAAACTTTCTAAAAATACCAAAGCATACAGCAGAAAAGATGAACGTCATATTACCGGAAACGACGTATGTCGTCCAAGTTCATCTTTTAAAGTATCTGGATCAGTGAAATTATAGTAGGCACTTAATTATTGTTTATATTTATATTTGTCCCTGAAAATTAAATATCAAATATATTAAAATCCTCATTTATAATTTGAATGATTATACAGGTTTATCCATGAGATTTATTAAACTAGAGTGAAGTTTGCCTTATTAAAACAAGTCAGTCAAAAGCAAAAGTGGGAAGATGCCTGTATTTATCCGCGCATCATATGATGCTTGCTGAGGTGTCTGGATGTAATATATAATTCCGTTTCTAAGCTCCAATAAAAAGGACCGTTAGTTCACGTGATTCCAATACCATGTAATAGGAAATCAATACATATATAGCACTGGATTGTAAAAGGGTAGGCAGGTACAGGAATTGCTCTAATCCAGTTGTATCCATCCTCCGGAAAATCAGATGTGATATAAAGCTAAAAAGTGAGAACTGTAAGGAGTTACCGGCGTTGAGAGTTTTTACATTGACGATTGAGTACTTGAAGAAAGAGCTGCTGGATGAAATCGGCATCCAGATGATGAATGTCTTGGACGAAAGCCAGATTTGTTGGGTTCTAACAGTTCCTGCCATATGGTATAAATCTGCGAAACAGTTCATGAGGGAGGCAGCAGTGGAGGTAAAAAATAAAAGATAAAATAATGTTTGAGTCCAAAAAGTTTTTCAACTATGAACAATTCAATACCTGATGTAAAAGAGTGATACTGTCTAAATATAAAGTCAATCCAATAAATGACTACTTGAAGCCTTAAAATGTATAGCATATGATATTTAACAAAAAAGTCCCCATATTCAAATAGATAAAACAATAACCTCCCTTGCTACGAATACCTAAGAACTAAAAAGCATGAATACAAGAGAACGGTAAATCTCGAGATATAGGAAAACTCATAAACACATGTCAATTTATGCGATTATATGATTAAAGAAATATTATAAAAGTTCCGTTTTTATGGTCTGAATGCGTAATTAACATACATGTTAAATAAAATCTGCATGACAAAGCAGCTTAGAATTACATGGCTAACTGCGTGAAAATTATGCCTCCACAGTAATGTCGACAAGGAGATAATACAGCGAAACCTATTACCTTTCAGGGTATATATTCCAATGTTGCTTGCTTTACGCTTTAACAGCGCAATTAATACATTGTACAATGAGCTGTGCATTTTCACGATATATTGCTTCCATTGCAAATCTGGTGTTAATAGCCAATCACTCTGATGTACAGGCTGGAATTCCCAGTAATCAGCTGACTCTAGCTTTGGAGCCGGAGGTTGCTTCCTTGTATTGTAACACGATTCCGTTAGCGTCTCCAGATGATGATGGAGCAGGTGCATTACATTCAGGAGCAAATTATGTCCTCATAGATGTTTGAGGTAAGTTTCGTTTTCAGTTTATGGAGTTAAGGGTGACGTAAGAGGAACCTCTTATGACGTTGTGTGTCTTTTATAAGTAAAGAAATCAATACACCTAATATATGTGCTCGAAGGATTATAGTGGCTTCGGACTATTCCTATTTAATTTGATTTATTATTTTTGGCTCTCTGTCGGCTACATGAAGGTACGCATCATAATGACTTTGACACCTTTAGTTTGTAAACGAACGCATGTTTCCCTGAAGCATGTCACCTTGTTTTATAATATTTGATATTTCAATTGATGTGCAAAACACATTTTTGAGAAGTACTTTAATTTGATCTGAACAGCACTAAAGCATTCAGGAATGAATATACGTACTGGATGACTAATGACTTGGTGTGTCTGCCACGCATAAATGCTTGTACCCATGCCTGAGTCCCACACTTATCGCGGTGCTGTCCAGCCTGCGCACCACCAGAGTACGATAAAAATGGTGTGCATACATGTAAAACAAAGTCAATGTCCTACTATACTTGTATATCTTCTTAACGACGTTAACAATTGTTAATAATTTGTATAATCGTTCGTTTTATGTTTTCTGCTGCTGCCCGCAAGAATGTCAATGGCCCATGGTGTTAAAATGGATGGACAGCAGCAGCAGGGGGTGAATCGGACATTTGCTCCAGACATCATTTGCTCTAAATCTAACAAACATCTCAAGATAATTAATTCGAATCCTTCTTTTTCAACCAAAAAAAAAAGATTATTTGCTCGAAACATAAGTTTTTCGCAAATCATTCTCCAAGACCGTTTTCATCGTTTAGTCAAAATACGGTTTCGTCGTGATGTCATCGCCCCCCGCCCTGCTGCTCTGGGATTTCAACCAAATATTTGATCAAGTCCGATACGATATCGTGTTCGAGGATCATGTAAATTTATTGTTATAAATCCATGCGGGGTTGACTGAGCTTTACTAAAGAAATTTTTAAATTGATTGAAGTCCAAATCAGATCACCATGTCTGCCAAATATTTCGTAGCGTATGTGTATCAACGCCGTTAAACACAGCAAGAACATTACAGATATCTCTGATCACTTTTGGAATCTGAGTGTATCGTTGAGTGACATATATCACGTCAGTGTTTTTGTGCCTGCTTCGGGAAAATATTCTAGCTGGGTTTTTTTGATTGTCTAACATCACATCGTCGTATACGACTAAACTTTTAATGCTCCCATCAAGGTCATCCACGGATGGTGACTCGTCAATATCAGTTATAAAGTCAATGACGTTCTCACCCTTAATTTCTGATGCATTATCGTTAAAATCCTTTAACACTTCATAGCATCGTTGATCATCTACGCTAGGAGCAACTAAATACAACTTATCCCACTTCATCCATCTCATTATTAAATTGAGCAACAATTGCGTCTTGCCGGATCCAGATGGCCCGATTATAATTGCGCGGATAGAGTTTGGTAGCGCTGCATGATGCTTAACTGGTTCTCTTGTTTTAGTCGCTGAAAAATCAAATATTTTCATATCTCTATACATAAATTATGGACCTATATTGTGTGAAGTGTAAAACGCGTACTAACACAAATGATGTGACGACGATTACAACTAAAAATAACAGATCAGCACTAACTGGCAGATGTGCAACATGTGGTAAAAAAAGTTTAGATTTGTTTCTATGAAATCCGGAGATGTTTTTAAAAAATACCATAAGGTGATATCGCAGCCAAGTTAGTAAAACTCCCAGGAACGCCGTGGGCAAAGTATCCAGGAGAAAAGCACCTTCCAGGATATAGCTATTGTGGCCCCTAAACACGATTAGATATCAGACTTGATGATCAAAATCAGCCCCGACCCGGCGAGTATCCGATAAACGCTATTGATAAGGCGTGTCATGCTCATGATGTTGCATATAAAAGCAGCAATCTGCAACATAGACATCTCGCGGATGTGAAATTAATTCATGCGTTAAATGCTATTCCTGATAAATCCTTCAAAGAAAAGTTGGCTTCGTGGTTGGTAAAATCAGCTATGAAAGGCAAATTGATGATCGGCGCTGGTAATTAATAATATGGAATCTATTTATTATTCCCCAAGAGGATACTGGAGGGGTAATGCTGCAACCAATAAACTCGCCAACGCCGCAAAAGTGAAAAGGGCCACTGCGGCTAATTGGTTATCCAAACAGGCTATATGGAAAATTTATCTACCGCGTCCTAAACTAATTAATTTCTCGCATTTTGATGTTACCGGACCTAATGAAGTTCATCAAGCTGATTTATTGTTTTTTACCACATGATAACGGTTACAAATACGCGCTAACCGTAGTGGACGTTGCGAGTCGATACAAACAAGCAGAACCGCTAAAAACAAAATCATCACCTGAAGTTGCTTCTGCATTTGAAAAGATTTATCGACGAGGCCCACTACGCTGGCCAAATCTGTTACAAGTTGATCCTGGCAAGGAATTTCAAGGCGCTGTTTTATCAGCGATGAAACATCACAATGTCACGATCAGACAGGGGCATACTGCACTACATCGCGATCAGGCAATTGTTGAACGATTTAATCGGACTCTTGCTGAGCGGTTATTTGGATATCAATACGCAAAAGAATTCATTCAAGAAAAGCGATCCCGGGAATGGGTCAAAAGGTTACCAAGGGTAGTTGCAGCACTAAATAACGAGATTACCAGAGCAATCAATATGAAACCTAACAACGCAATAAAAAAGTATATACCACAACCACAGCGGGATAGCGTTTCTCATCCAATTCGCAGCAATGTCCCCGTGAGATATTTATATGAACCAGGAGAACTCGAAGGTGGTAAAAAAGGGCTACTGATCCTATTTGGAGTGTCACTACGCATAGAATATCTACTATAACACGATCAACTGGTAGATCTCCAATCTATAAATTGGATTCAACTGCCCCTCAGCGGGGTTTTACACGCGAACAGTTACAAGTGATTCCTGACGATACTCAATTGCCACCGCATGGTCTTAACTAGCGTCGTTCCGTCTGTTGCACTCAAGACAAGTCAACATCACATTGTTTCTGACATGACCGAGACTGTTATTTTTTTCTGTCTACGGTAAATTGGCGAGGATCTTTATCCGATACTGCCAACGCATTATACAATTGCAACTCGCGCAGTGATTATTCTGTTGTTTCTTCAACGCGATTATTAATTCAGCATCAATATCAAATTCTCGTTGTTTTTTTTGTCTTGTTGTTTGTAACCGGAGAGTTTTTTTTATTAATGATGCTAACATCAATATCATACATTGTGGTGTCATCATCGAAAAAAATTCTTCGAAGTTGATTTATTCGCCGTACTCTAGACACTGCAATATAGACTAAAGTTGACCACTCAATGCGATTATCGACTATCCAAACAATTGTATCCGCGATGGTTAATCCCTGCAAGGAATGTATCGTCGTTACGTAACCCAGTGTCCATGGCGATTTATTAGCACGCAATGCATCTTCGACAACACTGATATCAACCAGCACAATATCATTTAACACTAGTGTTTGTTTTTCGTGCTGTCCTGGAATTTCAACTTCAATATTTTGTCGCCGTGTGTCAGCGGGTCTAGAACACAATGGAACTTTTATCAGGGGATATTTTTCTTTGTGAAGCTCAAACAACTTTTTCTGAAGTGTGTCTCTGACTATTTTTCTGCTAGCAACTACAAAATCGTTTGGTCTCCATGTGTTATAAAATTCCTCCATTGGTGTTTCAGAAATTATTTCCCTGATTATTTCACATTGAATTCTGTCGGGTTTTAGTCTAATTAATGTTTTAACCTCACTTAATTGTTCATAAAGTGCCCTATAATCGCTATCAATTTCTTCATAATAGTCCACGAATTCTTTCAGCCACTTATGTGGACCCGCGCCGACAAATGGTGGTGGTTGGCCATGATCTCCGCACATTATGACCGCTGTATTCTTTTGCAGCAGTCAATCCAAGAACATCTTTAATATTTATGTTGATACTGTGCTTACTTCATCCCAAATTATAACCTCGATGATGAATTTCTCACCCATTTTTTCAGGGGTCCATTCATCGCCCTTGTATCGAAAAAAGTTTTGATAAGCACAAGCTTCAACGTTTCGTTGTTTTATCTCTCTGGCCAATCTATGTGTTGGCGTCAGCACAATCATGTTTACGCGTCCTCGATATAACTCAATTGCACGCGTCGTTTTTCCTGACCCGCCACAGCCGTTTAAATAAACTGTTTTATATCTACAAATTGGATCTGATATCGGTGGTGCATTAGAACGTTCTGATAAATTATCATCGCGTAAGTAACTGTTTTTAATCTCAACGTCTGCTGATTCAGAATACTCACGTAGCATTTCTTTTTTAATTCTCCACGATCCCCAGTTTTCATCTGAATTAGTGAATTCAGCAACTGTGCAACTGTACTTGCTGTTAATGTAAAATGAATCAACGGCAACTCTAACTGCAGTGTCAGGAAATATATTTATCATTGAAAATAAATTAATACAAGCATAACCCAGCATCGACGACCTCAAATGTGTATACGGGGATCTGTAACCGTCGCTGTAAGTAAGAACCGTACCCAATTTTGTTCAATTGGACAAAAAAGCATCTTTACGATCCACATATATGTTTTTGGATACTGCATCCGCGATTACAAAGTCATATTCGGTGTTATCCATAGTCAGCCGTGAACAATATCTTTTATAGTCACATTTTTTCCCTCCCTGATTGAATTTTCCGATTATTCTTCTGCCGAGATCTTTTGCTTCGATGTTTCGTTGATTAAATACCCGTTTGTACCACTCAATGATATATTCTTCGCCGGCATCAATATGTTTTCTGAATTCGTCAATTATACTATCAATACGTTCCGGTGTTGGTAACCAGACATTGGTTTGTTTCCGATATGATATAATTGCTTCACTGACTGTCAGCGAAATTAACATTTTTGTATCAATCATGAACCGTAATAGCGCTATTGGCAGCCACTTCTTTTCAGACATGTGTCTACCAATACAAATATAACAACAGCTATGAAGTCCTGCTGCGAACTCAAATGATACTACACGAGCGAATCCAGTTAAATCAAAATCAGGCAGCGACCCATTAATTGCAACACGAGTCATTTCATGTACGGGGTGTCCAAATCGTTTAAAATACTCAGTACACTCTCCATAACCAAGAAAACTCGCTGGATAACAATCAACCATATCAACTGAAATGATATTATCACTGTCGTATTTGTTATTCCATAAACCGCCATGATTAAATTCTAAACAACTAGCCTCAATGTCTGGCAAGAATTCTACGCGTGTTGGTTTCCATGCGTTTTTGATTCTTGCAAAATGAGCTGCAACCGACGGGATTATAAAACAGTTTGTCAATAATTGTTCGTCGTTGATAATTTCATCGGTGGTTTCGCTACACGCCGTTAAAAACCCACTAGCTGTTTTTTTTTTCATTTTGTTGTGAA
This sequence comes from Unio delphinus, assembly GCA_029339505.1. NCBI lineage: Eukaryota > Metazoa > Mollusca > Bivalvia > Unionida > Unionidae > Unio > Unio delphinus. The sequence continues at coordinate 4,043,428 of JAQISU010000131.1, forward strand.
ATGCTTCAGTGTGGTATAATTCACCGTTTTGTCTTACAAACTGATCAAACGTATCCGGGTCGTTTTCAGTGCTGCGAAGTAACCACACCGACACGGGGTCGTTTTTACTCAAATGCGCAATAGCATCGAATAGTTTCTCTTCAACGAGAAAACCGTCCCTGGAAAATTCTTCTCGTAAGAATTCGTCTGATATATACTTTATTGTTCTGTTTCGTGGAAATATTGTGACCGCGGACGTCCACGCGTGTTCGCTATGATCAACAATTTTAATCGTGCTTCCTTTGATTTATATTTTGATTCGTATAAAACTTCTCCGGTTATCGTTGTAACAGTTATTGAAAATCTCAGCGACGCTTCTAATTTTGCTATATCGCTAATAGTCGCTCCGCGGTCTTTCACCATTAACTCCCATTGAGCTATTTTGCTGCGCCGTAGATCGGTAAGTTTGTTCCCTCGGGATGCATTTCTAATATGTTCTGTTATTCGTGCTGCTACACAATTGAGTGGCAACGCCACTGACGATGATGTCGCCGGCGACGACTGTTTCATTGGTTTAAGTTTTCTTATATCGGGTTTTTCATTTAACGGATATATCCCATACACAACTGCTGTTTCAGGATATGCTCGTTCATAGTATGGTTTGTAAATTCCAGTTAACAGACCCGGTTTAGAATCACGGCTAACAACGACTGTTTTCTTGTCTTTGAGAATCGGTTCAAATTTGTCTCGTATAATCCAACCGCCTGATTCTACACGGATAATGAATTTCACTCTAAAAAAATACTTTTTGTTGCCAAGTTGTGATAACATCATGGCTGCGTTGCTGTCGTTCATGGTGGCATCAACAACGCCATCAATTCGAAATGTTGACCAGCTATGAGATGCGCCGTCGTGCTTGAATTCATTAATACAATCGCGTATTTTATTTATCAAGGCTCTATCCGTTATTGTCCGTTTGCACATCTTTGAGGGTTCTATCGAGATTGAATTTAACTTTTTTGAAAGGCTTAATTGCTGATAATCTCTCGAACTCCTCCATGTTATAATTAAAACAAGTATTTAAATAGAAAAATATAGTATAATGAATCACTGCAAGTGGCTAATGATTGGATCAACAACCCCGTGTAACAAATCATGCAGAAGCGAATTCTGTCGGTATCATTTACAAAGTGTTCGCAAAGGTTCCTTTGGTCCCCTTCTGTGCCTCCGATGTGGGGCTGGGGTAAGGGGAAAATCGCAGTTGTGTCTTGCTTGTGGGGGTAAACGATGCAGGGAACTAAAACGCTACTATGACAAACAAAAATGCAGTTATTGATCCTACCGATGACTCCGTCAGCGACAAAATCATAAAAAACCCTCAAGATTATATCAAGAGGTTTATAATTAAAGCAGATATAAATTAGACAAATAGTATTATTATACAAATGAGCCAAGATTTCAGACCTCACCCAGTGCTTGTTAATTATGAAGCATCCCGTGATGGTGTAGTTAGAAATTGCAGACTAAATAAGCCGGTTGGATGGGTATGTAATAGAGGTTATTTGATGTTTAGTGCCGGGAAGAAGAGATATTATTGTCATCGATTTGCATACGAATGTCACAACGGATTGATCAAAGATGGTTTTGTGATTGATCACGTTGATAGATTCCCTCAAAATAACAAATTGGATAACTTACGAGTTGTTACTCAAAGTCAGAATACAAAATTAGGTGGAACCGGCAAACACGCAAAAAGGCTAAACATGTCAAATCATTTGATACAGAAACTAGCGAAGAGAAAATATTTCAGTCAATGAATGAAGCCAGTAGATATTTCGATATTTGTAGGTCTTCAATACGATTTGTTGCAGAAGGAATTCAAAAATCGGCTCTGTCAAAGAAAAACTCACACAGGATACAATTTTCATATACATCTGAAACGATTCAAGGGAGATAAAGCCTTTATGGATAAGTCAGCCACCACTCATAACACTCCACTCACTAAGTTCCCTTGTATTATGACCGTCAAGATATGTGTCGTCTGCTATTTTTACAGGTAAAGAGAGAGGTATAATTGACGGGCGCGTGCACACGTGACTGTGGAGATTTATATTTATAACATCGAAATTACATGTTGTTTTGTGTTACGATGTTTTCACAACTTATTAAAACCAGATAGATATATCAGTGCTGTGTGCAGCCTTGACAAACTTCCTCTGCGCTAAAACATTTGTTTAAACTTCTCGTTTCATAAATAATATCATACTAGAAAAGGTGACCTCATACATGTAGACTGCTAATCATTGACATGACTGTACAATTACTATCTTCTACGTGCGAGTTGTATTTTTCTGTGTGTAAAAATATTTTATTTTCCTTTTAACTGTATGCATTTTTATAAATAGAGTGAAAACTCTCTTATTGTTAAGTATGCATGTCAGGTTATATTGAATCGGTATTTCACTGACGCAGGCATGCGTGACTTTTAGTACAAACGTTCTTTTGTTCCCCTCCCTGTATATTGAATCGGTATTTCACTGACGCAGGCATGCGTGACTGAAAAGACCCAGCTATTTACATGATATTTTAAACAACATTTAAATTATTTTTTTTTTGTGTACTTAGTATTTTATTTCCTAAATACTATGAAATTTCTGTGGATACAGTAAAATTGTCTATTTTAAAAATCTCTTATTGTTAAGTATAATCAGAAGATATATATATATATATTAAAAAATCTCTATTTTGTATGACAGTTCCGTAGTCTAAACGGTAGCGTGTTTGTCTTGTAAACACAGATCTATCAACTACGTGTTCGGTCCCCATAGCAAATACATTATTTTATGGCGAAACGAAAGATGTTTTTCTAATAATTGGGGGGAGAAGGGCGGATCCATCAATCAATCCAACATTGCAACTCATGCTATCACATTATCGGAAGCGTGGGTTGGTGTTTTTTCCAACTCATGCAACCATGAATTTGATTTCATGGGTTGCAATGTTGGTTTGGTTTGACTACGCCCACGTCACAAGAACATCCAATCAAATTAAAAGTAAATGGGTGTAAAATAAATGGTATAAATTGATGCAAAAAGCTCTGCATTCACATGAAGAACCCCATAGGGTAGCACAGAATGGGCCGCCGGCTAATAGAAACGGTGTTAGGGTCACATCCGGAATGAATAGCCAAGTGAAAAGACCCTAACAAAGACACAAAGGCCTGAATAAGAGACTCATGAATGAAATAACCGCTCATAATTTATGCCATTTATTTTGCATTTTGTTTTTAATAATTAGAGGTAAAATGTATTATATAAATAATGGATATCAAAGATATAAATTCTATAATTGTTGAAATTTCAAATTTGCGAAATCGAGGGATAGTAGTATATAAAGATCTCGACTGCGACAGGATTACCTCGGAATATGAAGACATTGATTATCAGTCTAGTAAGGGTCGTTATGTTTTACCTAAGATGTACAGGCTCGTGGAAGGAATTCAAAAGTTCATAAATGCTTGTTCATACGGTAACGACATTAATGTATTTATAACGCTATTTAGCACCGTTGAAGCAATACGTCAAAAGTTCGGCCAAGAGTATCAAAAACGAGCTGAAATTAGTTCTAAGGTTCGTGATCTTAGAAAAATATTAAACGAGGAAAAACCAGTATCCTAACCACGTGAGCGTTACTATAAAAAAAGGCCTTCAGTAAATTTTCAGTAAAAAATTATTTTTTTAGTGTTTTTTGTTACACTTGTCACATAGGATTTTCTCCTGAAAGAATACTCAGCAGTTTGGGCTTGCTCATGCAGTTATGTGCGTACTGGATGATCTGGTTGTGGTAGCAAGTAATCACTCCGACACCTCGATTTTCACGTAGTTGTTGTTGCCGCGTCGTTAACAAAAATCGTTCATCGCCGTTCTCAGATATTACAATTCTGAAACCCCAAGCGATGCTATTTCTGAAACATTCGCGGATAGCGTCGTGCAGTTTAACCCTGTCAGAGACGGATACGTTAGCTTGATGGTACATTATTTAATAACGCAGCTTTTAATTGTGATAGTTTCACATTTGAAAACTCAGTTCACAAACTATATATAGTAGGTGAATCGCTTACAACTAAATTAGCCCGAGAGCGGCTAGCAGCAATTAAAAAGTTTATACCGGTACGAGACAGACTTCGCGAAAAACTTCAACAACGACAAGCGCAGACTGACTTTTCTGTGTCAAGTGAACAACTGTTTACTCCGATAACAAGTGCGACCAAAGATGTGAAAAAGTTAACTGAAGCAGCGATATACGGATATATTCCTGAAAAAGAACGAGCAACGAATGCGCCGCTGCTTGATACACTTGAAAAGATAGCAGCAGAAACCAAACAAACGCGCGCAGGGATACAACAGCTATCCAATGATATAAAAACTCAGCGCGAAATTGAAGAACTCGAAGAAGAACAACAAGGTGCAGTTGGAGGAAAAGACAATTCCCCTAAGAATATATTTACAGTTGCAGCATTAAATGAAATTAAAGGAAGCCATACTGATTCCGAATAAGCTGATTTTGCTAGAGACTATTTTCCAAAGGGTAAAAGAGAGAATTTATTAAAAGACGAGTTTGAAAGTTTTATAAAAAACAAAAACACTTGGGCTTCAAAAATATATTTAGTCAAACGCGGCGGGAATAAAATCTCGGCGTTGCAACACTCTGGTTATGATGACTTTCTACAACCACCACGTTATACGGAGGATCCAATCCCGGAACAAATATACATAAAAGCAGTAGCCGTTTCTAAGAAAATAAGCGGAAAAGGATATTCGATTGGAAATCTTTTGGATTTCAACGCAACCGTGACATGTCCTGGTAACATCCTGAGTGATATATCACGGTTAGAAGTACTTATGGGTGGAAAGCGAGCCGGAAACAACTCCGTCGAGATAATTACTGAAGCAGCTGATATCTGTAGACGATTATTTGCCGGCGGTATCATGGGCATTGATGTATATCGAGAACTCATTGCTGAATTAGTTGAAAATCACAGAGACGCCCATGGTTATGACGAAAATCCTATGGATTTTAGCGATTGATCACTAATTGAAAAACTACATGTTTTATAGCAAGATGATTATACACTACAATCATGATAAACCCGTAAGCGTCTACGTGGTAAACTCACGAATGCCTGTTTATAGAGCATATTACGGAGATGGTTTCGGCAATACCATTGCGGGGTTATTTACAAGAATGGCCCCAAAAGTGGCACCGTTAGCTAAACAATTATCAATGAAAGCCATTGATATTATTCGTGATAAGGGAATCAGCGCTGTTGGAAATCTTGCCGGAAAGGCATTTTCTGCCGCGAAAGATAAAAAAGCATCATTGGTGCGAAAGAAACCAACTGCGACGAAGTCGGTGGTGAAACCAACAGTGCTGCCATCAACTAGAGTGATGCCTGCAAAAATCAGCAAAGCAATAAATAGCGCAGTGGAAGAAAAACTAGCGTCGTTGGCTGCTTCGGTGACTCCGTCACAATTGACGACTTCACCGGTAACAGATAGCGCTATCATGAACGCGATAGCAGGAAGTGGTTTGAAACGAAAAGAAAAACGACGATGATTACAAAGAGTTTCACAATTGAAAACACTAGTGTGAATAATATAATGTTTAAACAAACAGCTGATCCGGCCTTCGATACAGAAGCCCCAGTACCAAAGGATAATTCCGTCCGCGATTATCAATACTATTCCTATCATGCAATACAACCCGACCTACTATCGTGAATTTAACTTCAAGTTCAAGATACCAGTAAATACGTTTTGCCATGTGAAGCATTTATTGAAATCGAGGGAAAACTCGTAACAAATGTTGCAGCTGATACCCCATATGCAAATGATCCAATTATCCGAGTTGGTTTCGTCAACAATGGCATCATGGCGTTTTTTGAAAGCGCACGATATCTCATTAATGGAAATTAATTGAATCAATAGACCGTAAAGTTGATGTTGCAACAACAATAATCGGACTTTTCAAGATATTCTGATGATTATACAAGGTCGGCTGGTCCATCTATGATATTTGCAAAGGATACTACTGATAACGCTGACCACCTTCAATACATTAAAGTGTTAACAGCAAGAGATAATGCAGAAGCCGATCAACAAGAAGCAGCTAATCCAGAACGTCGAGCTAGACCCGGAGCTGCGTTTGATATTCTCGGAGGCGTTAACGGTAATTTCAATTTAGGATTTGCAACACGAAAATTAGCATTGCAAGTTCAGCAGCGATATTTTTCATGTGCGATTCCACTCCATCACATATTTGGATTCAGCAGAAATGTCAGAAAAGTCATCTATGGTGCCGCTGATGGTAAAGTTGTTTTGAGTAAAATAGTATTGTGGATGCCAGTAATGACCCCATCAATTACCACGGAAGAGCGGCTACTTTCATTTATGGACACAGGTGGCAAATCATTGATAAGTTGGCTAACAACAACAACTGATACCAAAGAGGATAATGTTGTTGATACATTTACATGGCACCTGGCATCAAATCAAGGCGTTTCGGCTCCACGTCATATATTTATAGCGCTGCAGAATCGGAATCGATTAGGCTCCCAAGAACGCAGTCATATGATATTTGATCGATTAGGAGTCAATGAGGTTTCACTGAGAATAAACGGACAACAAGAACCACCTGAGGATATACAGCTTGATTACAACACTAACCACATAGCACGTGTGTATCATTGGATGCTGTCTTATATGGCTCGTGATCAAAATGTTGATACTGGTTTACAAATATCGCAACTTGATTTTAAAAACCTATATCTGATTTATTACTTTTCGCTGGAACATCTTGATTTAACAAGGCAATCCGTCGTTGACATACATTTTAGGTCTCGTATAGATCCCGGTGGTGTTGATTATAGAGTGGCTGCTGTCATTCTCAGGGACAAATCAATGTTGTTAGAAGGGTTTGGCGGACGAATGAGACTTATTGATGCACCAGTGGAAAATATGTAAACGATTCACAAATAGATCAATTGAAAGTATAAATGTGTTTACAATAAAATGACATATAGTGTTGTTAGTGTCAAGCTGACTGATTGTCAGGTCAAGAAATTGCGATCAAAATCCGCTAAAGAATGTGGAACCACAATAACGTTAAAACCAGCGCAGATGTCCGGCGGTACACATAAAATATCATTGACGGATCGTCAAATAATACATTTCAATGATGCGCTGAAGAATAAGCGAGGGGTTCAAATTGTATTTTCGAAAGCTGCGGTCGCCAACATGATAAAATCAGGTGGTATATTTCCTTTGTTAGCTGCAATACCAGCATTGATTGCAGCGGCTGCCCGAGCGGTGGCGAAAGCGGCTGCGTTGGGAGCCGTTGGGACCGCGGCAGGGGTGGCGTTGAAAAAGGCAACTGGAAAAGGATATAAAAAAGGGAAAGGGTTTAAGACTACCAGGGACTCCATATTCATGGTACAGAAGAAAAGGGTCTAAGAATACCAGGAACGGTTTATTAGTTGAAAACTCAATTGTTTCCATGTCCAATTTTGATTTAATTGATGCTGGTAAAAAACTAGCGATAAAAAACTTCAGAGGGGTTTTTATGAGAGATCAATTACCGAAACAACCTAAATGCGTTGAAACCGGTATCATCAATCTTGATAACAGCAGCGGATCGGGAACTCACTGGGTTGCATACGCGATTGATCCACGTGGGATTGTTTTTTTTTATTCATATGGTTTAGCTCCGCCAAACGATGTTATGCTGTATATAAATTCTTAGATGAAACTCAAAGAGTTTGCGATCTTTTATTCCACGCTGCCTACACAACAATTAAATGATCCGCCGATATGCGGACCTGAAGTATTAAATGTCCTCGCGGAGATTTCATCGTCACAGAAACCACCTCATCTGGTTGTAAATAAATACACGAGTGGGAAATTACAAGGTAATTTTTAGAGAATCAATAGATTGAAAATACTAGAGTCTTTACAATAACTATTGATATTTGGGGACGATCTCTGTCAATGTTGAAACCCACCACGAAAACATCTGCGGGTTCTATCGAGGATGTAAAAAAAATAATTGAAGATGAAGTCGCTGAGACGTTAAATTTAGCAAGTGTTGACCCGAACGAAATAGTTGTATTTCAAGATCGCCAGGGTAAATTGAAAAGCAGTAATATATCCGCGGATGACATTGTGATACGGCAGCGCGACGCCGCTGAAAACTCTATTGCGCTGTATTCCAGCGACGGGCGACTTAAAAAAGGCGCACGTGTGTCTACGATCACCGACGCGATTGCCGCCCACGGTCGCGATCTGGAGGAGTATATACGAGGTTATAATAGTTTTCGCAAAAATGTCGTACATAAATTCTTTAGAAACCCGCTTTTGGTTGGCATGACTCTCGCTGAAATTAAAAACTTTCTATCTTTATTCTTTTTTTATAAAACAGGCGGGGAGGATGATGAATGAAAATGAAATCAAGGCAAATTATCTCGATATTTACGCGGATATTTCTAAAAAAATAGAAAATCTTGAAAAGGTACAAAAACCCACTTTGGATCCCCACTTGTGGCAGACTCGACTCTCGCTGAAATTAGCGAGTTTATTATCAAATATACTCACAATGCCTACGTCGCTAATAATTTCTTCGGCGTCCTAGCTACATCTACGATGACTCTCAAATATATTAATATGTTTATGGTGAGACAAACAACACTTAATACCATCGTGGATACATTTTTGGGGAGAACACCTTTGTCTGAAACCACATCTCTGACAGGCCCGACCCTCGCTGAAGTTAAAAAAGCTATTGACGAACAAAAACTCACCAGCGAAAATGTTAATGAGTTCTTTGAGGGCAGTAAACCCCAAGATATCACGACAACATTTTCTAACATCGACTGGCATATTAAAACCCAAGCACGGCTTGGAATCAACGACCTTTTGACTTCATTCTTTTTTAGCAAGGAGGATAGGAGGAGGATGAATTATATCGAAGTCAAATCAAATTATCTCGAAATGTACAGTGATATTTCTAAACTAAAAAATCTCGATAAATTTGAAATCACTCTGATTTCGTTCTTTTCTAACAAGGAGACGAGTAAGGTAATAGATCCTATCAGAATCGAGGCAAATTATCTCGATATTTACGATGATATTCATAAACTAAAAGAAAATTTTGAAAAGGTACAAAAACCCACTAACAATGTCGTCGATAAGGTTTTTGGAATCCCACTTAAGGCAGATATGACTCTCGTTGCAATTATCGCGGCTATCAATGAAAGTAAAACAACAGTTAATACCGACAAAGATGATTTTACAAAAATGATCGAACGATTCGATAAAGTAAAAATTCCACACCGCGTAAAAACCGTTGATAACATCGTATACACAGCTGCCAGTGGAACCTTTGATTGGATCCAAGGAAATGAAAATAGTTTATATTTTCATAGCAAATATGGTAGTATACCGGGTTGTTATCGATTTACAATAATACATCGCCGTAAATTTGATTTGAGATTCGGTCCGGGACCATCACATATAACAGGCGTTAACACAGTAACATATATAAACGATATGATACCCGACGCGCCCGACCGAATAAGATACACTATCCAAATTGATATAACTACACCCGACGGGCCAGCGGCAGGGGTTAAGGAGTCGCTACCCTGGACGCTAGAATTCGTATCCGGTATTCCCCGCACCGACCATGAATCCAAGTACACAATCGAATAATTGAAAACACTAACGGGTTTAAAATAGTAATGACATCGATGAAATCAATTGAACCAATAATAGTCCCAGAGGTATCACAATCGCATCGATATCGATATGATACCTTGAAAGAATTTTCCGCAAACTTGAAATCACTTTCTGAGCGCTACCGTGAAAAAATGAAACAATACCGACGCAGCGTAGCAATCATCGACATCACCGTGTACTCGGTGTCCGGTGTGATGGCCAGCGCCGGGGTTATTTTGTCGACGGTGACCATGATGGCTTCGATTACAGTTCCAATTGCTATCTCCGCGGCAACAACAATTGCGGCAGTCGCAACCGCGATAACTAAACAATTATCATCGTGTTCTCAGAAAAAACTCAGTGATTATACAGCTCGGTACCGGGTGGTATTTGACGCGTACTCGAAATTATCCGAGTTGATCTCGCTGTCGATAGATAATTCGTTCATATCCGATGTTGAATTTTCCACGATGACCCAGTTGTATAACTCTGCGATTTTGAAATTGGAAATTGAAGATAGCGTTAACAATAATGTCACTCGAACTGCTTCAACGAATCGCGGAGAAAACCACGATATCAATAACATCAACAAACCCTGAATTTAGTGTGAACTTCCCTTCTCCGATTCCAGTGCGCGAGATCGCGCTGGCAAAATTACGAGTATATCATAGCTGGCCTAATATCAGATCGGTTTCATTTGTCGGTCAGCAACCCAATAACGCACTGGTGTTCTCGTATAAGAATAAACCCGATGGTACTCCAGAATGGGAAACTGTTTCGTTACCAACTGGATCGTACCAAATTGAGCAAATCAATTCTGAAATTTAGCGTAGAATAAAATCAATCACTGGAAAAGAATCAAAAATAGCTATTGATCTTCATGAACCGACGCTCTCGTCGTCGATCGAAATAAGCACAGAGGGATACATTGTAGATATCTATAACAGCTCGTTAAGAACAGTGTTAAGATGGCCTGAAAAACCACCCGGAGCCACCGCCGACATAACCACGGGCGTACAATCATATCATGAAATCAATCCCATGTATCGAGATAATTTATCTGATATAAAAAAGTAAAAATTGCCGATATATTTATATTTACCAACAATAACATTATGCAATGGGATTTTATCATTAAAAAAACAGCTGACTCATCTGTTACTATCGCATTTACGCGAACTGACATCACTGGTTATTTTAATGAAATTAATCAATTACATAAAACACAACTAGAACAACTACAGTAAACAAAATCGCGAAAACACTTTAAAATACTAAATCAGCTTGTATCTGACATGGAATATATCAATGAACTAATTATTCAAACAATAATTAATGAAAACAGCGACAATAAACAGCGATTTCTAACCAGTTACAATATCACATAAGCCAATCTGCGTAATTTCGAGTTTTCCGGATACAACGCGGAGGAACTAAAAGAATCTGTTAGGAATGTTATCAAGGTATTACAAGTACAAGATTCAACTATCCTTAAATATAATAATGACCCAGATGGCGGCGGTAGGCATATTGCCCAGCACAATGTGAATATTTCAGCAGTGATTGCGCACAATTTAACATGTGATGCTATCGATGGAAGCTATCAAATTAATTTAGAGCAATCAAATCAAGCTCAGCAGGGATATATTCTTTATTCGTTTGCACCAACAGCTCCACCAGGATTCCTAATTATTGAAAAACCAATTAATCCTGTATACATGCGATGCCATAATAATTCGTTAACGAGAATTAATTTCCGACTCACCGACCAGTCAAATAATTTAATTGATTTACAAGATGAGGTTTTAGCTACTAGTTTGTTTGTGAAATCATAAATGATTTTCGTCCTAAGGACTTGATCGATTATTTGGTTGAAATCGTAAAAACCCATAGCAGCAGGGGGGGGGGGGGGCGATGACATCACGATGAGACCGTATTTTGACTAAACGATGAAAACGTTCTTGGAGTATGATTTGCGAAAAACTTATGTATCGAGCAAGTAATCTTTTTTTTTTTGGTTGAAAAAGAAGGATTCGAATTATATATCTCGAGATGTTTGATAGATTTAGAGCAAATGATGTCTGGAGCAAATGTCCGATTCGCCCCCCCCCCCCTCTGCTGCTACAGCACTGCGTTAACGGTGTATGCTTCGTCCAGAATAGGGTTGCTACATGAAGTGGGCGCAATATGTGTCATAACTCGTGGCTTTTAGATAGATAGATAGATAGATAGATAGATAGATAGATAGATAGATAGATAGATAGATAGATAGATAGATAGATAGATAGATAGATAGATAGATAGATAGAGAGATAGATAGATAGATAGATAGATAGATAGATAGATAGATAGATAGATAGATAGATGGATGGATAAATGGATGGATGGATGGATGGATGGATGGATGGATGGATGGATGGATCGATCGATAGATAGATAGATAGATAGATAGATAGATAGATAGATAGATAGATAGATAGATAGATAGATAGATAGATAGATAGATAAATGAGTGTATCTATACTTTTTCCTATGGCGGCACCGTATACATTATTGCCCATGAAGTAATGAATGACGGATCTCTGAAAGAAATATACCAATCAAACGGTGGTCCATGGGGTGGTGCAGAAGTTGACAAGGAATACTTTAATTTCCTAAGGGATTTGATCGAAAATTCGGTATATGATAATTTTAAGAAACAACATATGGATGACTACATTTACCTATGCCGTGAATTTGAGCTGAAAAAGAAAACAATTAAACCAGAAAACATTTCCAAAGTGGCAACTCCTTTACCGAGCCCAATAAAAAAACTTTTTGAAAACGAAAAACAACAAGATTTAGCAACATACATTATGTCAAGTGATCGATGGTCCGAATATGTATCAATTGTGTCCGATAAAATTAGAATGGATGGTCGTATTATGAAAGGATTTTTTGCTAGTGTATTGAAGAATTTTAGTGATTATATCCAATTTATTTTCATTGGCGATTCGTTGAAGGATGTGAGCACAATTATGAAGGTTAGGGGATTCTTAGAATCGAAAATGTTACAGGAAATGGTAAGAAATCTGTTTCCCGACAAGATGGTCATTGTACCGCCACAGGCTGGTCTTGCTGTTCTTAAAGGAGCCGTTTTATTTGGCCATAAGCCCGCAGTGACTGGCCACAGGGATTGTAGGTTCACCTATGACGTCAAAGCATCATTGAAATTTGAAAACCGAAAACACCGAGAAGATAAGAGAAAGACTGTTGGAAATAAAGATCAGTGTGTGGACATATTTGATATCCACATTCACAAGGGCCAAAGTGTAAAGCTCAACGCCAAGCAAGTCCCAATGGTATACAAACCACAAAAGCCGGGGCAAAAGACTATCAGTTTCAAATTCTATTCCTCAATTAAGTATTATCCCATGTACGTAACGGATGAAGGGTGTATGGAACTGGGCAAAATAACAGCGGATGTCCTGGGAGAACCAACAATGGACAACGCGGTAGAGGTCAGCTTCAATTTTGGTGGGACAGAAATCCAAGTGGAAGCCATAGACAAGAAAACCAGGAAAGCAACAAATGATTTCATAGAGTAGAGAGTGTTTGGATGTACACGTACCTACAAGTACAAATATTGAATTACTACAGAGTTTTCAGCAGCTGCTAGTTTTGCAATTTGATAGCAAGGGTGGATTTTACCTCTAAACATGTTTTGACCTACATTATTAAAACTTAATAGCTGAATGCTACATGTTTGCGAAACCTTCCCCCTCCCAAAGTAATTCTGTGGTCGCCTCTGCTTCGCAATCCATAATTATATGATACACGTGAGTCCAGGTAAAACAAGCGAAACAGATTAAATAGTATTTTTTTTAAGCAGTCAATTATAAATCAGTGATATTTGTGCTACCTTCAACGTTACAGACAACATTATCTGCCAACCCCGTCTCTTTTTGCACTTACCGAAATAAAACGCAATGTAATGAATATTATCCTGCCTGGAACAGTTGTCTCCAACCAGAAATGGAAAAATGATGTGAATGAAATATTCATGCTGCATATTTGAATTCTTGATCCTACCCAGGAGGTCAACATTTCACCAAACATTCAATGCTAAAAAAGGTTAAAATATTAGTAAGAAGACTATGATTCTGACAATGACAGAAAATTTGAAATTTAAACTTAATTTTTTTTATCTGCTTTACCTTGTGAGCTATTTCATAAATGCGGCTTGTGTACAACACTTTCAACTGAATTACCAGTGAAATGGTATTAAGTTATCTTTGTCATCACCAGATATTTCTAGTGATTACGTAAAAAAAAAAGCTTCATATTTTCCTGTTACCAACATCTTACCATTTTATATTTAACTATTGTTTTTTTATATATATCGCTGGTCGATGTTAAACCTTTCTTGTTTTTGAACATGTAACGTATTGTATGGAGCTAAATAGCCTAAAAGTGCTGGTGCGCCGTTAAAATTCAAGTAAACAAACAAACAAACGTAAAAAAAATATAGTTATGTTTATGCAGTATAAGAATAGAAGTGTGTGAATTTGTTGGTAACTCTGCCTAATCATAAAAGTTCAATTCAAATATTGTAGCGCGTTTTACAGACGTACGATTCTTGGTTTTGGATTTAACGCCATGTTTCAGCATACGATAAGCTATACATGGCGACCAGTATTACTTGGAGTGCAAGAACGCGACCCACGAGAAGCTACTGGCAAGCTTTCTTACATACCCACATAAGGCCGAATTTTGAACGGGCGCTTTAGACCAATCGGCCACTTTTGGCCCATCGTATGATTCTTGATTTAATTAAATATACAAAACAATAGTGATGGCTTAAGACTTTGAATGTACATACGCAACAAGACTTATGTATCACATTATAGGTTCCGTATAAAAACCCATGTAGATCCATTGTAATGTCAAATACTCATCCTGTATCCCGTACAGGTCGATCATAACGTCCGATATTAGTATGCATGACGCTCCTTACTGATTTTGGATATGTCCATAAAGGTCATGCATAACGGTTCATGTGAATCATGTAAAATCAATGCTTAAATATAGTAATATTTTGACACATAATCAGGGCACGTGCGTTAAAAATTACTTGCCGTGAGTTATAATACACTTGCCAAACAAGGCCATATTTTGTTACTATCAACTAATCAGCCCGTTTTGCTTGTAAAATTATTTATAAAACCGAATACATCGTTCACTTCCTGCTGTCGATGGGCTCACACAACAATTTCACAATGTATACATATCCAGGTGTGGAGATTAGAACGATCTAAACTCTTCCAGTTTTTGGATCAAAGTTGAGACCCGAAATGAAGTTAGAGAAGCACTGATCATTTTTTCATATCCACGGGTCAAACAGTAGCTTCAAGTGTCGCAGTTGTTCGTGTGATAGGAACGTGAATGTGTCCCAGTGAGAGAAAACACTCCATATCAGTAATAAATAATATATTTTGTTCTCTTTCCCCTTAATGGATTGCTTTCAGTTCATTCAGTGTGGCAGATATTGTATTGCAGATTTTTTTGGTCACTAATTCTCCAGCGTAGCTTTTTTTGCAAACAATCTCATATATTTCTCGATAATATATGATTAGCCATGGATTACATAGTCAAAGTGAAAAGAGTTACAGATTAATTTACCCAGATAGTACAAGTGAGGGGATAATTATGGGTAACTTAAACATTGCAAAGATAATAACTAGGATAGTAATTGTCCCTTGTGTAATTAAAGTGTTTTTCCTTAGGACAATATTCAAGCACCCTTTAAATTGTTCAGTACAATTACGCAGACGATCTTCAGACATTAGAGGGAATACATTTATAGCCCTAGAGCGTGGTTTACTATCAATAATGTACCATTGTATCTCAAGACTACCAAATTGATACTGTCGCATATCGTCTACTGGCTAAAGTTTTCTTTCAGTTAAAATATATACCAGGGTTTTTTGACCCGGTCCTCCTTGGAATTCCGAACAGAATGGGCGCAATTGATTAATTGTAAGGCCACGTGTGTCGAGTTATCCAAATGTTGGAGCTCTAATTACGGCCCTTATTGGGTTAGTATGAAACTACATATTGGAACTGTATGATGCTCCATATAGATTGTTCATAAACCCTATGATCATGCCTTAGTTTGGTATGGTCTGTATATTTTTTTAATGTACACTGACACTGCTACATTTTCTTAATTTTGTTTATAAATGCTGTAGAAGTGACATACATTATAAGTTGGGACACTTTGCAACAATGGACCTATACTTAAAGCGAGAAGCCGAATTATTAATGAAGGTCAACAATATAGGGATATACATTATAAGTGAGGTGCCTTAGTTTCAAACAGGGCTATTTGATACTATTAAATGAAAAATAGAAGAGGGTGTATTTACTGTCGTAAAATTATATCTTTATAAATTTGTTCGTATTAGCCATGGGATAATGCGAAACAAGATTAAATTTATTTGCATGGATCCAGATATATACCACGCTATAAGACGAGCAATGCTATTCAGCAGAGTGAAGTATCACTGTATTACAATTAGCCCATTATTAGTATCTTTTCAGGAGGATCTTCCGAACTTCCATTGCTGTTAGCATGGCATGTATTAACAGTAATTATTATGCAATATAAACACATTTATCTGACCTCCTTGGGAAACAAAAACAGTATTCGGATGAAAAAGAAATAAGAAATTGGACAAAGGAATTAATATTTGGATTTAAAGTGAAACCGGCCACTAGGGTCATATGTTCACTATTTTGTACTGCCATTTTTTATTTGGTAGTGACTTAATTTATATGGTAGTGACTTAATTTATCCACGAAGATGGAATGGTGCCACATCTTCCTGTCATTTATGCGCACAGAGTGCGCTATTTAATTTGGTCGTCATATCATACCCCTAAAAAGGGACTAATGATATGAATGTTAGACCTAGGTGAGTGGGAATAGACCCATCACGCACTCAACCTATCAACCCATCTAAAGTACATACGCTTATTCCAAATTCAATCCAGTTTTTTCTAGTGGATTTCCCTATGCCAAACTTGTGTAAGCCACCGATGGAATTCATCAAATGGTAGAGTTGAAGAATTAAATTACGTTCCTAGCTATGCCAATTTTCTAGTACAAAAGTGTACATATTATATGTCCCTAACAATTTATTCTGATAATATGACTAAACGTCATTTGAAAGGTAGCCACTGTCATAGAGAAATTATTGTTAATTTGGAGCGATGGGTTCTAAAATAATCAAGTTAAGCAGCAGAGGGGGCGAACTGTACAAACTTTTTAGGCAAATATTGTTAAGCAAAAACCTCTTACGAAAAACGAAAAAAATCTTACAAGCAATATGTCACAGTCGTTGTCACCCACCCCCTCTGCTGCTATGGGTTTAACAATCTCTTTTACGATAAGAGTTGCTACGATTTCACAAACAGGCTAACTTGTAAAACCTCATCTCTTCAATCAATTAGATTAATGGACTGGTCAGTGAGTTTGAAATTAATTCTCGTTAACGAATTATTATGACATTGCATATATACTGGATTAGTTGGATCCTCAATAATTAGAAACCCTGGAGGAGCTGTTGGTGCAAATGAAAATACAATATATCCTTGTTGAGCTTGATTTGATCGCTCGAAATTTATTTGATAACTCCCTTCGATAACATCACATGCTAAATTCACTGCAATCACCGAAGATATATTGACGTTTTGAGGCGCGATATGCCACCCGCATCCGTCTGGGTCATTATTATGTGTCAGGACATTTGCTTGTGATATTATTTTCCACGCAGAATATATCTTTGTGAAACCTTCATCGATGATATCATCGACAGATTTTTTTTTTAATTGACTTGCATTATTGTTATCATTCCAGTGTTGATATCATGATATGATTTCTTATTTGAAGTATAGTCCGATTGTTTGGGTTCAGGTGGTATATTAACCGTTTCTTGTCGGGGGGAAGGTTTTTTTTCAGGCCAATCCAGTATTGTTCTGATTGAACTCTGATAGATATCTACGACATACCCGGGTGAGTTTATTTCAATGGCAGATGATAGTGTTGGTTCATGAACAGTTAAAGCGATTTTCGATTCTTTTTCAGTAATGGATTTTATTCTACGTTGAAATTCGTTATTTATTTGTTTAATTTGGTATGACCCAGATGGTAGCGAAACAATGTTTCAGTATGTAGTCCCGTCTTCGTTATTCTTATTCGCAAACACCAAGGAATTATTCGGTTGTTGACCACCAAATGCTACCCACCTAATATTAGGCAAACTGTGATACACTCGTAATTTTGCTAACGCTATCTCCTTCACGGGTATCGGAGTAAGGAAATTCACACTGAATTCAGGATTCGTTGAGGTTTTTGAGATCATGCTTGTTTTCACCTAGTTGGTACTTTCTGCTATTCGTTAAAGTAGTTCTTGCGATGTTGCCATTGTTATTATACTCATGTTGTGGCTCTAATTTTGACATCGCGGAATCATAAACACGTACCATGGCTGAGAACTCACTATCTGATATTAATGTATCATCGAGTGACGACGATATCATTGAGGATAATTGGGAGTACGGGATTGATACAACATTAAATTTGATTACGTAATCTTGCACATTAAATTTGATTACGTAATCTTGCAGTTTGTGTTGGCTGCATGATGATGCTGTTTTTGTTATTATTGAAATATATCCCTCGATTGTTGGCACCGCTGATATACAAATTGGAACAGCTATTGGAGGAATCATTGTGACCGAGGAGAGTATAATACCAGCTCAGGTGATTACACCACTCACCGAGTACATGTAACATCGACTGGGGTGATTCTTCGTCGGTATTTTTTTTATTACTTGAAACCCCTCAGTGAGTGTTTTGAGTTTAGTTTGAAATTCTAATACCTGATCATAGCGATATTGCTGTGATGACATCTTATTTATTACAACATAATTAAATTTAGTTGTTTACTTAAATCCACTACGAATTCCTCATACCATGTTACTGAAACCCTAGCCAAATTAGTAACCGTGGTTGTTATCGCAAATCGTCCAGTTGTATCCTTATCGATGATTGTTGATATTATATTGTTGACCCCAGATGAACTTGTTGATGAATTATTAAATTGAGTCGGTGTCACTAGTATTAATCGATATATACCTTGACGGTTGCAGTGATACTTAATATATTGTTTGTAGGAGTCCACGCAAATGATCCGTGTTGGATCGCGTACACGTTATTTACGATATTTTTTGTTCGTGAGGGAATTTTTGTTTTTTCAATGATTGCAATCATCCTCGTTGCATCATTATTGATTGTCTCGATGAAGTTTATCATGATGGATTTTTTTAATATCAGGGAGGTTTATGTCAATTTTATCCAGTGTGGTTGCAAAAAATTTATAAATGATATTTTTACGAAATGATGTAAACTTTTTCAACGTGATCTTCATATATAGATTAAACTGTTGCAAACTCTAACATAGAAATTTTTAGCTCTATGAGCTTCGGTGTGGTCACTGGAGGATTACCAAAAAATGGTAACACTGGTTTAACAAGTGTTAATATTTTATCTGTGATTTTTGACATGAGGACACCCGGTTTGAGTTTACCCTGATTAGAAAACAACGCGATATTATCTTCTACTGCATCGCGTTGTTTAACTAAAATATCATCAAGGGAAACATTACTAGTTTTCAATTTACCTTGACGATCTTGAAACACATCTATTTCATTGGGATCAACACTTGCTAAGTTCAACATCTTAGCTATTTCATCTTCGATTATCTTTTTTATAGCACTGGTTGCAGTGCCATTGACATCGGGTTTCTTCAACATTGATAAAGATCTCCCCCAAATATCAACCATGTTATTTTCTATTACTTTCTCTCTCTAAAAGTGATTACTCGTATATTCATTTACGATCCGATGAGGTGGTTTTCTTGATGATGAAATAGCGTCAAGGACATTCAATACTTCTATGCCACATATTGGTGGGTCGTTTATTTTCTGTGTTGGTAGCGTAGAATATCAGATAGGAATTTTTAAGCTGTTTATATAACTCATACATTATTTAGGCGGCGCTAACCCATATGAATAGGAATAAAAAATTGCACGTGGATCAATCGCGTCTGAAATCCAGTTAGTTTCAGGTCCGGTGCAATTATCGAGATTAATGATACCGGTTTCAACCGTTGTTTTGGTTGTGTCGGCAACTGATCTTTCATAAAAACACCTCTGAAGTTTTTTATCGCTAGTTTTTAGCAGCATCGAGTAAATCAAAATTTGACATTGGAACTATCGGTTCTCGAGTTAATAAACTGTTCCTGGGATTCTCAGGCCGCTTACTTTGTTCCTGGTAGTCTTATACCCTTTCCCTTTTTGGATCTCTGTCCAGTTGCCTTCTTTAGTGCCATCCCTGCCGCGGTTCCAACAGCTCATTACGCTGCCGCTTTCGCTACGGCTGGGGCTACTGCCGCAATTAGCGCTAGTAACGCAGTTAACAACGGAAATATACCACCTGATTTTATCATGTTTTTGACCGCAGCTGCAGAGAGAGTGATCTGAAAACCTTTTTAATCTTGAAATCGTCATTAAAGTGTTTTATCTGACGAGTTGTCAATGATAATTTATGTTGACCACCAGACATCTGATTGTGTTTTAGCGTTATCGTGGTTCCACATTTTTTAGCTGATTCCGATTGCAGTTTTTTAATTTGACCAGGAGTTAACTTAACACTAATATGACTATATGACATTATATTAATAACAGATTGATCTAATTGTTACACTACATGTTTTCTACTGGTGCATCAATTACTCTCATTCGTTCACTAACACCTTCGAGTAGCATTGATTTGTCACTGAGAATGACAGAAGCCGCTCTATAACCACCAGGAGGAGGATCGGTTACAGGAGCTCTAAAATTTATGTCAACGACGGATTGTCTGGTTAAGTCAAGATGTTCCAGCAAAAAGTAATAAATCGGATATAAACTTTTAAAATCCAACTGTGATATTTGCAGACCAGTATCTACATTTTGATCTCGTCCCATATATGACAACAGACGGTGATACACACGTGCTATTTTGGTTGGTATTATAATCAAGTAATGTATTCTCGGATGGTTCCTGTTGTCCGTTTATTCTCAGCGAGACTTCATTAACACCTATCTTATCAAATATCGTATGGCTGCGTTCCTGGGAGTAAAGTCGATCCCTATTTTGTAGCGCAACACATATATGACCTGGGGCTGAAACACCTTGTTTTGATGCCAGGTGTCATGTAAATGTACCATTAATATTAGAATCCATGGTACGATAGTAATCGCTCTTCTGTTGTGATTGATGGAGTTATTACTGGCATCCACAGTGATAGTTTTGTTATATTTACATTAACCTCAGGAACACCACCACGCCAGATTGCATCATTATCATTACCCTTTCTTAGGAGTACTACTCTATGTTTCGCTCCATAAATAACTTTTCGGACATTTCTACATAATCCGAAAATATGATGCAGTGGAATCGCGCATGAAAATTGTCGACGTGGTCTTTTCAACATTGATACACGTGTTGCAAATCCTAGATTATAATTAAGATTAGTACTTTTTATAATATCAAAAGTAGCACCTGGTAGTGCTTCATATTCACCATCAGCTACTGGTTATGGATCAACTGCAGTAGCTACTGTTGTCAGTAATTTAGTATACTGAATGTGTTCAGCATCATCGGTAATATCCTTAGCAAACATCATAGATATACCCGCCGATCTTGTATAATCGTCAGAATATCTTCCTAACCCTATTAATGTTGTGGCAATATCAACCTCACGTTCAATAGATTCAATTTATCTTCCATCAATCATATATCTAGCACTTTCAAATAACGCTATGATACCATTATTAACAAAGCCACTTCCCGCTGTCATATTTGCGGTAATATTATCTTGGTCACTTGAAGTCAATGATGAAGTCGCCAACGATGCTAATGTTTCATCCACTGCGTGATTTATTATTGTACCGTAGATGGCATCGCCAGTGATGAAGTCAAAAAGTTTTCTTCGCCGTCGAACTAGCGACATTAATTTATCCTTTGCAGTGGAAAATGATTTCCAGGCAATATCTCCACCAGCACTAATACTTTTATCAAGAAAAACATCAATGACTTTCATCCATAATTGTTTTGAGATTGGTGCTATTTTTGGAGTCAATCTTGCAAATAATCCTGCAATGGTATTGCCGAGACCATCACCATAGTACGATGTATAAACTGGCAATCGTGAGTTTACTACATAGACACTGGATGGTTTATCGTGGTTATTGTGTATGATCATCTTGTTATAAAAAAAACACCAGTGTTTTCTAAATGAACATTTATCTTATCGTATAAATCCTATGTATTTTCATCGTAAACGATTTCCATTCCTACGGATTTTCATTGCTAGCAATTTCGGTGATTAATCACTGTAATAACCATGATTTTCGGCTAACTCATCAATGAAATGTCGATATGTTTTGATATTCATAATGCCGCCTTGAAATAACCGCATACAGATAACAGCTGCTTCATTAATTATTTCCGGTGAGTTATTTCCAGCTCGTTTCCATCCTACGAGTACTTCTAATCGAGCATATCGCTGAGAATATTACCAGGACAACTAAGCCATTACCTGAAATAACACTGGAAAATCTTTGATTTTCTGAAAATCCCATTCTTCTTGATTTTTTAGTGATACCAGTTGCACCTTTTTCAGAATCAGATTCTGCCATTATTTCTATTTCATCCGGGATTGGGTCTGCTGTATATGCTGGTGGTGGTTGTGTGACACCTTTTACCATAGCCATATAATTATTAAAACCAGGGTCTTCTTTTCTTGTTATTTTAGTTCCACCATGTTTCGCCAAATAAAGTTTTGATGCCCAGGTGTTCATGGTTTTGATAGAATCTTCAAAATCATCATTTCTATATTGTTCCCTTGTCCCTCTTTTAAAATTCTCTCTAGCAAACTTAGATAAGTCAGAGTCTATTTTGATTCCTCTAATTCTAAATAACGCATCAGGTGTAAATATATTTCCGGGCGAATAGTCTTTTCTTGCAGTAGCACCTTGTTGTTCAAGCGGTTCAGGCGGTGGAGAGCTAATATCAATATCAACAAATCGTTTACTTTCTTCTTGTTGTTCTAGTGGTCTTACAGCGGTTACTATATCACCAGAAAGTGTTTTTAAAGATGTCTTTCTTTGTTTTGATTTTTTTGCTATTTGTTCAAGTCAAGAAAAAGAGGAGCTTCCTTCCTGTCTCCTTCCTTGGGGATATCTCCGTATAATGCTCTTTCAGTGGCTGATATTGCTCTTTCAGTGGCTGGTTTTACATCTTTTGTTGCCGTGGTTATTGGTTTAAACAATTATTCAGGACATGTTATAAAGCAGCCTGAAAACTCTGTCTAGCTTGTAGTTTTTCTCTAACAGAATCACGGATTAGTATAAATTTCTTAATTGCAGATAATCATTCACGTGCTAATCTAGTCGTTAGTGCTTCGTTTACCATTATTGAAATTACTTTGCAATTTCCAAATAATGTACGATCTAAATGCAGTGACATTATCACATAAATAATTTCAAGTGGAAAAAGTCTACGAGAAATAACATGGGAAATCAAACATTTGACCCGACTTAGGCAGGCAAAAATGATCAAAAATCACCCAAAAATGATCAAACATCAATACAAAAATAAATTTCTGAAATATTTCAGTAACTAACAAATACCTATTCATTGACTAATTGTGTACATGTCAAATCGTTGGTTAGAACTTATTCTGTTGAGGTTAACAAAGGTTTCTTTTGGTTTGGCGGATAATATCTCTTTTTTTAACCCTCAAACTAATTGTGCGTTTGATTTCATATTGCTGCCCCAATTCTTTTCTGATTTTTTTGACAACAGTGAATAACAAGACAAACTTATTGACGTTGTTACAGAATACAAGGGAATCACGAATATCATTCTGTATTTTCTTTATAAAAGCGAATTGTTTTGGTAAGACATATTTATAATTCATAGCGCTATTTTCAATATCTTGAAAATCAGAAATAATTTGATCAAAATTTAATTTATCTGATAATTGAATTCCTTGATTTTTTAAATTTGAAACTTCGGTTATGATCTCATTGATATTTTTAGAATACATATTATATAATAGAATATATATCTTTAATACAAAAACAATAAATATATATTAAATCATTCTTCGCGATGGTCAATAAAAATTATGGTAAAAGTGTCTTAAATTGTTATTATTAGGGAAAAGGACACTTTTCCCAAACTTGATAGGGCTATTTGCCGATTAATCCGAATTTAAAAATCGAAGATATTCAGTATCAGATAAATTAATTATTAACACTCCAAACAACAAATAGAATTAAATAATTATTTGCGGTGGTCAATTTTAATCCATAATTCATACGTAAACTACTTGAATTCTGTTTTCAAAACGCTTCGAAAAAGAGGATAGATATACCCCTGCAACATATCGTAATGAGGGTATACTAATATCAAAATATCTACCGGCTTCATTTATTGATTTAAATACCTTCTCCTCCTTATTTTTATATTAAATGATTTTATAGGCCTGGCATTTTTCGAGCTTTTTCCAGTTCTTCCTCGTTTAGTATTCTCACTTTGTGAGATAGCTTGTAGATTCAATAAAGAATTGTTCTTAGGATTGGAATCAATATGATCAATAACAAAACCATCTTCGATCAATCCATGAAAACACTCATACACGAATCGATGATTACGATATTTCTTCTTTCAAGCATTAAACACCAAATACCCATGACTATTCACATCACCAATTGGATTCTTCAGTTTGCGGTTTCTGACAATTCCGTCACGAGACGTTTCATAATTGCTGATCACCGGATGTGGCTGAAATTATTGGTCCATTTATCTATAATACTATTTGTCTAATTCATTGTTTGGTTAAATTATTACTTGGGGATATATGAAAATAATCTTGAGGTGTTCTTATGATTCTGTCAGAGTCATTGATGGAGTTTTTGATTCGTTTATCATAATAGCGCTTCAACTCTCTATATCGCTTACCACAGAAACTCAGACACAACTGCGATTTACCTCGCACGCCTACCCGACATCGTATGCAAGGTAAGGGTCTAAAACTCCCGTGACGACTTCTTTGTAAATTATATCCACACAATTCCTTTCTGCATGATTTGCTACATGCGGTTACTGATCCTATCATAAGCCATTTGCAATGATTAATTATATAATACATTATTTATTTTAATACTTGTTTTAATTATAATGTGGAGGAATTCGAGAGATTATCGAAAATTAAGCCTTTGAAAAATGTTAAATTCAATCTTGATAGAGTCTCCGTAGATCTACCAAAGAGTCTAATAAGTGATAGAACCATAATACGTAGAATCCGTGATGGTTTTAATGAATTCAAACGCGATGGAGCATCTCACTGTTGGTCGACATTTCGAATCGATGGTGACGCTGATGCTACCATGAGCGACGAATGAGCAGACGTGATAATCTAACATCTTGTCCAGAAAATATAATTTTTTTAGAGTGAAATTCATTATAAGAAATGGGAGATTGGATTATTCGAGACAAATTCGAACCAGTCTTGAAAGATAAAAGAACCGTCACTTTGAGTCATGATTCCAAACCAGGAATTTTAACTGGAATTCACAAACCATTCTATGATAGATCCTCTCCCGTAACAGCAGTATTTTATGGAATCTATTCGTCAATTGATAAACCGAGTATGGAAAACTAAAACCAATGAAACTGTCAAGAATAAATTGTGTAGCAGAACTAATAATAGATCACTTCACAAATGCGTTGCGTGGAAACAACTTGTCTGATCTAAGACGTAAAAAAATAAATGAATGGGAATTAACAGTTAGGAAGAACGGAGCAACGATTCAAGATATAACTAAATTAGAAACATCATTAAGATTCCCAATATCAGTAACGACGATAACAGGTGAAGTATTATATGAACCGAAATATAAGTTGAGAGGAGCTCCAATCAAAATTATTGACCATAATAAACACGCGTGAACACCTGCAGTAACAATATTTCCGCGGGATAGAACCGTACAATATTACAAGAGAAATTTATTTGATTTTATTTCTCAATCAAGTAAATACGATCCTGTTTCAGTGTGGTTACTTCACAGTTTTGAAGACGAAGAGGGTAAATTCGATCAATTTGTAAAACCAAACGGAGAATTATACCGTACTGAAGCCCTCCACAACGAGATGAAAAAATTAGCAAGTAGTTTTTCAACAGAACACGACGAACAATTATTAACAATCTGTTTTACAATTCTGTCGGTTGCATCTCATTTTGCGAGAAAGAAAAACACGTGGAAACCAACAAGAGATGAATTTCTATCAGATATCAAATCAAGCTGTATCGAATATAACCATGATGGATTATGGAATGCAAAATATGACCCTGAAAGTATTATTTTGGTTGACATGGTCGTGTGTTATCCTGGGAATTTTCTCGGGTACGGAGAATGTGCTGAGGACTTTAAACGATTTGGGCATCCCACACATGAAATGACCCATGTTACCATTAATTTGACAACTGCATGAATTTGATTTAACCGGATTTGCTCGTGTGATATCATTTGAATTGGATACAGGACTTTATCCATGCTGTTATGTTTGGATTGGTAGTCACATCTCTGAAAATCACTGGATGCCAATAGTGTTATTACGGTATATGATTGATTCTAAAATGCTGATATCGCTAATTGTCAATGAAGCAATTATATCACATCGGAGACAAACTGAGGTTTGGTGACCACAACCTGATAGTCTTGATAGTATAATTAGCGATTACAAGAAACAATTCCGCGATCTAGACAAAGAATATATCATGAAACTATCCAAACAGATATTTGAAGTTAGAAATAAACAAGCAAAAGATCTTGGTAGAAGAATAATTGGTAAATGCACTCAGGGTGGACAAAAATACGACCATAACCTATATTATTCGCGATTGATTATATATAGTGTTGAATACTATTTTATAATCGCATATGTAACATCTAAGGGTATATATGTAAATCGTAAAGACGCTTTCTTTTCCGATGAAACCAAACTAGGTACAATTGTTACTTGCAACGATGGAAAAAATCTTCACTATGCATATTTAAGGGCGTCTATGCTAGCTTATGCTTCTATTAACTTATTTTCAATGATAAATAGATTCCCTGACACTGCGGTTAGAGTCGCCACTGATTCATTTTATATTAACGTGAAAAATAGCGAAGCAGTGGCCGAATTTACAAATTCTGAAGAGAGTTGGGGATCATGGAGAATTAAAAATGAAAGGAAAGACGGCTCGTGCAATCCAATTTTTTCTAGGGAAATCAAATATGATTGTGCTAACACGACCCACAGACTTGCAAGAGATATGAAACAGTGAGGAATTAATTCTTGCACTTAATCACCGGCGAGGGTATTATTGAATTTATAACCGATATGGAGGAAGCACAGAGCATTGATGAGATTAATGGAAGTATTAACAATTTATTCGTATATGATGATGTGATTTTAGACAAACAAAATAATCCTACTAGGATATTTTCCAGAGGCCGACATAAAAATACCGATGCGATATATGTCACTCAGTGATACACTCAAATACCAAAAGTGATCAGAGATAACTGCAATATTCTTGCTGTATTCAACGGAGTTGATACACATACGCTACGAAATAATTGGCAAACTTGGTGCGGCGATGATATGGATTATAATCTCTACAGAAATTTCTTTAGTCACGCTCAGTCAATCCCACATGGATTTGTAACGATAAATTTGCATGATCCTAGAACATAGTTGGTTTTTGACAAATGATTATAAAAGGAATCCAAATTGTCATGTATCGTATCTATGATAACAATTGCAAGGTATTGACCATAAAAACGTTAAATATAAATGTTTTGCTGTTTAGGCCTTTGTTTGATCTATGTCTAATTAGTTTGAGTAAACAATCATCAAACCATGGAAAAGGACATTTGTAACATAGTTTATGGACATGTGTACGAGAAGTTAGCCATGACTAGGAAACTTGTTAATTTTTACCTTACAAATGCGTTTTTGTGATCTGTGAGTTAATATACACATTCTTGTTTGTTGTCAGAATTGGTACAGAATACATGTGGGGGAAAAGGTTACGTATATAATTCATAATTTTGAATGAAACGATGCAAATAGTAGTTCCTTTGGAATCTTTCCAAAAACAGCTTTTATTGCAGGGGTGAAATTGGCGGTTTTCTAAAAAAATGTAGCTATTTTTGGCGAGAATATATGTAGATTATTAAAATTTTAAAAAGACAGCTTTTGCATTTATTTCGAATACTTTTCATTTATCACCGTACATATAATCTTTGTATCTCCAGCAGTAAAGATCATAGCAGTTCTCTCCGGCTTGATTATATATCTTCTAACGTATTACTCCAGAGTAAATGTTTGCTCCATGATATAATTATGAATGAAGTTGCTGCAAACTGACTGGAAAAGACCAGAACGAAATATAGGGACTTTTGTGCAGGATATCAGTTAAACTTGCAAGCTGAGATAGGCTGACGTTTTCAATTAATGAATGAAAATGATTGATCTTGCAATGTTCAAAGAACAATAATTTGGTGAATGATAATTTAGTGTGTGGGCATTATTCAAGGAGAAATTATGAAGAAGTCTTGTATATGTTTGCAATGAATTTTACCTGTTTTGCAGTCGTGCTGCAATAACGTTTTCGTATTGTTTCTGAATTGTTTCTGAATTCGCAGAGGTCCCATGTGATGTTTTTATTTCTATTTGTTTTAGATATAAACTAAAATAGACTTAGACGTAGTTACTTTGTCCTACTGACACCATCGTGTATCATATGATTATGGTTGTAATATTTAATGTTAAATGTGATAAGATGTAACCAGTGTAAAATCCGATAGCCTTTCTTATTCTTTTACTATTTCCTGCTAGTTTGAATTACCCATATACAGCATGCAATGTATATACGTGTTAAATTAAGCAGTATGCATACCATTCAGACAATCAAATGAAGCTAAATATAAAAATAATTCAGAAATATAATTTAAAACAAATGAAGATACCGCTATTCTTATCATTTTTTGTGAGATTATGAGGAAAGGTGTATGCTTTCGACATTGTAAATAAATCATGCAGACTGACAATGTTTCACAATAATGTCGTATGTTTTACAGTAGTATTTATAATTGGTGATTCCGGCCAACTTTAATCACACTGTGATAATAAATGGTCGAGAGAGCAAACCATATACTACTAGGGTTCTGGATCACTGCATTATTAAGAGGGTTTCCTTGTATTTTGGTTTACTTTTGAGTCGGATAATATATATGTGCGAGTGTGTAAATAACATTGGCGGAGTAACGCTTATCATCAATGTGTCAGATTTATGTTATTGTTCATGAGCATTTTGGATATGTTATGTCGTTATGATCAGACGGTACTCATGGAATAGTAACGTGGATGTCCTTGTGGTGATTCTATATGGCGATCGATAGTGGCGATGTGACCAATGACAGATTACATGGTGCCGTTAGCTTTTATCCTGAAATTGTCATCATCTAGAGTAATGTAGTCCTTTATGTTCACCTAATTCCTATGAACTATATAATGGCTAATGTAACAAGTTTTTTTGAACGTTCCAAGTCTCTTTAATTTATCTTTACCGTCGAATAGACATATTTTAAGATAATTGCAAGATCAAAGAGGTCTCAATGTTTACAAAATACTGCCTGAATGTTATATATTATTAAATCGGTATATGTCATGAGCAATTTGAGCGATTTGTCTCCGTACAGTCGTAATAAATCTCGAGCATAAGCATTTTCGAAATTCTGAGAAAGGGTGTGCCAACGTTGATGGTTATATTTCTCTTATGATGTGTTTTTTTCAGAATTCGATCGTCAAAGTGTTTATTCTACGATTGTAACAGAATTGTTACCGAGAGGAGGGTGGATTAAATGAACAATACAAACACAATTTGTGAAAGAAAATATAAATTTATGTAATAAATTATAAATGAAAAAAATACAGATGTAACAACACAATAATTCACGCGCTCAACCCACAATTACACTCACAACCATTCACAATACATGAATAAATTAAATAACAATACAAAAGGAATCACAAATGTAAAGGGATCTCTTGGATTATACACAGATCCAAGAATCCTTTATGAAAATTAAATAAATGCAAGTATGATTTACGAAAAAAATAAACACAAACGACAAACTATCTATCGCACGATGGATTGCGATAACTAGCACAATCATATACTTGTATTCAATCAAGTTGCTAGCTTTTATTGATATCTATGTGATCACTTGAAATATTATTGCGATCTGACATAAGCATGCAAATACAACAATGTATTAAATTATATTACAATTTCAATACACCTATGTGTCTCCCCTGTATAACCGCACGATTCAGCAACAGTTGAATCGTCTCCCAGTTTCCCCGAGAACCGAGGGTTGACCAATACTATTATCGGACGTTTCCCTACACGGATCCACCACAGTTATACGTTCAGACAGCATACAACATCTACCCGAACCAACGGTTCCTCACTACCCTAGATGTCTACCCGGACGTTTTACAACTCTAAGACAGCTCCGACACTCGGACTTCTAGCTTTCCGGATATTTACATGTTACACAGATGTTGACGAACAGACAGTTCGACACACAGACAGATACTTCAATTCCGTTTGCACAAATTAACGGCACAAGCACATTCAGATATTTATACAGAGATGTTCCAGAACAAACAATAGATGTCCCACAACAAATCAGACGATATCAAAGACGTTTATCAAAAGATGGTATCAGATGTGTTAACAGCTACGGTATCAACGATGTTATTAGCAGCTACGGTATCAACGATGTTATTAGCAGCTACGGTATCATATACATTGTAACAACTACGTTAGCAGCTACGGTATCAGAGACGGTATCAACGATGTTATTAGATGCGCTATCAGTGATGTACTTCTACGGTATCAACGACGGAATCAACGACGGAATCAACGACGGAATCAACTATAATAAACAAAACCAGACTAATAATAGTTGTCTCAAAAATAATCTAAGCCGTAGATTACGATATTGTATTTAAAGTCTAAAAGTGACTAGTAATTCCAAATATTCCACGTTTAATTGCAATAAAAGCATCATTATACGAAATGATAATCTGAATAAAATTCACAATAAAACGAAATGTAAATTTAACACTCACCCCTTTGGCTGGAGATTTGCAAGACGAGGTTATCTATCCTTCGATTAGATATTTTAGTTCCCGTAAATAATAATGAGAAATCCTTCGCCTTAAATACTCTCAATAGGTGAACATAAATCACATCGAGCTTGCCATGCACCACGTAAAACGAGTATTTCGGATTTCATGTAAATTACAAATTGGCACATGCAAATCGTTACACGCCACTTAATCACCCCAGGTAATGCGTGTACGACGAAATCAAGAAAATGGTGAGTTTCGTTTGCAATTCAAGTACAACAAAAATCAGTTCAAATTTTCGCCTAATTCTGTGACAACGATGACAACCTCAGTCAAGAGCTAATCTTGTCATCGGTGGTTTTTGACGAATTAGACTTTCTGTTTTATTCCATGATATGTCCGAATACACTGTTCAAGAATGAAGAAATCTCTACAGATGTTCGTAGTGATTTTGGAGCTCTTTCTCGTGTGGAAGTCGATGTAGGATTTCATTCAAGGGGCAAGGATGGAATGGCCATTGTATCATAGCAGATTTTGCGCTATCACCGGTAGAAAGTCTTAATTTTCGAAGCGTATATTACAATCAGCAAAATGCAGCTCTCTGATACTTCTCAGTTTTGTGGCAATGGTCTGTTTCTTTACGTACTCTTCCCAGATATGACATAGTTACGCTAATTTGTGCTGGCGCAATTTTGACGATGTGGCTGAAATGATCGATGTTTGCGTTTTCGGAGAGCGTTCATTCGTTTTCATTAACCTACTAGTTCATCAAAGAACCATAAGATTCAATACTCACCTTGATGTTATCGATGCAGCTAAGACACATGTTAGTTGACGAGGCATCAGGTTGTATAGCCTTTGGAACACAGTACAAGTAAACATGGATTGAATTAGGAGAGAGCCCTTGTACTTTTGTTGTCAGCGACGATATAAAACGCATGCTCGTATTGATATAATGATGTCTGAATTGCAGTGTTACTTCGCATGGCATTGGAACGGTTTTAGTAGTATACAATTTCCAGACGTGACATAATCGTGTAGATGCTCAATTTGAGGAAAGGATTGTTAGCATCAACATCACACATATCCATGATTTGTATGTTCCGTATACTGTGATTCACGTAAACGGCTGAAGTATAAGATGTAAACTAAATAGTTTTGGTGATACAGTATATTGATGCTGAGTTGTTTTAGAGACTACGAACTATTTTTATACCGCTTTCTTGCCACCAAGCACAAATACGCTGATGAAGCATCAATCGTTGTTCGGCACCTGGTTTGGTACGTCTTTGACAGCTGAAGGAAACGTTTTGCCATACTATACAACTTGTACTTTGAGACACGATCGGCATAGTCATTTGCATAATTTTGCGCGGAAATGATGGCTCAAGGAGACATATGTCATGGTTTTTTCTTACATTGGGGCAAACTTAGGTCGCTTTAATTTGCTTATGAAGAAGTACGGACTTACTTTCAAACAACGGTATGAACTTAAAAGTTTAAAATGAGGGGCTGATTAGACCCATGCGAATCATGATTCTTCATAATCTTCATGCGACGATTGATATACGAACTGATGTCGATGGCATGACTGAAAATATCAATATGATGCATCATCATTGACTTTGCATTGATCTAAACACTATTTCGTTTCATCACAAAATGAACTTTAAGAACTACTCGAATTTGATAGCCGTGTGAGGAAAGAGTGCTGCATATAAGGTAGGTTTTAGGATTCTTCGTCGACTCCACGCTCCAGCGGGTGCCTATTGTCATCTTTTCACAACGCTCTTTCTACGCGCTTGGATGGTGCAAGACGCCATACCTTTGAAAGTTGTTGTTAAAGGAATTGGAAATAAAACTTAGGCATATTTGTCTTGATGTCAACACTCCACGATCAGCTTATGGTGTCGTGCTGACGTAGAAGGAGTTTGGAGGGCTTATCGGTTTCTATGTGAGCGCATTGTATCTGTCATGACGTGCCTCCATGGACACAGTTTAGTAATGGCCTAATGTCTTGTCAGGGACTTGTACTCTATGACAAGCTTAAGATGTGTATGCCCTTTTGGAATTTCTCTAAGTTCTTGTCCGAATAATTT
Organism: Unio delphinus; assembly: GCA_029339505.1. Classification (NCBI taxonomy): domain Eukaryota; kingdom Metazoa; phylum Mollusca; class Bivalvia; order Unionida; family Unionidae; genus Unio; species Unio delphinus. Next base: position 4,076,627 of record JAQISU010000131.1, read on the forward strand.
ATTCAAGTCATGCAGAGCAGAATTTGATATTGGAAAGAGCACGATGAGAATATTAATTGATCGAACGAGGTCCATGAGTTGACGAGCGATAACATGAACATGGATACAACAGTTTGCATAGATCCACGATGTGCAGAAATGTATGCTCCAATTGTATAAACAAACGTTTGTGTATATCCTGATAATACATATAGCATCCTGCTGACTAGTTTTTAATTGCTTGGTATCAACATTCTCTGCCTGGGTCCAAAAGGTGTGCGCGGTTACATCAGGGCCGCAACGTCTTGGGAAACAGAGTTTCTTTTTTGTAGGAAGAAGATATATATATATATATATATATATATATATATATATATATATATATATATATATATATATATATATATATATATATATACTGATCAGGTCCCATTGTAAAAGTTTTTGCGCACAGATGATATGAATGGATATGTTACTATCTCTTGCGGAACATCTACCTCCTTGATGCTGTCTTTGTTATCGTAGGCGCTACTTCCAACAAGACAGGGATGCAATTCCAAACCATTGTCGCGATATCGTTATGGAGCGGTTCTGTCCAAGATCACATCGATGACAAAGACGTCGTCACTTTACGTTTGTATATGCTACCGCGCAGTATTAGATCATTTTCGTAAGGCTACTATTTTAATGTACTCCTGAATTTTTCTGCGTGCATCATTGTCTTCCATGGAGAAAACTGTTGTCCTTTTATGTATCCCGTTTTCACAATAACGTCCACGTCGCTCGGATTCAGCTCCGCGATGATGTCGATAGTTTTAAACAGTCGGGTTCATTCATAGTCAATAAAACATTTAGGTACAGCAGCATACTTTTAAATTACCTCTCTGAGCTACAAATTGATTCATATGTCCAAATCAAATATAATGCAGTTTTAATATTACATCTGTTTAATATAAACCTGATAACTTATTCGCGTTTATCAACTTACTGATGTCTGCATAAATACCGGTGGCCTGCTTGCGAAGGTATTTTTCATATTCAGCATACAGCGCATCATGCATGTAGGTTTGAACAAACAATAAATAATAAAGGCATATAACTACTGCCACAATTCGCCATGGTGAAATCTGTATAAATCAAAAACAAACAGCTAATATGAGCTCACTCAGTCTAAACATTTGGAAGTAACCTAACCCTGTGTTAGAATGTTATGCCGTGCGCACAGTAAACCTAAACGTGGAATACCTCTTGGTAGTGCTGTATCTGGTGTGATAAATACAATCTCTGATATACTGTAAAGCACACCCGAGGTAAGGTGATGAAACAGAGCGTCCAGATGAGGAAGAATTGTGTTGAAAAGCTGCATGCACGCGATTTAAAGTTTCATATGGCTACCGCTGCAGATAGTTAAAGCCTAAAACTGGATGTAAGTCCAGCCGTGGCCTACTCCTTGTTAGAATCAGATTCCATAATGTTATTGATAAAACATAAAAAGCAGGTAAGGGCATGATAATTCGGATGAGATTGACACAGAAACTGCATATTGGCTTCCACGTTTTGTTTGTGAGTGCTGGAATATAGCCTGCGCTATTTATTACGCGGCGCATGTCAACGTACATTTTCGCTGCTGCCTCATTATTGGATGTGGGTGGATGATCCATCGCTACCAATTTGACTCCGGCAACAGCATTTAGATTTCCGCTTGACCATAATTTTGTGCAACCAAATGAATTTATCTAAAGCTAGGAGACCGCTGCAATATTATCAATGATTGACGATATGGTGAAAAGTCAGTATAATAGTTGTACTTCCATCGCTATCATTGTGTAAATGATAATATTCTCGGTTTTGATGTCTAACAATCACTTTTAAATTGAATTGTTCACGCAAAGTTCTTCCACAGTTTCAATCCCCATCGTTGTGCAAATTTTTCAGCTTCTGTATCAATCCTCATTGTACGGTCCGTAGTTCCAAAGTAATAAACCATCGTTTATTTTGTGTTCACCCCGCTACTTCCTCCCACTCGTCTTGAATTCTACGACTTTGTTACAGAAGGGGGCGTTGTGCCATGGAAAGATCGTCATTTGCCCAGACATGGATATATTTATTTGATATCACTCCACCCGTTCCATCATATTTGTTAGCCAGGCAACATCAAGATCTGCTGACAACACGGCCTGGGAAGATATGAAAATCTCTTTTGTTGGAACTCGTAAACAATACACATTTGTCCTCCCTTGCAAATATAGCATGTCGCTTTATCCTCAAGTAAACGACAGCTTAGTCTTTGCGACAATCGTGAGAAGCTTGTATCCCGGGGGATGGGGTATCTTAAATCGTCGAGTTTAGTGATGCTGTGACCGTTCGTATTGAGATTACCTTGACGCGGTTGACCTTTTTGTCACGCTGATTCTGCCTTGCATTACATAAGCGTGCCCTAGCATACAACGCAAGACACCAGTCATTTCTACGCGAATTAGTCGGATAACTGTTAAACCCATTCTGGTCAAACTCGACAATACCAACACAAAGTAAGATGTAGAACAAGTACAGCTGCTTAATACCATTAAATAAACGAAACAAAATCAGCGAAAATGATGAAAGAGCTGATTACAACTCCTCCAGAAACCGGAGTCTGTGCGATAATGGAATACGCAGAAGACGAGCTAAAACTAAAGAATTTAAAGGCAAATTCTTCAGCTGCCTCAATTCAAGAAGGAAGAACAAATAGGACAGGATATATTTTAGATGCGACGAGAACTGGGAGCAGGAGATAAAGAACAAGAGTAAGTGAATTTAGTAAGATAAAACGATGCATCATTGTAAGAATGGAAAGGCCGAAGAAGCTTACGAACTCCTCGTGGACAGGATTAAATTTAGAGATCGACCAGATAAACCAAGTATTGGTCACACCATGTGTGTGTTGATAAGTCGGTGTTGTCAAAATGAAAAATATCTTAAATCTATCAATATTGGTCAAAGTATTGGTCAAGTGCTTACAGATCTAAAACGTTGTTTACAGTAGCATGAAGATTAGCCAAATTAGTTTTACGATGACGTTTCGCCTTTATGAAATCATGACCAATACTACTACTATTACTGCTGCTACTACTACTACTACAACTGGTGTTGACTAAAGTTAACGTTCTTTATCCGCCATAACGACCTCTTTTAATTTGACCGCTAAATGTAAATTACCCCAGTTGCAAAAATATCCTCTTATACTACTATGCGAGTAAACAATCAGTAGAGTAAATACACTGAAATATAAAACAGTATGACTATGCAACAATTTAAAAGACAAAAATGTTAAAAACTATATGGTTGATTCCTTATAGTTCCTCACACAAATGAAGATATGGCACCTTTAACTGGTACAAACATATCGTTGTGGTTTATATAATTACATAAAATGGATCAATTATAAGGAAACGTTATATGACAAAATGACTTTAGGCAACTAGTTTCATTTAAGGAACTAACACTTTTTTGTATCAATGTTCCAGTTTTCTACTACATTCATTTTTATATGACCAAATATTACGTAATTAACAATATTTTATTGAGAACCTCAAACTTATTTACATAGCAGGTAGCCTTAGAACACACCGCATGGTAAATTGCTAGGTCCAAAATGATATTTGAGAACGAAATTTTAGAAGTTGGCAGACTGAATTTAAATTGTATTAATTTGTTTATTAGCACCCCACCCTGAACCCAGGGTGCTTTAAAATGAAGACCGTTATTAGGCTCAGGAAGGGGCAAGGCATGTGTTTATAAACAGATGGACATTGATACAGATAAAAAAATGAGTAGTCCACACGCTTTAATACAACATTAAACATAAATGTTATTACGTATCTGAGCATTTTGAATCATGCTAGTTGTGTATTGTATATTGTAAGAGGGAATAAATTTTGCTTAAGCATGCAAAACCAGCTTATTATTAATAGTACGTCGACTCATCATTGCTAGTTTCAGCAAGGCTTAACATGTGACACCTGGATGCCTAAATTGTGCATTGAGTTGATATTCTGCACTTAGTTATTGCAGAGAAAATTAAGTTAAGTGTCTGAATATAGTGAACCTTAATTTTCTGATTGAACAGTTTTTATGTAGCTGAGTGAATTATACCGTTTGACACATAATGTAACCTCCAGGACTAATATTAAAATATATTCCGTGGCAGAAACATGAAAAAGCCTATATTTCACCTGTACCAAGATTAATTGAGTCAAGCAGTATCGGTGTACGTTGTCATTCATTCTTTCCCTTGTATCCTATTATCGCTTTATGCGATGGCATGTAAATGTTCCAAATGTTTATCTATTCTTTGATCAATAATATCTGAAAAGCCTATTCCTGTCTACCTAGGTAGGATAATTATCATTTAGCACTCATTCATGTTTCTTTTCATCACATATATGAAGTAGCTTCTCACACAATTTTCAGCCTACTAATTCTTAATTTTATAATTAAATGTTCTGGTGCAAACGATTTTATTTAATGAAATTCTATTTTAAATTTATGGCAAAAATTCGATGACAATTAAGTTCAAATCACTAATTTAATTGCCACATGAAATAGCAGATCTTAAAGTGAGACTATATAAACGTCTTATCATATTGGGTTATCTTTCCTTATCATATTGAGTTATCATACCTTATCATATGGTGTTATCTTACTACATGATGTATTACCTTACCTTATTGTACTGGGTTATCTTACCTAATCATGTTGGGTTATCTTAAGTTATCCTATTGAGTTATCTTACCTTGTCATATTGGGTTATCTAACCTTATTATGTTGGGTTATCTTACCTTATCATATCAGGTTAACTTGTATTATCATAGTGAGTTATCTTACTTTATCATATTAGGTTATCATAGCTTATATTGTTAGATTAAAATATCTTACCATAGTGGGTTATATTAACTTATCATACTGGATTATCGTTCCTTATCAAGTTGGGCTATCTTACCAAATCATATCAGTTTAACTTGTCTTATGATATTGAGTTATATTACTTACTCATATTCGGTTATATTGAATCACATTATTATATTGGATTATCTTTCCATACCATATTGAGTTACCTTTCTATATAATATTGGGTTATTTTACCTCATCATATGGGGTGATCCTACTTTATCAATCTGGGTCATCTGACCTTATCAAATTGGCTTCCTATACCTTATCGTGTTGGGTTTTCTTACAATATCATACTGGATTACCCTACCTTATCAGATTAAGTTATCTTATCTTATCATATTGGTTTATATTACCTTATCATTTTGGGTTATCCTGCCTTATCATATGGAATCATCGGACCTTATCATTTTGGTTTATCCTGCCTTATCATATGGAATCATCTGACCTTATCATTTTGGGTTATCTTGCCTTAGCATATGAAAACATCAGACCTTTTCAGATTGGGTTATCTTAATTATATTGATGGGTTTTCTTACAGTATTAGACTGGATTACCCTACCTTATCAGGTTAGGTTATCTTATCTTCTCATATTGCTTTTAAAATACCTTATTATATTGGGTTATCTTACCTTATTATAGTAGTTTATCCTACCTTATCATATTGTGTTATCATACTTTATCATATTGGGTTATTTGACCTTATCATACTGGGTTGTTTCACAGACTCAATAGTAACAGTATAATCCTTCATGGTTCATTCTTCCATTTCTTAGAATGTTAACTTATCAGACTTTGTCCAAAGAGTTATATGATGCTGTAAAACATAATTCAATTATTGCTCATTTTATATAATTTGTATCCATTACAAAGCAACCTTTTCGATCAGCATCAAACGCAAGATTCTTCGATATTGAGTGTGTGTGTGTGTGCGTGCGTGTGTGAACGAGATTGTAAACATAGCTTTGTATATATAAACCTCCAGAGTTTGATCAAATTTGTATGCATCAACGTAAAACATTGTCAATGTCAGACTATACTTGTATATCTTTTGAATGAGGTAAACACTTGTTAATAATTTAATTTTGCAATCGTTTGCTTTAAGTTTCTCCTGCGGCCCGCATATACAAGAAAATAATTTCTGCATCGCTTGACGCTCCACATTGAGTGAACTGGTCTGACAGGTATGTGAACAATTATGCAAATTGTACGTGGCATGATGCCAGAGTGCTACATACTAAAAAAATCTGCTACATTGCAGACATCGTATCGATATCACATACCCATATAAACACACACACAAACACACATACACACATATACACACACTATGATACTTTTCTCTCAATGAATTATAGATGTTATGTTTTATTTGCCTGTGACATTAAGGCCTTTGTATCTTGTAAATTTTAAATGTCACCAATCATATGTATAATTTATCTCATTTCAGATTAAGTATTTGTGGTTTGTATGTAATTCCGCATATATTATTGTTTACATACCATGTATACTATGAATTTCGCTTCATATAATGCAATTTGTAAAGTTCATTTGTCTGCTGCTTTCCTTAGTACTGAATGTATGCATGCTTTCCATCTGATTTTCATATATCACGGAGCCTTCTAACTACAAATGCAGCAGCAGCAATAGCTTGGTTGGAATTGTGCACCAGTGACGCCAGGTTAATGGGGAAGGAAACAAGGTTTTGCGTGTAGTTTTCATTGTTTAAAATAGGTTATAACTAAAGTAGATTATTTTTTAAAAAAATCTGATTTTGAAAACAAAATTGTATTTTTCTATAAATATGTGTACAGTTACAGATGTTTCTTTTTGGAGGCCAGATATTATTATGTCGAACCGAGCTCCCGTAGCCGTAAAGCCGCTGCAGAAGTAGGTACATAATCTCAGTAGGGTGCATGCAAATACTGAAAAATGAGAGCTTACATAAAAAACATTTTATTTTACCTGACTTGAAATGTACAAGGTGTTTGACATTTCTTTTCCCAATGTGCAAATACACAACTTTACACGTGATACAATACAGATTAAAGACATTGTGATTTACTTACTTATTAAGATGGATTTCTATTGATTTCATTAGGGAATATTTAAACAGAGGTGAAATATATACGTAACAGTTTGACACATGGTCATTTGGGGCCCCACATATGCTGGTTATGTAGGTAATGAAAGCACATTATCTCCGTGTAACTAAATGCATCTGTATAAACGTGTGTGTGTATATATATATATATATATATATATATATATATATATATATATATATATATATATATATATATATATATATATATATTATATAAAATACTGATTTATTAATTTGGCAATCCTCCTGTCCACTTTAGGTACCCCCATGGAGTATCGTAGTAATAAAATCGATCTGGTAGTGAACACAACAGGACATCGTGGGGTATCAAACTAATCAGAGATCATCTGAAACTTTAATATAATTCATACAACGCATATTGCACACTGTGTATGATCTTACGTTTTAAAAACCTGAACGATTATATTTCATGATACAAAATTTTTCCAAACTTCACTCATTATTTATATATGAATTTATTATGTGTAAAATAAAAATGACACCTATTTTTGGAAGCCCATTTACAATTATTATTATTATTATTATTATTATTACTATTATTATTATTATTATTATTATTATTATAATTATTATTATTATTAATATTATTATTGTTATTATTATTTTTGTATTATTATTGGTGTTATTACTATTACAGGTAAATGTTGATCATGCTGAGTTTGCCGCCATTAATTTGGTCGCAGGCTATTCAAGTATGGCGTAGATTACAAGAAGGACCTAATTATCCTGGAGAAGATAATGTGCCGCAATTGTAACTACAGTCAAAATGTGACCTTCAAGACTCCGACAACTATACTTGACAGGGAAATCGAGAAACCATTCCACAAGTCTGGATATGAGGCAGAGGACAAGTATGTTCAGTTTGCAAAAGACGACGCAGACAAGTTACATACATGGTACTACTTTAGTCGATTTAAAAATGATGTTACCCGACAAGGTCAGTAGATTTAGTAGGTTTCAAACCCTTCATATACACTATTGTATGGATGCGCACAACGGTTGTCGGTATCTGGGAACTTAATCTGGAAATACAATTGTTGCCAGCTAATAGTTCCACAATGTAAAGTTGTGATATAATGCAAAAAGACGATTTTCCATAAGAGCCATTTATTCTTTCTGATAAATCGATGACACTCAAAGGTGGTGGTGGAACATGTGAATAGTTGATGCACCGATATTAAACAAGTAATTGTTTGCCAAAAACATGTAACAATTAGATTATCTGTTACTTAAACAAAATGAGCTATAGTCAAGATAATGTCACCTTGACCCCTGGTCATTCAAAGAAACTACAATCGAAAAACTCTACTACATGTGGAGCGAAAATAACTTTGAAGTATGAACAGATAGCTAACGGAGGACCAAATAAATTGTCTTTGAGCAAAACTCAGCTTAATCGCTTTAACAAGGCGCTAAAAGCGCACACAGGAATTCAGTTGGAATTTTCACCTTCTACAATTTCCAATATGATCCAAGCCGGTTGGATATTTCTTCTACTCGCCACCGTGATTCCAGGGTAACTTGAGGCTATTGGGACAGGTGCTATTGGTGTTGTTGGTCATTTCGTTGTAGGAAAGATATCTGGACAAGGATACAAAAAAAGGAAAAGGTCTCTAATTACCAGGCAGCAAATTTACCCGGTACGGGTCAGGATTGAGAATCCTGGGAAGTATCCGTCGACGAAAATTTCGCTGATGTCAAATTTTGATTTAATCCCCGCGGTAACAAATGCCCCGATAACACATTTCAGAGGTGTTTTCATGAAAGATCAATTGCCAAATCATCCACCAATCCCAGAAACTGGTATAATTAATCTCGATTTAAATTATCAATGATAACACCGAACCTGGAACTCATTTGGTTGCGCATGCTATACATCCTAAATAAATTATTTATTTTGACTTGTATGGGTTAGCGCCGCTAAATGAATTTCTTAAATATGTATGACAGTTAAAGATCCCTGTTTGTCATTCAACGTTACCTTCACAGGCATTAACGGATGTTCTGATATGTGGAAGAGACGTCATCGACGTTCTAACCGCACTCCAACGGGGAAAGAAAAAAAAATGGTGTTTTATTAGATGTTGTAAAGAAGCTTATATCACAGGCGCTATCAGAAACATCAAACCTGGTAGGTGAGGCACAGGACGAAATTGTTGTATTTAAAGATCGACAGGGTGAATTGAAAACGAGTGATATTTCCTTTCACGATATTTTAGTTAAACCAGTCCAAGTAACAAATGATGATATTGCGTTTTTTGACGCTCAAGGTAAACTAAAATCAGGTGACAAAATTTCAATAACGATTATCATACACATGTAAGAACATTTAACACACATGTACAAAAATTATGATTCCCACGTAAACCAATTTGCTGGGTTACAAACAAGCATTACCAATGTTCAACTTCCTATCGCTAATGTATTTGGGGTTCCACCGGTGACCACACAAAACATTTCTGATCTTAACACCAGCGTTAATGAATTAGCAAGACTTCAATAAGCATATGAAGCACACGTAAAACAATTCGGAAATTTTCGTAGAAATATCGTTAATAAAGTCTTTGATACCCCGGTAGATGAAATCGATATAAGACTCATCGATGGTATCGAGGAAGATTTTCGTAAAATTACTGAACGATTAGATAAGTTCTAAATTCCTAATGAGAAAAATATCAACGCGGTATATACGATGCAGCATGGATCCTTGGCTTGGACACCGCAGACTTATAAGCAAGATATCACAGCTACGGTCAAAGGAATGTATTGACTGACATTGGTGTCGCCGACCCAGTTTAATATTTCGTGGACGAGTTCAACCGGAGTCCACAATATCATGTCAAAGATCATCGACAAGGTAACAACTAAATGATTCACTATAACAAACCCGATGATAAATTAGTTCGGGTATCAATAACATGGTACGTGGAATTTGTAGAAGCTTAATTCAAATCTTTTATTTTTAATAAAATCTCAATGTCACCGACATCGTCACAGCAGCATCGCTATGACCATGTTCGGAGACTTCAAACTAAACTCAATTTGTTCAGTGAAGAGTATTACATGAAAATAAAACGGTATCGTTGAAAAATTACCGCCTTTGACGTTATCCTGTATTCGGTTTCATGTGTAATTACCGGAGCTGGTATAATATTTATTCGGTGACAAAGGTTGTTCCGATAGCCGTTCTAATGTGTGTATCAATTTCGACAACTATCGCGGTAGTAATCTCCATATTAACGATTAAAATATCATCGTGTAGTCAGCGTAAACTAAACGACAACATTATTAAGTTCCATACCGTGTCAAACGCGTACTCGCAATTATCAGCGATGATATCTTTTCTCGATGACACGTTAATATCCGATACCGATTTCTCCGCGATGGTACTCGTTTATGACTCCGCGATGTCAAGAATAGAAAAGCAACACGTATATAATGGTATCATCGCAAAAACTACTTCAAGTAATAGTGGAAAACAACTTTGATATCAGCAACATCTAATACACACGAATTCAGCGTTGAATTTCCAGCTCCGACTCGAGCAAAGAGATCGCGTTAACTCAACTTCGATTATATTATAGTTGGCCCAATATCAGATGGGAATCATTTCCACGAAAACCACCCAATAACAGTGTTGTGTTTGCGTACAAGAAAAAAACAAAATCGTACTCCTGATTAGCAAACAATATATCTTTCAAAAGGAGCTTATGACATCGACGATATAAACAATGACACTGAACGTAGAATAAAATCAATCACACAAATAGAATCCCAGATCGAGATAATTGTTCATGAACCATCATTATCATGTGCCATCGAGATAAAATCTCCCGAGTACGCCGTATACATATATGATAGCTCAATCAGAATTATATTAGGATGGCCTGAAAATTTTTCAGTTCATATACCATTCCCCAGTCCATGAGAAAAACCACCATCGGAAAAAATCCCTGCACCTAAAAGATTTGATTACATCGTTGATTCAAAACCTATAAAAATTAGGGAATTTTGGCGACTTAAAGGATTAGGATATAGCTATGCTCCATATGATCCAGATACAGATAGTCAATTTATGACTAATCCTTCAACAACAGTATCATTAACAGATATTTATCCAAAAACTCAGATACATTATGTTTATGAAGAAATCTTTACATATTATGCTAATATAATATAAAACTAACTATCAATCCAGCTATGATAATTTATCACGATTATTCAATAGTTATCTTGGGAATTATCCTGATTATAATCTGAAAATGCAGATTATTAATACAATCTAGCATATTAACTATATTATATCGTATTTAGAATATGCTAATCGGGATCTAATTGAAATAATAATCAACATAAAATTTCAAATAGGTAAAGATTAAACAATCAGTTAAGCAGATATATATGGAACATAATAAAATATCCAAGGAACAATTCTCAACGTATACATTACCCGTTTTATCATCATATCAACTAAAGGCATCTTTCAACAGCATCATCGATAATTATCATCGACTGATCCATACCATGCTGACAAAATTGGTTGGTCCCGTTGAATATAGTCGTAGAGAAGTTGAACATTTCAATCAAATAACTGCAGCGCGACAAAACATATTTGATAGTCTTATTCTTCGATACAATAATGCTCCCAATGGAACAGGTAGACATGTATCACCGGGCAACGTTGAGATAACATCAATCATCGCGATATATCTGATTTGTGATGCTGTGTTAGGTAGTTATAGCTCTGATACATTATCGCCAAATCAAGCTGATCAAGGCTACATCTTAAATACGTTTCCTCCGCAGGTATCACCGGGAAGGTTGATTATACAAACACCGGTTAATTCTGTATACTTGGCAACCAGTAATCGTTGGATAACAGAATAAATTTCAAACTGGTTGATCAAGATTTTAACTTGATAGATTTATCAAGTGAACAATTACAAATTACCCTCGATGTAAGATCATAATTGAAATCATATATTTACAATAATGTACCAACATGCACGAGTATACGTTTATGACAAAGGTAAACTTGAAAACGCTATTAGAAGATCTTTCAAGGCAACACTCGTTGGCAAGTTCGAGCTCGTCGTATATAAAACTGGCAATGAAAACTTCTGTTGACGGATCATCAAGTAAAACAACTTCAGCGTGATCCTATAACGATAATTAGCTGTAACCGCGATCAGATCGTGAATTATACTCAATCGTGTTTCTCTTTGGAACGACTCAAGGAAATATTGTCTACGAATGTTTCGGATTTGGTCCCTGAGTCATCAGTGGACAACGCCGTTGCTAATTTCCAATGAAAATTCTTATAATTTCCGGATATAAAATAAATTGATGAGCATCAAATGATTTTCAGATATAACATTGGAAGATTTTCACAAAGATTTCATCGAAGAAAAAAATATATATGGCAACTAGTAATCGTTATATAACAAGAATACATTTCATATTTTAACTTGATAGGTTTAACAATTGAACAACTACATATTACCCTCGACGTAAAATCATAATTTAAATCATATATTTACAATAATGTACCAAGATGCACGAGTATTCGTTTTTGACAAAGATAAAATTGAAGACGCTATTAGAAGATCTTTCAAGGAACCACTTGTTGGCATGTTCGAGCTCGTCGTAGATAAATATGGCAATGAAAAGGTCTGCTGACGGATCATCAAGTAAAACAACTTCAGCGCTATACTATAACGATAATTAGATGTAACCACGATTAGATCGTGAATTATACTCACTCGTGTTTCTCTTTGGAACGACTCAAGGAAATATTGTCTGCGAATGTAACGGAGTCTGTCCCTGAGTCATCAGTGGACAACGCCGTTGCTGATTTCCAATGAAAATCCTTTGGATTCTCGATTATAATTTCCAGATATAAAATAACTTGATGAACATCAAATGATTTTCAGACATAACATCGGAAGATTTTCTTAAAGATTTCATCGGAAAAAAATATATATTTGTAGAAATATAGCAAATTGTCGTTGTAATTGTTGAGTGTAATTTTCGAGGATATTTTTTTTATTTCCATGATCGCTAGGTGTAATTTTCGAATAATCTTTTCAACTATAATTTTCAGTTATTATTTTTTTGGGAAATTTTTTCGACGTAGTTATATCAAAGCACCGACTTGTCTCACCGCGGAAGACGAGAAATAAATAATATCGTTGAGAGATGTCAAATGCCCCGTCAAAGTATCTCGGGAATATAAATAGGAGTAGAATGACTATACAAAATGTGGTCAAAAGAAGCAATATCATCTGCAAGGAAAGGTTGCACTGAAGAATAACGCGTCGCAAAACAACAACAACGTATGAAACAACGAAAACTACTTCGTGAACAAATTTCTGAGCTAACAAATAAGAATACCACGTTACAAAAACACCGTGATTAACTCCGAACAGCTTTGGATACGATGACAACCAAATACAACGATAACATAACCGCGATGAATTCGTTTCACATCACGTATGAAAATGCACTCAATGAATTTTAAAAAATCAAAACTGATTTGACAGGTATAATTATAAAACAAAAAAAAAACATAACGATGATTTGACGGAAAAATATAACACCGCTATAAAGTTCAACCAAGATTTAGTCATCAGGTTAAAAAAAATGTACGAGGAAATATAATTAAATGAATCGATCGGGAAATATTTCTTAGGTGAACCAATAAGGTGTTTCGATGAAAGAAAGTCACTCTTTGGAAATTCTAATATTTCAACACATGAAAAAATCAGCGCCAAGGTTCTAATCCAACGACATCTTTTCAAATTCGTCGATGAGGAAATTTCTTCGACGTTCTTCAGCAAATATTTCCTTGATGTCATTGTCAATTTTTTTGATTAGTTTGGAAGCAGGTACAAATAGTTTTAGTTTGTCATAATTTCGATAACTAATCTTATCTCGTGCTGCTATGATCAATTGAATGAATCTATATTCGTTTTTATGTGATGGAATTCCCTTGTCTCACATTGATTTAACACCTGTGTATTCGTCAGTGATAAATTCACTCAGAAATATTTTTGTCGTTCAAATATCTGTAGGAAATCCTTTGTTTAATTGATAATATGTTTCAGGCAATTTGTTTATTTTAGTTTAGAATCGGCTGAATAGCAATTAAATATTTTCCAAATTAATCATCGTAAAGAAATGAAACCCAACAACGAAATCTTTTTGAAAACGCTGCTAGTTGTATTTCTCACCCAAGTGACAGAGAAATCTAGCTGTTTTGCTAACCTTACTTTTCTTGTCTCAGTCTAGTCTTCTCAGACCAGTCGTCTCAGTCATGGTGTCCACGCGCTATTAACTACTTTTAACCAGAAGAAAACCTTCTTGTCTTCTGCTGTGCCATAGTTGTTCTCAAATGAAACAACAACAAAAGCAACAACAACAAGATATAATATATAACCAAAACATAGTTAATTAAGGTCAATCAGTCTTAAAAACACACCAAAACAAAAACGTTTTGATAGAGACAAATACACACACGCATACTATTTCGAGGTTTTGATATTATGTTCGTTCGTTCAAACTAGCATGGTCAAGTTCATCCTATATCCAGGACTAGCTCAGTACATTTTCAGATCATTAAACGTAGCTAAAGGAACTGAATTAGTTGCACACACTTCGCGTGAATCATTGTATTTACTGTAAGCTCCATTTAATGAAGCTGACCTAAAAATGTACTGTGCTACAGATAGGATAATGTTCTCAATGGTGTTTGAAATGAACTGTGTTAGAAAACACTGATCCATGCACATAGGACTATATACCTATACACTTCATAGCATCCCAACTCTCTAAACAACAACGTAAAACTTAGCAACAGCCAGAAATGTGTTATGTTAAAATATGCTCTATTATAATTTTGTTAAGCATCTCCGTTGTACTCCAGCTGAGTACACCTGCATTATTTATTGACAAATAATACACTTACCAGACACTAATCCATGAGCATATTTCGCTGAATCACTTGCCATATTTCCAAGACAGAAACAAACATTTTCAAAGAATCCATGAGCTTGAAAGTTTAACACATTATTAATCCCTGGGGACCGCATATTTGGAAGGGGACGAGGGTCTTTTTTACGGGAGTGTGGGTTACTTAAAATTGGAAATGATGGAAGGAAACAATTTTTTTAAAATAAATTTTAACTATTTATTGTTAATTTCATATAACATCCATATATTAAATGTGATATTATCTCATTACCATGCGGAGTTTTATATTGTTATTTTTCTTTGCTAACACGTATGAACTGTGTACTTCGGACACAACAGTCACACCGCAGCCCTCATTAGCTTATTTTTATTCATGCGCCACATGTAAACATTGCGAGGTGCACACTTTTAAAGACTTATTTTTACTTAGAAGGATAATATTGGGTGAGAAAAATAATCTACGTTTGGGTTAGGACCGAGACAATGAAATCTCAGCCGCGGAGACAAGCCTTGTTGGGAGACAAATAATATAACCCCAAGGTTGGGATTTCAATGTCTCGGTCCATACCCCAACATCGATTCTATATATTATCGGCAAATCGTTGGATAGATGGAAGGTAAATAACATAATATTTTCCAGCAGAATTCATTGACGGAAAATAACTCGTTGTATTATCCATAATTGCTATAATCGGCCTCGGTATTGTGATCTAATTTGTGGAGCTGTATTTAGGCAGTTTTCTTGTTGAGTAATTGCACGGAAAAAACTTTCTATTGGATTATCAATCTTATTTCTATTGATGTGATCAACAAATACGGTAATCCATCACCGATTGGACCATTGCAACACTCCCAAATAAATTGATGAGCTCGATAATATTTTTTGTCCATGATTCCAAACTGTAGTCAATGTATATCCAAGTGTATTATTCGAACCAGATTTCTTCTTTAGTAGACGGTGTCTGATAATTAAACATCTGATACCTCCTAATAGCAATAAACTGGATGAGAAATAAATTCAATCTGATCCACATATTTCCTAAGTAAATTAGTTTTTTAACTGTTTTTTATGATACTCTCCTGTAAGATAAACCAAATCGCCGATTACAAAATTATTTTTTCGTGCATAGTATATAGCTAGTTCACGAAATCGTTTTCCACCACAATCAAGACATAATGTAGTTCTTCCTCGTAATCCGAATTCACATTTGATACATTTCACGAGTCCACGAGAAAAATTCTTGGTTTTTTGATTATGAAATACACAGTACTCTCCAACACATGGCCGATTGCATAAACCATTATTGGCCTTCCATATCTATTTACAATTGTTTTGCGTCATTGATTTATTATACATATATCAATGCAAAATTTAATGGAAGATAAAATTTGCTTGATATATATAGGTGTGTAGAACAGGGAAACGGTGGGCGATGGAATACAGAATAAAACATCGATGATATGATGTGTGTTGATATAGCATCGTGTCACCCGGGAGGTTTTCTAGGAATAGGGAAATGCGGTGAATACTCGTCACGATATGGCCATCCCACACACGAGATGACAAGATTGGCGATGAATGGAATATTGCCTAATTTTGATTAAACCGGATTTACCAGTATAACATCATTTAAATTCACCGATGGTCTTCACCTATATATTCTATATATGATTTGGAAAACATGAACAAATGCGTTATTGAGGTTTTTATTAGATAAACAAATGTTGACCTTGTTGACTGTTTCCTCCGCGATAATCTCATATCGGGAAAAAACCGAAGTGTGGTTGCCGACTCCTGAAAAACATGATGATTGAGGTACTTTTATTATACGTACATACGTTAAAGAAGAAGCAAAACGTCTCGGAAGAATAATAATTGGAAAATTTAAACAAGGTGGATCAGACGATCATAAACGGAAATGCACCCGATTAGTATTTGTTGACGCTGAATGGGATTTTATCATCGATGATACAACCGCGAGAGAGATATTTACGTCGGGGGAAACAACCTATCTATCAAACAGAGAAAACTCGGGACTATCATTGAATATCTTAAAGGAGAATCACCGCAGTATACTCATTTAAGATCTTCGATACGATACTCTGTTATGTCTCGATCAATTTACTATGTATGTTAGACAGATTTTCTGATATCGCGGTTAGGGTCGCAACTGCCTCTTTTTATTTCTATGTAAAATACAAAAAAGCTGTTGAGAAATATATTACAGATGAAGGTGAATGGGTAACGTGGAGAAAAAAAGAAGAACGCTACACGAGTACAAGGAGTCAAACGATGTCCCTATGGAAGATAATTAACGCGGTGATAGCGACATCGATATGTCATATCCTTCTGTTTAAGATCAAATAACAATATATAAAACAAGCTATCTAAATAGTCCAGGAGGATGTTGAAAAACAACTCGAGTGATCAATTTCTTTGGGAACACCGCTGATATGGTCGTGTTAACCCCAACTCATCGTCTTGCCAGAGAGATGAAATCCAGAGGAGTAAACGCTTGTACTTAACATAGTTTCTTTCGATGACCCGAGTGGTCGCTCGATGAAATGGGAACAAAATATATCCCACGAATAATTATGTGGGATGATATCGATACAATTTCATTACATTGTTAGTTGAAAAACGTCGTAGACTACTACGAAGAAGTCAACACAGGTTATCGATCACTAAATGCAGAGTTAAAAATGTTAAAATCCACGATAAGATTACAATCAAATAAAACTCAATCCGAAATAACACGTAAAACAATTCTTGCGACTTCTATTGATGAGTTCTGGGACCCGTGAAAACCATCGAGATTGATATTCCTCGTAAATCATCGCTACAAGAACTAGCGTTAAATTATACTGTATTAGTTGATATCCCTGTGGTCAGAAATGCAATAAACGCCGATAATTATCCATGGGACCTAGGATATGCGATGACAATACACTCTTCTCATTGGTTGACTATCACCGGTACTACTATATTGATCTTCGATGATTTCATAGAATGGTCCAACTTAGTTAATCTTGCGGTGTCACGAATACGAAGAATAAATCATCTTCGGCGAGTTTCCGTTGATTTCAACGATGAAAAAAATATAATAGATGTGATACCACGATAAGAAGAAAACTCGCCGGGTATAAACAACAAGACAAAATCAAAAACAGAGAATATGATCTTGATGTCAAATTTATTTTAGCGCTAAAACAACAACAATATAACCACTGTGCAATCTGTAATTGTATTATAACGTTGTCATGAAAATCTAACGCAGATAGAAAAAGATAATAGTTGCGATCATACTCGAGATAATATATCATTCACATGTATGGAATGTGATCGAAATCATAGCATCGATTAATATTAGTTGGTGGTAATTGAGTATCATCTGGGGTAACTTGTAATTGATCCCGGGTAAAACATCGGTGTAGTGCAGTTGGATCTAATCTATATAATGTTGCTCTGTTTTTAAATATTAGCGCGCTAAAAAATTATGTGCCGTGACAGTCCATATCGGATCAGTTGATCTTCTTCTACCACCTTAAAGTTCACCTGGTTAATCTAATTATCTCACTTTGACGTTCTTAGGCATTATCTGCGACGAAAAATCATTTGTTGGCACTTTTATATATTTGTTCATTATCGCGGTAGCCGGTTTCATATTTATAATCCTGGTAACCTCGTTGTTCAGCCTTGAAACTACTTCTGGCAATCGTTTGACCCATTCACGAGATCGTTAATCATCGATGAATTATTTCGCGTATTGATAATGAAATAATTTATCTGCGAGAATTCTGCAAGACCGCTCAACAATTGCCTGATCACGATGGATCGCGATGTGTCCTCGTAGCATTGTGGTGTTATGTTGCTTCATCTTTGATGATACTTCACCTTGAAATCCTCTACCGGGATCAACTTGATGATGTTTTGGCCATCACAGAGGACCTCGATGATAAATTATTTTGAACGCAGAGGCAACTTCAGAAGATGTCTTCGTTGATAACGATTCAGTCTTTTTGTATCTACTTGCAACATCAACTACCATTAACGCATATTTTGAAGTATGTTTTTTGAAGGTATCAACTGGCATAAATAATATATCTTCCTGATGAACCTCATTTGGGATATTAGCATCGAATGACGCATATTGAATTTTTGTTGGACGCGGTAGATAAATTTGCCATATTGCTTTGTCGAGATAACCAATCAGCCGCTGTTAAATTTGTAACTTTTGCCGATTTACCCTTCCAGTATCAAGTTGGAGAATAATAAATTGATTCCATATAAAATACCGGAAGCCATCTATAATATACCTTTCATAACTGATTTTATTAACCAAGATGTTTATTTTTATTTGAAAATTTTATCCGGACTTGAATCCAACGCGTGAATCAATCTTATATCTGCCTATGATGCTATTCAAAATCATTACTTCGATATGCGATATCATGAACAAGACATGCTTCATCGATATCATTTATCGGATACTCGCCAGGTCGAGGTTGATCTTGGTCATCAAGTCTAATATCTAATCGAGTTCCCTGTCCCCAATAACTATATCCTGGCAGGTGTTTTTCTCCTGGATATTTCGCCCATTGTGCCCATGGAAGATTTGCTAACTTGGGGGCGATATCACCTCCCTTTCTTATAACAAATTTAAATGTTTGTATACCACACTGTGCACACTTACCAGTGATTGCTTCTCTGTTATTATTCGTTGTGGTAGGTGTTAGATCAATCGTTATTGTCCTGCATTTCACACATTATAAATCCATAATATTAGTTATGATATATCCAATGGAGATTGCAGATTTTTCAGCGTTGAAGAAATGACGACTTAAAAACGATGTTATGTTACCAAATTCAATTCGGATGATTATCATTGTTCCATCGGGAAGTTGTAAAACACAGTTGTTACTTACCCTCGTAATGAAGTGGATGAAGTGGGATAAACTATATTTGTTAGCGCCGAGTGTAGATGATCA
Organism: Unio delphinus; assembly: GCA_029339505.1. Taxonomy (NCBI): domain Eukaryota; kingdom Metazoa; phylum Mollusca; class Bivalvia; order Unionida; family Unionidae; genus Unio; species Unio delphinus. The sequence continues at coordinate 4,096,623 of JAQISU010000131.1, forward strand.
GCATTGTATCAAGATTAAAAGATGATAACGAAAGCGCCACTGAGATAACCGGGGATAATATCATCGAGTTCATTACCGATATTGATGAAGCGCCTAACATCAATAATATCGATTCCAGTGTTAACAATCTATTTGTGTACGATGATACCATGTTAGATAAACAAAACAAAAACCTGCCAGGATATTTTCCCGGGGCAACACAAAAACACTGACGTGATATATGTCACTCAACGATAAACTCAAATACCTAAAGTGATCCGATACAACTGTACTATTATCGCGCTGTGTCACGTAGTTGACACTCATACGTTACGAAATATTCATCAAACCTGGTGCTGAGACATGGACTTTGTCAAATTCAAAAATTTCTTTAGTTGTGCTCAAGAAACCCCATCTGGAATTATAACGATAAATTTATCCGACCCTAGAACACCAGATCGAATAAGACTAGATAGCATATACGGCCAATTAATTGCGAAACACGATGAAATACTCACCACAGGATCAGAGTATTTTATCACAAATCGAAGAATTGCAATATAACTATTATTTTAGAAAAATAAGGGCTGTACAAATTGTGAAGGGTTCAGCCTTCCAGCTGCTTGCTGGAATGGTTATATCGGCTAGGGATTATTCCTTTTTAATTTCGTTTATTAATTTCGACTCTCTGTCAGCTACACGAATGTATGCATAACTTTGACTCTTTTAGTTTGTTAATGTATCGCATTAATAACTTAAGCATGTCACCTGGTATTATACAAGAAAAAAATTTCAATGGCCCATGTAGTATGTTAATCATTCAAAGTTTATTATAGTATGCGTTATACTTGTATAGAGTGCTTTTTACTTATTATAGTGCGTTTTTGGTATACTAACGATGCAGTATTGTAATACACGTTCACTGATTGTCGCCTCACTAGTTAAAGCGTCCGGCTAGGTTGCGTAATGCGATATCCAAGTCTTATCCAAACTCTTATAGAAATGGTACTAACAAATGCATCGCTTGACACTCCACATTGAGTGAACTGTTCTGCCTGGTATGTGAAAAATTATGAAAAATTGTACATGGCATGATGCCAGAGTACTTCACACCAAAATAATATGCTACATTGCAGACATCTTATCGATATCACACACACACATACACACTATGATACTTTTCTCTCAATGAATTATATAAATTATGTTTTCTTTGCCTGTGCCATTATGGCCTTTGTATCTTGTAAATATTAAATGTCACCAATCATATGTATAATTTTATCTCGCATAACCGATACACGGTAAATGTTGCTTATGTAATTTATCTCATCTCAGATTACGTATTTGTGTTTTGCATGTAATTCCGCATATATTATAGTTTACATACCATTAATACTATGAATTCCGTTTCATATAATGCAATTTGTAAAGTTCTTTTGTCTGCTACTTTCCTTAGTACTGAATGTATGCATGCTTTCCATCTGATTTTCATATATCACGGGGCCTTCTAACAACAAATGCAGCAGCAGCAATAGCTTGGTACGAATTGTGCACCAGTGACGCCAAGTTAATGGGGATGCAAACAAGGTTTTGCGTGTAGTAATCATTGTTTAAAATAGGTTATAATTAAAGTAGATTATTTAAAAATAAATCTGATTTTGAAAACAAACTTGCATTTTTCTATGAATATGTATACAGTCACTTACGTTCTATTTTGGAGGTCAGATGTTTTTGTGTCGAACCGAGCTGCCGTAGCCCTAAAACCACTGCCGACGTATGTACATAACCTCAGTAGTCTGCATGCAACTACTGAAAAATGAGAGCATACATAAAAAATATTTATGTTACCTGACTTGAAATGTACACTCAGCGTGTTTGACATTTCCCTTCCCAGTGTACAAACACACAACCGAATAAGTGTAAAATAAAAATGACAAATGTTTATGGAAGCCGGTTTACCAATATTATTATTATTAGTATTATTATTATTATTAGTATTATTATTATTATTATTATTAATATTATTATTATTGGTGTTATTATTATTATTATAGGAAAATGTTGATTTTTTTTTAGTATTCCGGCATTAATTTGGTCACAGGCTATTCAAGTACGGCGTATATTACAAGATTGACCTAAATAACCTGGAGCATATAATGTACCGCAATTGTAACTAGAGTCAAAATGTGACCTTCAAGACTACGACAACTATATTTGACAGGGAAATAGGAAAACCATTACACAAGTCTGGATACGAGGCAGAGGACAAATATGCTCAGTTTGCAGAAGATGACGCAGACGAGTTACATACATGGTACTACATTAGACGATTCAAAATGATGTTACCCGACAAGGTCAGTATATTTATTAGGGAGAAAACCCTTCATATTCACTATTATGTGGATGAGCACAACGCCTGTCAGTATCTGGGAACTTAATCTGGAAATACAATTGCTGCATGTTAATAGTTCTATAATGTAAGGTTGTGATATAATGCAGAAGACGACTTTCCATAAGAGCCCTTTTGAAATTGGTACTTTTTGCGACACATCGGTAACGCCATTGGGAGCAAAGGGAAGATACTTGTAAAACTATTTCCAGGGTAGATCGGTCGAGGGTGAAATCTAATCAACGATAAGCTGGGTCCTATTTTCAAGTAAATAACGAAATATAGAAAAATATCCTTTACTGATTCATATTATAGAGAAACTCTAACACGTAAATGTGTACAGATCTGTGAATATCAAGCATTATATCATGGTCAGAGTTAAATAATCTGATGATCAGAATTTTAGAGATTCGCCAAATTCGTCGTAACTTATTCAGTAGTGTTTCATATTAGAGCTATGTTTAAACAAGACAGTGGATGTAGAGTGACCATAAGCCTTTTTTGCCTATTATGGACTTTTGAATAATGCCCACATTTGATGATGTTTTGCATCTCTTGGAGGTACACGTTTTCACAAAACAGTTTAAGAGTTTTAAAATGTAAATATTAGCCGGACTCTTGAATCATATCATGAAAGCAGTGAATCTTTATCAACAATTAATGCTCTATGAATAAATATATCAAGGCTATGTTGAAGACGAGCTAATGCAAATATTATATCATATATGACAATATTAACGGTATACAACCAGCAATTCATTAGATGTAACAGTTTATGCGATTTGTTTGTTCTGTCAAGGTATCGGCTACTTACAATGATATACTATTATGTATGTTCTTTATTATTTTCATTTTGTACGTTGTTACTAAGATATAGCGTAATATAACCTTATGTAGTGATAAACTAACATAGGTTTTGTCACTACTAAAGAACGAGCTATTTATATGTATACCAAAAGATAAAACACCAAGCATAATATCTCCATTATAATATATACGTCATTTATAAATGTATCATACATACCAAAAACAGTTAGATAATGTCTAACCACGACAAGAACTCAGACACAGTAAACATATCTACCCTTGATGACAATAGGCATGTAGGTCAAAATTATTACCGTATGGTCTCTCTCCCTCTCTCTGTCTCTCTCTCTCTCTCAGTTTCTTTCTTTATCTCTCTCTGTACATATATATATATATATATATATATATATATATATATATATATATATATATATATATATATATATATTAATGGCTCGAAACACGCCGATTTAGGAGACGATGGCTATATAAAAAAGGTAAGAACGTTCACCCTTTGAATGAAACCTTCATTTTGATGACGTCTCTTTTCATTTTGGACTACAACTTCTTTTCAGGGGATGACGTCGATGTTTGGCGAAGCCTTAGTGGGTTATAACACTGTCTTTCTTTTTCTTGGGAAGGGGATAGAAGAACGACGATAGTCCCTATCGTTGGCAGGTCTTCCAGGGGTGTACATTCGGTGCTCAGGAGAAGCTGAACATTGATTCCCATCGTTTAACACAATCCTTTTTAAACTGGAATGCGCCTACACTGAGTTTTTTTACGTCGTTGCCACTTCATGACTGGTATCATACGTAATGGATAGGTTCACAATTGACTAAATTTAGAAAGTTCATTCTTGGAAAAATTCTATAAACGCTGTAATACGCACGATCGCTCATACACTTTAATTTGGGGGCAGGTACTTTGTGAGTTGTTGTCACTCCCACTAATGAGGAAAAGGATCTGGTTGTCACCGCTGAAGTAGATGTTTTTGGAGACGAAGGTTTCTATCATTACATCAATTGAAGAATAGCCAGTGATAAACTTGGTTTGCCTTGCATCACCAGCAACAGGGAAGAGGAAGAATCTCAGGTAGTTGGAGACGCAGTCAACGTCACTGCCGGTCGGTTTTGCAAAAGTAAGTTTGCGTCCTGGCCCAAATTGCTGCTGTCTTTTCTGAGTCCTGGTGGTGACACCATTTCGCTATTTCTTTTGGGCTCGTCGGGAGTGTTTTCTGTCTTGTGGAGGACTTTGAAAGCATTTAGATCCTATTTTAGGTGTAAACGAATTATGCCACTTTCTAGAGAGCCACTTCTTCCACGTTTCAAGATAATTTGCTCTTTAGTTTAAGAGTCTATGCGAGGATTTTGCAGTTTTGTCAAGGCTACTCTGTTTCTCTCAAAAAAGCGTTTGGTTTTATGTGGAATGTGAATGACGCTTTGCAGTAATTGACGTGCTGTTTACGTCAACCATCGTACGACTTCTTTAAGTCTGACCACTAATACTTGAGCATATATTTGATGATTAGTTGCGCACTGATCCCGTACAAGGCATGAATCAATTTGACCGGAAGATAAGACAGAAGGCGTGTCATGATGACGATGTGTGAGACAGAGCTAAACTATCCGAGGTTTTCATAGAGTTTATTTGTTGTTATTGTTCCTATTTTTACGACTTCGATGTGTATGCGACAAGTCCTCCGTCTTTACACCAGTTTTGATACAGATCTGTACGAAATCAAAAATAAGCGCGGGTAGTGAATCCAATAGTAAATAGGCATGTGGTGTTTGCATGGCATCGTTGTATGCATGAGTCAGCCAAGGTGTTCATAAATGTTTGGCAAAGACTTGCACTTGCAATTTAACTTTACACCACACGAACGGTATAGAGGAAACATCAGTTTTCTTTGGCAATGGTGAGGTAAAACGGGATGGTACGAGTCCGTTTGAATTAAGACGTTGCAAATGATCAAGCCTTCGTCTTTTTGAGTGTTGTCCAGGTCAATGTGTTTCGAAGTCAATTGTAAGTGCCCTACAATAAAGAGAAGTTTGCCACTTAAGGATACAGCAAACATATGTTGACTTATATGAGTTTTTTTTCTACTTCCTCTTTAACCGCTTAGTGTCATTCGTTCGTCGTTCGCATAAACTATCCAAAGGTTGAGTATGTCCACCAATTAATAACTTTCTGCGATGCATTTTAAGATGGGATCGGTTTTTTAATGTTGAACGTTCTGGTGTTCATAAGTTTTAAACACTTGGTATCCTACCTGTCCTAACTTCACTCGTCGCTGTCAAGCAGTCTCTTACAATTCTTCCATAGTATCTTGCAAAGCAAACTGATTTTGTGCCTCGCTGAGAGTAGCGAGTTCGTGAAGTAAACATACGTTCCGTTAAACTTGTACACGATTTGAGGGTTTTCTAACTTACAACGTTCAAAATAATACATAAGGATGGTCGTTTCGCCTCCTCCTTTGCGGACGTATTTGATCAATTTGTATTCCTTATCGCACATGTAATATAGCCAGCGTAGGGCTTTTACCGCGTATTGACGTTTGAGAATGTTCGTCTTTTGAGGGCTGATGACAATGGGGGAGTTTTCGGGCAAGAATCGTTTTCGGTACATTAAGGAACACGATTTGGGAATGGTGAAAGATGCTTTCAAAGGATCGGTTCCTCCGTGTTCCTTTAAGAGTTCTAAACATTTTCCACAGCAACGTCGTAAAATGTACATGTCCAATAGACAATACATTTTCTTCTTGTAAACGAAAAGGGTTCCGATATTTGAGTCTGGAACCAAGCGTAGAAAGCTTTCCTTTGTTCGGTACGCATGTTGTCGGGGTTGTACTAGTGAGCCTCACACAAATGGGGTAGAACAGCATTTTGATTGGCTCGGTATTAACAAAGTGCAAACAATAACCTTTGTTCTGGCATTGCAAACGTTGTTTGTAAGTGACGCAAAGGCATGGCTAAGTAACACATTTAATCTTAAAATATACTTGTCGCATCTGCACCAAAATGATTTTCGCTCTGTTCAAAGTCACTTTCCGACGTTGCTGCTCCGTATAGTATCTCAAAAGAAACTGCCCATTTAATCCTTAGAAACAGTGAACCAATTACGTGTTCTTGATTCCACTTCTCGTCGATGGGGCTTAATATCTATTGGGTTACAACGCAGATCGTTTTTGACCCCCAAACTATTTTGCACGTCATCGATAAGCCACGAATAATTTAAGAATGTAATTACCGGCCTTATGCTTGCATTGGACATTTAAAAATATATATTTGCCTTTATTCAGGTCCTCTTGTTGCTCTTGATGTTTTGAATGATATTTGTGCATGAAGCAATCTTGTTCTAGGTCAATATTTGGCAACAGATGTGGTATATTTTCATTCCTCGACAGATGTGAACCTTTTCACTCTTGGTACGTATTTATTGTTGACAGGTACGGCAAACTCCCAGGCATGGAGGGTCTACTCTCAAGGAGCAGCGCGGAGCTAAGACGTCTTGACATTGGTGCATTTCTGGGATACTAACGGGTATAAATTTGGAATGTTTGCTTGGTGTTTTGCTTCTCTGTGTTCTTTGTCTCGGTCCGTTTTTCGAATATTCGTCAAGAACCGTTTCAAGTCTGCCGTGTTGTTCACGATGGTACGAGCTAAAGACATCTGGTCGTGATGGTTATTAATTGGAACGTGACTTTTTTTGTGCTGCATTTGGCGTCCACCATAAACACTTAGTCGCGACATGTAGCTTGGAGAAGAGTAACGTGGCTCATGAACAGTGTCGCCGATCTATCGGTGATGTGAAAAGTATCGTTAGACTGTTGCATCTGTTGAATATTGGCGATGACTTTGAAAGGTTTCAATTCTGCTGTGCTGCTAAACTCCATCCAAACGGAAGACTTCAACTGTCCATATGAATGAACTGTCGTAAGCAGTCATCATATTTGGCTTGGCATTGCTTGTTCAGTGGTGTTAGAAAAGAATCCCGCACCTCGGTAATGATCCCCTCTACATTATAAAACGGGACCGTTGGATTTGAAATCTTTTACATTTTTTACTTTTCTGAGTTTACTGGTGAACTTCGCTTGGACGTCGATTTTCTTTGTCGTTGATTCGGGTTCACTCATGTCACTTGCGAAGTCGCAGGCATGAATTTGAGTCAAGAATCAGCTTCTTTGCAGGCGATAAATTATGTTTGACTCTTACATTTTCGTATTTCTCTACTAAATAATGCGATCGTTTCATGCTGCCAGTACAATGTCAAGTGACTAAATTTTATAGGACATGAGCTTTATATATTTATGCCAGAACAGTGTATAGACGATGGAAGTGCCTATACAAGTCAAACGTTGGATCGGAGTTTTGCGTGATGTCATACGAAACTATTATTCAGACAAGCAAAGGGACTATTACCCCTTCATGAGATAAAAAGGTCAAGCTACTTACTATGACTGTAGGAAGAAAGGACATTAGGTTATATAAGGTCCAAAACGTGAAAAAAAAACAGATGCCAGAAGAAAAAAAAGTCAAGATAAATGTTATCATTGTAACGAGAAAGGACATTGGTCTCCAAACCGCCCTACGAATCGACTCAAACAGAAGAGAGAAACATAAGAGGTACCTTATCCAAACAAACCCCGTCACGTTCAGAAAGAGAAGAAAACAAGACGAAGTAGAAGCAGGAAGTAGAAGAAAAACGACTGTAACATTCAAGAATTGCAAAACCAGAGAGTGTACACAACAACAGAAAAACACAGAATAAATATATGAACTTGTTAAACTTGTGTTATATTGTGGTGTGGTATTGGATTGTAATATTTGTACCAGAGTTAATCAAACAGATTAAACAGAAATGTCGCTTGGTTTCTGTTGTTGAGAGTAATAACCTACACTCGTCAATGATCTTCTATCCCATTTATGTCAGATCATCATGGACAATCACCCGCATGACTGGTAGATCCAATCTAGAAATGAAGGATATATGTGGAGAGGCAAGGATGTTTAAAGCGAGCACTTATCCGCGGTCCAGATATTGGACAATGTTTAAGGAAGGGAAGAAGATCTGTGTGATGCCCTCTATGTTAACTAATGATGCTAACATAATACTCAAATGCTCTTTCATGGCCACTCATAGGTCTCGAAAAGATTTATGGAAAAAACCGTGTGCATGTATATTGTCTGTTGTTCAAAATTAAATAATTATCTTGTCAGAAATACATTAAATAAGAATACAATTGCTGAATCATATAATAGCTTCTTCACACGAATATCAAACAACTGGAATGCTGAATATTGACATTGACATAGCTTAGGTATGAACATTGATCATCTACCCTAACCCGAGTCAATGCGATATCATACAAAATTTTCACTGGACATTCGTGTTAAAAAAATTGATGTCTTAGGCAAATTTTCAATTGAATCGGAAGGAAGTTTGTTTCAATTTGCAATCTGTAAAAACAAAACTACTTTCAAATGTTAATGGTAATATCACTGTATCTGAGACTTTGAACAACAAATAAAATGCGCAACAACGCAGTTAGAGTGAACGAAATTATTTCTTCTTCTTTATCTTTAAACAATATGCACTAAATTTAAATTAAAAAAATAATACATACTGTCAATGAATAACTTGTTAAATGATCTCCAGCATTTTGAGCCCTTGTGAGTAAAAACTGGAATTAATCAAATCGTAAAATGATTTAAATATTAAATTGTTACACATCTGAGTTCATCTATTTATTGATCTGATAGCTACTCGCATCCACCAGCACTGAATAAGTCTCAGTATGGCCACTGAGTAATCTTACATGTACGAGTGCAGATTGGGGTACATCTTATTGATCCATTCTTTCTTTTAACAGAAGAAATAATCTATCGACATGTAATTTTTTAATCCACTAGCATTTTCAACATAAGCATCACCGAAAACTCGGAGATAATTAGAAAGAGTTATCTTTATTAAACGTGTCAGTAGTTTTCTGCATTATATATATATATATATATATATATATATATATATATATATATATATATAAATATATATATATATATATATATATATATATATACATATATATATATATATATATATATACAAACACACACACATATATATATATATATATATCTATATATATATGTGTGTGTATATATATATATATATATATATATATGTGTGTATATATATATATATATATATATATATATATATATATATATATATTTATTTATTTATTTATATATATGTGTGTGTGTGAGAGTGTGTGTATATATGTAGCCATAAGATAAGCTTGATCCACTCATACATATGTCATGTTACTGTCTTCTCCCTTAAGAGGAAGTAAATTGCGATCTTTGCTGGTCAAATGTAAGTGCCCATCGCATATTCATATTGATGGTCATGGAATCTGGCGTATTAGAACTTCTTCTGATCTTCTGCAGAACTAGTAGGAAACGTCGCCATGAAGTATTATTATTTTATGTCCTAACTGCTGCAGTTTGATAATGTCTTTCAGCTAAGTATACTAGTGCATAAGTCTTACCATTTGACCTAGGATATAATCTTCAAATAAATATTCTAAGCTTCCTCCTACATTTCGTTCTATATAAGGACACAATAGCAACACATTACTACATTGATTTAATTTATGTTACGACAATTATTGCATTTCTTATATGAGGTGATAATTATGCTATAGTTAAGAATTGATGATTGAATAAACCTTGCAATCAAGATTGCGCGTCTTATCTCCCCTTGGAACAATCTTCTTTCTCTATAATATTTGAAGCGAATAATGCAAACATTATACTGCTGTTCAATAAATAATATTTATTCGTGTTACATAGAACTGCCATTAATGTGTACCCATTAATTGAACCAGTGGCTGCATGCAGTATGAAATGTCTCATGAACCTTAAGGTCAAAAAGCTAAAATACAACTGTTCTGTTCAGCTGATTTCGACATGGTGTTCAAACTGAATAAAATAACAGTTACTTAATATTAATGGTAGGAGGAGGTTCTGATATTGTATTTTCAAACGTAATGGATTTGTTTCATACAATTAGGATATTGTCTTGGCTATAGATGTTTCCCGACAAGGTCACTAGCAGACGATGTTGTGCTCATTTTACCTGGCCGATTGACACGCATTTAGATCTCTTCTGTTCTGAGAGCCATTATTTTTATGTTTTAAATACAAACCCTCCTATCGCCCAATTTAATAATGTAATGATTGCTCTCTAGGAACATTTCATTGTTTGTTCTCGATTACATGGAATACAAGCTTAATTCGACAAGGATCTTTAAAAACATTACGATTTAGCGCATACACGGCCTCTGTATGAATATCGACGTAAATGATGTGAATTTAAATTTGCTAAAAATCGTCCTTTATCAGGTCATGCGGTTGCTGAATACAGAGCTCGCGGATATTACATAGATTCGTAACAGTTATAGCAGCATTAAATCAACAGCAGTAAACGGATTCGTACAAGTCATGCCAGTATTGTAGCAACAGTAGTATGTACAGAAATGGACATTTACTTATTTCATTTTACATTGGCTGGCTCCTTCTTTGGCAGCAAAAATTGTTATATATTAACGACCACAATCTTTGTCTATGAGAAAGTATTAGGTAGGAATTTAGTTTTTCACTGTTATGAATGTAAAATTACTGTTCATCCAAAGTACTTTCATATATGTATATCCTGTACATCACATGGTTTGAAATACGTGAAATAGGCATATCAATTCGAAACTGGATGGGCACGCCGTTCGCATAGGTCGCCAACATGCCACCTGATGTTTCAGTAAATAATAAAGGTTCGTGTTTCTGCCATGTTCTTTAATATTACTTTTCTTAATCTATCACGGTTGCACAATCATAATGGCATTGTGTTTTCAGAATAAGTGATGATGGAAGCTGCTTCTGGAAACCAATGATCGGATGCTTTGATTCAAATTATTTCACTTGCCGAAAACGACAAAATTTTTATAAATAGTTCTAGACGATGCAACTAAAATGTCACATAGTAAAGAAATAAATACACAAATGATTTGTATACCAAAAATATATTCACTAATTTTGCCCGATGCTTAAATTACTGTGTATTTCAGTAAAACTTTCAACTTTGTTTTTTATTAAGTATCAGTGCAGTTTCTGCTTTGTACTATACAAAAGCAGCAATTACATAACTATTAACGTCAACTTCGATCCCATTTGACAAGCACTAATTTTAAAATTAGTTCCAGGAATACAATATTAGTAACCACACAAAATGATGTAATTTCTGCAAATATCAATGTCTCCTTAAATGAAACGCAAACCAATTGAAAATATATCGAAGACAGTCTTGGGGTCATTAGCGTCCCTTAAATGTGTGAACAAAACTGGTCCAAGAATAACAAGTGTTCATTAAAATTGAAACACGCGCTTAGTCGTTAATTCCCTTCTCATCTTAAAAATCATATAACTGCATGGGTACCGTTTGGTCACCGATGTATTGCACTAAAGATGAATGTTTGATGCATTAATAAGTTATTATTAAGTCTACATCAGAGTCAAAGGTACATTGTCATGTTATTATTTGGCTAGATGCTTATGACAATACTTTTTTAAAAATGTCATCCTTGAAAGAAAGCTAACGATGGTATCGGTTATTCGATTGCTAATTACTCAAGAAGTATACAGTTAGTAATTTGTATTTGTTTTGCAATACTAATTCCTGTTGAATCAAATCGAACAAATCTGGTACGCTGATACCTGTTGACTCCACTGTATTACAGCATGTGTCCATATATTTCTCGGCTAGACGTGAACAAACACCTGCTGTATTTAATTGTGTGAGGTATGCTTTTGAGCGAGTATTGTAGGCAGTCGTGTTTTATTGCCATATTTATCGTATACTATCATCTCACGCACTAACTCTTCAAACCATGTACAAACCTTAATAAATTTCCCGTCAACATCAGAAAATATCCTTTTAAAAATGTATTTTGATGATTGAATGTGAAGGGCACATACCAGTTGCTGAATATTATCCCCACATATACTAGTCGATAGTGTTCCTACTAACATTGGAAACAAGGACTGCACTCCCCTAACCGTCTCAACAGTGAACATTTCACTCTAAGCATCTAACTTTGACTCTTAGATTTGAGTATGTAATGGTCAAATAAATCTTAACATGGAAAAAGAATGAGACTTCCCATAGATGCATGCTTAATTGTTTAAAACGAAATGAAACCAGTGCATTTTGTTTGTACGTAGTTTCATATTTATCAGGACTATTAGTATAATATAAAGCCATGTAGCCACCGTGACAATTACAATCACAAAAAGCCACGTATACACCATGACTATTGGTAGAAGATAAAGCCACGTAGCCGCAATGAATGTTATGTAAAGATAAATTCACTTTGTAATAATCAAACCGCTGAATGACGTTCTTCCCGGAAGACATTAATCTCGTTTATCAGAGAATTTTTTTATATTTGACCCAGACAGGACAAAACTGATCGATCCGCGCATGTGCCACTGACATGCCTATTACGTAAGAGGTACTACATCGGAATCTTGATTTGCGATTTGTAAGTATTAATCAGATATTTATAATAATAGTCATACAGTTAGACATTATATTTCTTCACCGTAAGTATCAATATGAATTATCAAGCCAAAAACTCATTCTTTATCTTATAATAATAGTCATGACGGCTACTTGGCTGAATCTTCTACTAATAGTCATGGCGGCTACGTGGCGTTATCTTCAGCAAGTAGTCACGGCGGTTACTTGACTATATTTGGTTTAGAGTATGATGTACATTTCTTTGTACATTTGATTATACTCTACTTATCCCTAGATTTATTTTTTTGTTTAAAAAGTGAACTAAATGTAGGTAAGGTATAATATGAAATTTATTTGACTTCTTACATTGTCATGATGATGGACTTTCTTTTAAGTCAAGATAAATACCGTATGACTCAACAGGTTTAAATATACATGATAAGTTATCAGGATACAATATGGCCTGAACATATTATTGCAGCATACTCAATAAACATGTATAGCAAAACGTCTATCGGTTTTATTTAAACATTGACTGATAACATATCAGTTGCTGGATCAGCAAACCAACAACATAGTTAAAAATAATACAAACTATGTTTGCAATACTAGTTCAATTCGAAGAAACCAGAGCAGAGAGAGCTATACTCTTTTGGCACTTAAATGATATGTTTTATTTACTTTTTCCGAGTCACATTTAATTTAAATAACTGGCATTTACTTAGTATGCACACCATATAGTTTACTTTGCCTGCATGTAACTAATTTGTTCGGCAGTCTCTATAGTGGAAGAAAGCGTATAAACCACTTTCATTACAAATATTGTTTTATGTGTAAATCATACCTTCTTGAACACGTACCTCTCTTCTTAAACAATTGATTTCCTTCCTATTTATATCTCAAGGACGAGCGAATGTGTATCATGTCCTTACATAAATACTTCAAACACTCGCTGTTTCAGGTGCTGCTTCTTTGGCTGCGAAATATCCAATTACCATGAAGGATATACCCTAAGATCTTATCTTACTAATTAACAGCTTCCGATTTCACTTGATCTTTTCCATTTACTCAAATCAGGCCTCTTATGTGGGCTAAAACCTCTTAACCCAAAGTAGAAAAGGCACATAATGAGACACTTGGAAATATTTGGATAATTCCTACAAAGTTGTTTTTCACACCGTTAGGTAGTAACCAAATTTTGGATAAATGTATGATTAATCAAAATTCGCTAGTGTAGTTTAGGATAAGCGCCATGTATGGCTGCAAAAGACCAAACTCTAGGTAACTATGATTAGCCAAAATTTGGCTAATTGAAATATTTCCCTTTCCATAATGTATTGTAAGACTTTTAGACAGAAACCATATTTTTGATAAATGTATCCTTAGCCAAAATTTGGCTAATGATTCCTGCTGCCATACTCAGTGAGGCTGGTGCACATCTATGTCCTTTTAGCAAAATTTGGATGTATGGTTGTTAGAATTTAAAAGCTCTATAATTAGCCATGTTGCGTCATCCTGCTCAGTGTTTCATTCCATACTGTTGTGTAAATGAAAGCTTATAACATTTTTGGCCATTGCCAGCAATGTTTTCTTTTGTATAACCTTTAGTGATAACTCTTAGAAAGACAAATTTGGCTACATGTATGGCTAAATCACTCATAGGGAGTAAATGCGGTATTGGCTAAATATATGCTCAAACAAAGTTTGGGAAATGCATATAGGTTCACTGGTCATGCTCACCTTTGAAGGTTTTCAAAAAGAAATCTAGAATACTATATTTGTATGATCAAAGGAGTTTTAAAATATTAGCAAATGAAAAAATTCATTTTTGTCATAACAATCACAGCTAAACCAGAGCAATGTAAATGAAAGTGACACATTTCAAAACAATGTTTTATATTACTTACTACAAAATTGTTCGTTTGTAATGAAGACTGGATTTTTGTACTCTGTTGGTTAATATTTGATAAATACTTTGAAGACAATCTACAAAAGCTCCTAAACTAATTTTTTTCCCTTCATATTGCTTTTCCTATAGTTTTCTTAATATACATCGCCATTTATTTGTACCCTCATTCCAATTTTGATTAAATACAACCATAACCAGGAGGATTGCATGTTTCATCTCAAACAGACATTTTCAGTGTAAAATACTACCTTGCTTTTTTGTTTACTTGCAGTTACTTGACAAATCTATTTTCAGCAAAGGCGCGGATGCACAACTACATGTTTATGTACATAGAATGTACATACATGTACTATGCCAATCTACTTCTGATATTTACAACATCAAATCATGGAAAAGAATGACAACTACACATTTGCATTTCACATGGATTTAACTAGTGGTTTAATTTCTATGTACATGTGTGCAAAGTGCTATAACTCTCAACCTTGTGGTAATTTGTGTAATTATCTGGCAGTTATCAATCAGGATGAACTATGTCACTCTGCTGTCAGAGGTAGATAGACTCACTCATAGTATACATAATATGACACAGTGTTAGCAAGGAAAGCACATAAACCACAGACAATGACAGAGTTAGGTCATTCCTGGTCAGAGTTGGGTTACAAATTATAAATCAGTAAATGTAATAACTATTTCTGTGCTTTTTTATCACACCAACAATTTTCATTATTGACATTGGTAGGGGACTATAATCATACTAAACGCTTGGAAAAAACTGTAAAACCAAACTTTTATACCAAGTATTTAAAAAAGATGGACCAAAAGGACAATGGATGTGTACAAAATTAATAGAACAGCAAAATATTAAAACAAATAATTAAATTACACAAAATATTTATTATATTTATCATATGACTGAAATGGTGTAAATTGTACATAAAAAATTAATAATATTATATGCATATGAAAAACACCAGAAAAATGTATTGTGCCCAATGGGTGTTTTCTTTAAATGTAAAATGAAAATATATTTTCTACTTTATTTGAAAGAACAATGCCTGTGCAATGTTTCTTTGTTTATAAAACATTTTTTACTATAGCATAAAATATATTTTGTTAAATATAAATCATTTTTTATGGCTAATGGCAATCTTCTTGAAGAAGGAAGTTCAAAGTCCCAGGTATAATATTATTGATTGATGTCCTCAGGTGTTTAAACGATGTAACTGACACTTTAAATTACTTTGCATAGTATATTCCAAGTGTAACCTCATTGGTAGCAACTTCCTAGACCTGACTAGTTTGAATGATTGTTTCATCTATCAGATATACAGCATATTTCCCAACTTTATATTTAATTTTGTCTGCATGATCAGCATGATGTCTGCCTGATGCTTGTTGGGTTGTGTATACCTGAAAAAGTTTGGTCAGTAGTTTTGAATGAAACTTATTTATTCTAAACTAAATTAAGCAAGTCTTTTGAATGATTGTTTTACTTTTGCAATAGAAGAAATTAATAATGAAAATAATATGTTTAAATTGCATTGCAATTTAGCTGGAGAATCAACAATCAAGATTTTTTTTTTAACTTGAACTACCATGTTGCATCACTTTTATAAATCTTTGGTAGACTGCTCAGGTGGCCTTGTGGTTAGAGCATATGCCTTAGATGTGGAAGGTCATGGGTTTGATCCCCGGCAGAGCCATATCAAAGACTTATAAAAATGGTACTGCCTGGCACTCAGCTTTAAGATGTTAGTGTTAGGACTTGTCAGCTAGTTGTCAGAATAATGTTACTGTGTGGGACATCATGCCAAATGTTTGTGACATCATGGCCCAGTGTTAGGCATCAACATAAACTGCCACACTGCAGATGTAAGAGTTAAAATTTAAATATGATTGGATATTTCTCATAATCTATTATGTCTTATATCTTGACTAGATAAACATATTTATCAAGTTTAATAAAGTCACACAAACAAGCACAGTGTATGAAATACAAGATCACCTAATTTGTTACAAAAAGTCATTAAACATCTTGATTATTTAAACTTATTTACTAAGTTAGATCCAAATTTGATTAAAAATACCCGATTGAAAGTAATAAGAAGCTTAGCCAATCAGATGCCAGGTCACTTCATATCTCTATAATTTGACCTTGTTTGTTTTAATAAAATTATCTTGACATCTTCATGATGTTAGCTCATTTCTCAATATTTATCAGATCAGATCCTAATGTGGCTACAAACTCATGCAGTTAGTTGCCACTTCAACCGAGATCACGAAATATATGCATATATATTCCAAGTTTAATAAAATGTACAAACATGTTCAAATACGACCGTCAGAATGATACCTGGTTTAGTCAGATACAAGATCAAATAATTACTAGTAATGGATACCAATCTTACTAAACTGTTGAAATCTTCATTATATAAACCAGTACTGCAAGTTTTAAAAAAAAAACTAAAAAAATATTCCTTTAACATTGGTAATAAGCTCAGCTAATCGGACGCAAGATCACCTTATTAATATGCATTGATATAAGTTATTGTTGTATTAGACTGAAGTCTTGAAATAGCTCACATTCCATGCTTTACTTAAACTTAAATCAAATATATGGATGATATGGTGATAAAAATGTAATTCTTAAAGGATGGAAGGATGAAGGCTTGTACAGGACAAAAACGTAAAATCACTTAATCTTATGGTCTGGGGAGTTAACATTAAGTTTAAATAGGTAAAATGGACATTTTCACAGTAGCATTACCCCTTGAACTTTTTCATCCATGTATTTAAGACCCTTAATTAGTGCTGCCTTTTCCCAAGTAAATGTTCCAGATAACACTCAGAATTAGGTTAATGAATGTATACCTGCAGAAACAATGAACTTACACTATACAGAAATGGCATAATAGTTATCATGATTCCAAATGAGATTCAAGAGAGAGGAATACATTAGATCTTCATTAATTCTTGTTCATTCAACTTTCTTAACTAGCTGACTAAACATATTTGTTTTTAAAAAAAACTTTTAATTTTTAAAATTGAAATTATTTCAACAACAAAACAAACATATATTTTCAATATTTCCTTCTTGAATAAATATATGGGACTTTTTGCATATAAGTTACATTTTGAAACTTTGTCTAGATTTAGCCTTAATACTTTTCACTCCCTGTGTGCAATAATTGCAAACATTATCGAAACTTTCATTAACTCATCATATACCAATAAAAATTACTGGCATCTTTTAGTTTAAACATTAACTCTTTGTATCTGCATTGTTACAATTGTTTCAGTGTAAGATTCTTCGGAGCAAACATTTTGAAATGTGCACTGGTGCTTTTATAACTGGTAGTTTCAAGTTGAACATGACCTTATTGAAACAAAAGAGAAGCTGAACAAAATTATGTATTTGACTCTCAAATATGTCTTCCTGAAAACTGGTTTATTGTGGTACAAATGCAAATTATATTTGGCAGTAGTGTTTCATGAGAAATACCTTTGTAAACAGATTTTGTTTGCATAAAATGAATGTCTTTTATGGTCACCAGACAGGGATTTTGTGAAAAAACTAAAACTGGTATTGAATTTATTATTTTTTAAATCTTTGCAGTCAACTGTAAGATAAATAACCCTCTTTTTATAGCATTTACCATCCGAATCTGAATCTAATTTATGTTCAAAATTTGCTGCTTTATTATATTAAGCAGAGAGAAGATGTAGAAAAAAAAGTTCATTCCCTTGTAACAACAATTTTAAAGATAAAAATGTCTAATGGTATAGGCGTGAATCTACTAATCAAAATATGTAAATCTACTGGTCTGAAATCCATTATCCATTATCACATGTAATAAATCTTTAGAAAAGTTTACATTTAAATTTGTAATAGATGCTCATGGGGTCAATATTAGAAGATATATGTTCAAAACTATTTCCAAATTTAATACTAATTCATGCTAAATATACTCTTTGAGTAGATGTGGGCTACGTTTACTGAAGAAAATATCTGATTACTTTGGTAATAGTTCAACAAAATGTTCCTAATACTAATAGATAATGTAATATAATATAACTATGTACTCTTATTAATATTCTATATTTTAAACCTATTGAATCGTTTAAAATCAGCATAAAATAATTTTTAAATCAATTCACAACTTTCTTTAACTCATTTCCAGATGTTTTCTGCATAAAGTGCTGTCCTTTGCTTCTCTTCAGTCTTTGGAAATATCAGCTGAACTCCTCTGGTAGCAAGGAATTCGACCTTATTCATACTGATCAAAATGTTGAATGCCTCTACTTTCTCTATCAAGGCTAATAGGCGCACAGCAGGAAACGTTCAGTGATGAGCTAAACTTTGCACTCACACTGATTTCATGATCAAAGAAAATTTACACCAAGATAATGGCATGGAAAGAGTGGTTAACTCTTTTTTAAACATCGCTTAACTGACACAGAATAAGGCACTTGATTTCATGACTTCTGGTACTTACCGTAGTAGACCTATACAAACTCCATGATAATAAAACTTTAATAATGTTAGATGTTTAAATGTTTCAAATATGTTTTCGATTTGGCACCAAAGAATCAAGTGCAAATTTCAGTAACCAGTTTTTTAAACTCTGGTCTGTAAAAGATTTACATTACATCAATAAAACACTGTCTCTACGTTTTTCAGTTACAAATAGGACCAGCTTAATTTCCAACCAATCCTGGCTGTGAGTCCTTCATGATGAAATCTAAAGATAAATACTACAGGTTCAGGAATATATGTTGGGAATTATCACTGAGAATAATAGCAAACTAATCATCAATTAAGTTATCATTGATGGAATGTCCTCACACATTGTATAGTAATCACAATAAATTAGATCAAATATTATCTTAATACATGAGGTATAGTTTTACTAATCCAGATTTTTTTTTTACATTACAATCCATTCTGCTAAATACAATTTTCAAAATTTGGACATGATATCTTTTTATTGATAGTTAAAACTGAAGACAAAAATGAAAATAATCTTGCAATTACACAAATGTTGCAGAACACCAAAAATATCTCTGCTGCACTTAGCTTTGGAAGCAGCACAAATAAAAATATTATGATTCAGTTTATGCCATTTTCTTCGCAAAGCAGAGACAGCTATAGGACTCTATTGACTGTTTAAAAGGACATTTTAATTATTTTATTAAATTGTGAACTTTGACCTTGAGAGAAAGCAGCATATACCCCCAGATGTGAATAAGCTTTGGATCTTGTATTGTTTATATACTTATAAGGTGTCATGTAATAAAGTTATGGTGCTTATATGATATTAACAATTCAACCTAATATTTTTCATAAACCTCTAAAATGTAAATTCTGGTGTTTGCATTGTTATACGAGGTGTAGTTTAGAAACAAATAAAGTCACATGTATTCATGAAAGGAATTAATTTTATACTTTATCTGCAACCTAAATGTATCAACATACTGCATTGAAAACAGCAATGCAGTGGATA
Organism: Unio delphinus; assembly: GCA_029339505.1. Classification (NCBI taxonomy): domain Eukaryota; kingdom Metazoa; phylum Mollusca; class Bivalvia; order Unionida; family Unionidae; genus Unio; species Unio delphinus. The sequence continues at coordinate 4,116,793 of JAQISU010000131.1, forward strand.
TGAAACAATGTGTGTAAACACATACAAGTAATAATACATATTTCCTTAACAGGTGGTGATTATAACATACAAACTGTGCACTCTTTTCAAGTAATTTTTAAACCAAAAGATCTGATTGATACACATGCTTCTACTGGTAATTTCATGATGCCTAATTACCATAGAGGATGCTTTCAGTTTTTATCATGTAAATATTAGATTTATTCTCTGATGCATTTGACAAGTAGATAATTAACATATAGTTCAAAATATTTCAAACCTATTTCAAGTTTACATTTGTTCAGGATTTTACATGTCAAAATTATGAAAGAATACATCAACAGTCGTTCAAATATTGTTCAGTCAAGATTCAATTGGTTTGTTTAATTACTCATTCATCTTACAAAAGTAAAATTTATAGTGAATAGGTAATTTAATGTGGATATATATCTGTGTCACAAAAATCTGGACATTTAATTAATCAAATTTGATGACTCTATACAGATTATATTGGTGTTCTGCTTTGTCTTATCATTAGGATATATATAAATCATATTAATATCATCTGAGTTTGTTGTGACATGCATATAAAGTTTCATTTAAAAAAATCTAGAAGTGTTCAGCTAAACCAATTTAAAGAATCACAAGGTTGGTATACAAGAGACTGTTAGCAGCAAGCAAATGTCCCTTAGGGCAATATCAAAGGTTTTCCTCCCCATCATGATTAGATTATTCAAATGTTTCCTTAACCATACTCTCCCATGTGATGTTGGCTGTGAAATTTGAATTTGAGATGGTGCTAATGAGGATGACAATTGTTAGATGTCAAACTGTTAGCATTGGACTACATGAAAGAAAACCATAATCAAAATGAAACGTGAACTAACAGTAAAATGTTACACTTCACCATTTTCCAGTTTGAAAGTGTGTTACACCTACTACTGCTGTCAATTTCTTGTGTTCCATGTACCTTTAGAGTCTCTTTCAAAACAGTTATTTAAGAACCACTGTGGGTTAGATACTTAGGTAATAAATGGTGGTGTATTGTACTTCCATAATATACATCATAACAATTCCTTATTTAAATGATAGGTAGATAGATAGATAGGTAGGTATGTGGGTAGATTAAATCAAGAGAATAAATTTAATGTCTCAGATACAAATACATACCTAATGTAAATTATTTACCAAGTAAACATTTCGGCATTTAATTACATTTAATGATGTTGTGAGAGCCTGAATTCTGTCTGTATTAAATTGTGGGAAGTAAGATATTAAAAAGACTCATGTGATTCCTTGGTATTGGTTCATTATGCCCACAATGTCTTTGACCCAGTAACATCTAGTTTTGTGAAAATTGGCATCTCAGTCAGCAATTCAAGCATTAAAATAAGGTCAGCGTGACTTCATTTTCAGGCTTTAATTGCATTATTTTTGCTTCAGTTGTGTGATTATTACAGCTTTTCTATGCTGAACACTATTTCACTTTTACTCACGAAATTTGGCATGTGAGTTGTTTATAAACTAGTTATGGCATATGGATATACTACAATGAAAATATTTAAGTCTTGTCCAAAGAAAATCAGTGTGACCCAAGTTTAATACATCATAGATATGGATTTTCAGCTATCTGTTCATTACACCCTCAGTACCCTTGGCCCTGTTACACCTGCACTAACAAATTGGTATGAGCATCAGTAATACAGAGGATAACTCCTCCAGGTCAAAAATATGTCACTGTTGACTAGTTTGCATGCTTTGGAAATGTTTTTCTGTTTTTAGATGTCTGGTGAATAATTTAGGCCTTTTGGCCCAATTGTATCTATACTCATGAATATTAGCATATATTTAATCATGTATATCAGCCACACAATGGATAGGTCGTTGTAACTTTCACACATTAGAGTATTTTGAACTATATTTGCTACACGCATGATATAATTATTAACTGTAATGGGCATTAATGAACTCTGAAGTACCGGTATGTAAATATCACAGAGTGAGTGATTTAGTCATATCAAAACAGCTCACTGCAACTTTTTTTCAAGTCTGAATGATGTTTCAGTGTTCATACATTTGCTGACATGTTTGTCTTTCAACCATTTATTGCTAAATGTTTTGTCCCTACATCCATATTACAAATGAGATTAGCCTAAACAGTGCGTACCATGATGAGACCATGTTATCTTAATGCATCTATATGTATAGTATAGAGCAGAATAAACCTTTCCTTTGCGGCATTAATGGGTGCAGCAAAGTGTGCATCACATGACATTTTGCCATTATGATACTGATGTCACCCAGTATTCTGTCCTATGTAATCAATATTGGTACATTTATTGTAAATATTCCCACCAGCATTTGAGTTCACAATGCATCTGTGTAAAGACAGTATTTAGCAAACTGATTGCCATAAGGTTTCATCGTTGGTTTTCGGTTTTTAACCTTGCCTGTTTTATTTTGTATATCGTAATTATTTCATTTTTACCACAAAATTATACTTTTTATCCAAATGTTTTAAAAGTCTTTTTATTTAACATTTTGGTCCATATCAAAACACACCAATTAAACTAAGGAATAATTTTTATATGTTCACTTTTGCTATCTCATTTAGCATAAACAATATATAATACAATTGTTACCTCTTTCCACCAGGTGATTAGTTTCAAAATCTTTCAGATAACCTGACATTTTGCTATCAAAACTATTATTACGGTAAATGTTGATATTTAACGTTTCTAAATTGTTTATAAATTAACATATTTAGTACTAATATTTCATACTAGCTTTAACAAGGAAGATTATGCTTGTGAACTATGCCAAAATGTTCAAAAGGACTATATTGAATAAGAGACATTTTCTGCCCCCTCTCCAAATGTCCTTATATTATGTATACTGTATATATGTGGTGGTTAACATTTATTTCTGACATCAGTTTTGTGTTCCCGTGTCCGTTGCCATGGTTACGGGGTGTCAAAACGCTATAATAAAAGACATGAAAAGTATTCATATTTTCCTATTACTTATCATAGATACCGCTTTATCAAGAACTATTCACTCAGTGTTAAACTTTGCAATATGAATTCATTTTAATTTTGGGTTATAAAGCTTTGTAATTAAAATTGTATTTCTAAAACTATACCAAATTGATCTATAAAAGGCAAAAACAAAACTATATATATATCTAACGTATACGTCAACTGAATACTACACCTAAATTACATTGACAACAAAGGTACTCAACCATAAAATAATACAAATTGTTCAAACATGAAATAATGATTAACATTATTTGACGATGTTTAATTGTAATGAATTAATTGAATTATTGTTTAATATTACTGAAAGATAATAATATATAAGATGCACTGACAGGGGCCAATATGTTCGCTTCATCACCAAATATATTGGTTTGTTACCTTCACTGAGAATGACGAGTGTTCTTTATGCATTTGTATCCTTATAATTTCATGGAAATATATCACTCACACACACACATAAGCACGTGTTCCAATCTATAGCAGAAATCAAAATAAATACCTTGAGATCCATACCCCTTGATGTAGCCTCTATTCAATACATGATCCGTTTATGAACTATATATTTGTCCGCATATTAATGTGAATGCCAAGCAATATTGAATATACCTTATACCAAAACTTTTGCAATTTGTTCATACTTTTGTGAAATATGAATGATAATGGGTAAATTGACCACCACCAACCAAACACAAAAAATGAATATATTGTAGGCCTAATGTTTAGCAGCACAATCGATAATGGCGCGAACGCACTTTATGAATATGTCAAGGAAGCACAATAGTCTATTTCAAATTCTAAACGAATGATCACATGATATTAGCCGACTATCATAAATACACTACCTAGTCCTTAACTAAGTTGTGTTAAAATAAGTGCAAAAAAAAGGCAACAATACTAACCGTATCAGTGATTATATATTAGTTTTAAACATAAATATACTGATAAATCTACACTTTACAAAATTGGCAATTCTAATATTCTCAATTGCAGTATTCTTTAAATAGAGAATATGGACATTTATAAAAAAAAAAAGAAAACACTATTGGTTCAAAAGTTTTAATAAATGGTTAAAAATGTTTTAGAAATAATAAAAATGGAAGGTTTTGCGTACATGACCTCAAACCTGAATATATTAATATAATCACAACATCATGTATCCCAGGTTACTCTCTCTCTCTCTCTCTCTCTCTATCTCTCTCTCTCTCTCTCTCTCTCTCTCTCTCTCTCTCTCTCTCTCTCTCTCTTACAAATGTTCATTGCAACATATTTAAAACAAATAAATGACGGTGGCTGATATGATATAAACATAGAACAAAGAATACAAGAAAGAAACAGACTATATGTACTTATCGCCATATGCAGCTATTTTTAAACTAGCGTGGGAATACAACATTAAACTCGCTACATACAGTTTTCTGTCATTCGAAGGGATGTGTACATTTATAAAGAACTTTTTTCTATAATGACTAAAATGTAACGCTTATTTTATTATTCACTTTGCTAATGCCATTAACCAGCACTTAGCCTACTACGACGGCGATTTACAGTGCACAAAAAATCGGACGTTGCGGGATGAATGCAACTTCATTCAAACTTGGGACCAAATCCCGTTTGCAACCATCATGAACGTAAAGTAAAGGTTAATGAAAAGTCATGGTAAGTATTTATGAACTTTTTCATTGATTCAAATATATGACTCTCTCTCTCTCTCTCTCGTCTATTCAAGTCATTTGCATGAACTTAAAATTGGGGCTCTCTATTGGGGCATTGAAGAAATTCACATAATATAGACATATTGGAACGAATAAAATAACGTTAATTGAATATATGTTCATATAAACCATTAAAGTAAAGATAGTTACATTAATAAATAACTATTATAACTTGAGGTTTCGAAATCAAATTTATGCACATATATTTTCAATAAGTTATCCTATACATGTGCACTATATGTAGGCCAACATGCATGCTCGTATTCCTAAGCATCAACAATAACAATATCTCACCTTAAAGCTATGTAAATAACTGGATGTAATGATGCAGGTTAAAATAAAATGCACTGATTAAATAATTATTAACTAACATTAGTATTTAAACACAATTAATCGCAAATCCCGATTCTTGTAACATCCACATCATTCCAACCACAACATTTAGTAAAGGTGTTAATACACCTGCTATGAAAATGTTGAGATGATTAACCGTTTATGTGCTAGCCCATTTAACCTTTGACCCCGAATAGAGACCCCAAGGTAGGTGGCCAGAATTTTTCAGTAACACTATTTCCATTGATTATTATATTATTATATGGGCAACATACACGTCACAAGAAATTATGATGTACTCGGCTACACCTTTTCCATTTTCTATAGACAGAAGAACCAGTGCCATGACTGCACAGACATCAAATATAAAAAATTACTGAAAACCAAGCTAGTCACATATATATATATATATATATATATATATATATATATATATATATATATATATATATATATATATATATATATAACAACAAATGCTGAAGTAAAGTAACGGAATAGGGTGACAATCATAATTCAATAAAATAATATATAAATATATATATATATATATATATATATATATATATATATATATATATATATATATGTATATATATATATATATATATATATATATATATATATATATATATATATATATATATATATATATATATATATATATATCCAGATGATTACGGATGAGGGTAGTGTGTTCACGCCATAATAGCAATCACTCCTCAATTGATTCCCCATTATTTGCACATTCTGAAATAAATGATGCATCCTTAAGATGAGAAGTTAATGATTTTCTCTTTGTCAAGTCATCATTTTCCCATCTTTTGCAGCCCAGAACCATATGACACTTGACACGTGGGCACAACACCCTAAAACCCGAGCACCAACCTTGCAGGTACAGTACCATCCTTTGATGGGATCCGTGTCATCATTAGGCTTGTATTGGATCCACAGTGAATGTGTTTTATTTCTGGAGTGGCGAGACTGGATTTTTACATGTAACAGACCTGGAAAATCCATGCATAACATAACATCATAAACACCCTCATCTGTGAGATGTTCATGTGTATAGTTTGGAGCCTGTTTGACTTGATAAATCCCCATTGTGATGTAACGCAGGTAATCAACTGAGAGCCTGGGGAAATCAGTCAGTTCATCAGTGGATGCATCCATCTTAAAATAGATTTTACGTTTATTAATCAAATTATTTTCTTGAACTAGGATTTGTACCCTGTTCGGTTCCTTTGCTTTTTTAACCATCCTTCTAGTAGTTACATCTGTTGATGGATCCATGTTGGCCAGTGGTGGGCGAAATTTATTCATTATTCCACAGATGATTCTAAGGAAGTCACCAATATGCGGAACAAGGGTATTTGGCACTACTTTGTCAAAAAACTTCCACTGTTTCACTCGTGCATTTACACTCTCTACTACCCATCGCACTTTTGTGACCAGTCTTGAAGTGTTGGCATCTTCTGTTGAATGCTGCTTCTGTCATTTATGTAAAAAGACGGGCATTTCAACTTTAAATCCATGTTCCTGTAGGAAATCTACAGAGTCACGAAACCCCCTGTCTACAACAAAAACATCACCCTCCTGTAACCAATTTGTAATGTCTTCAGCATTTGTTGTTACAATGTGTTTAGTTATGCTTGCATCGTTGTTATAATGATCAGCTAAATATGGGCCTAAAACAGTTAAAATATAACCATCAGTACCCCCAACCATCATTGGCTTAACTAATGGTCGTTTTTTATGTAAACTGTAGGAACGGCGTTGGAAGTTATAGTCCGTGCTCTTTTGTATATATATATATATATATATATATATATATATATATATATATATATATATATATATATATATATATGTACCATCGAGGACAAGGACTGCATTGTTGCCTCCAGGATTACATATTTCCCTTGCAGTTGGGGTAGTGTGGACAGATGAGAATACATCATGTGTGATGTGATGAAAACCAAGGTGTTGCCCAACAAAGTTAACCATAAGGGACTCTCGCACTGTTTTAATTATTCGTTGCACTTGTGATGTTGTTAGATGGAAAAATGTGGATAAAATGGTGTTTGGAAGGCCTACCCGCATCTTTGTTAGAAAAACACCCAGGCATGTCAGTGGAGACCTACCATGTGTATTACGCAGTGTATTCAAGAAAGAAAACACTTCCAGGAATTGATCCCTTTTCAAGCCAGTAAGATGTCATCATCAGACAGGCAAGAAGGAACATCAAAGTTAAAATATGATTTTGTTTTAATTAACTCACGCACATGTTGTAAAAGTGAGGTAATATCTGTTCTTGAAAAGTCTTCAATCTCTTTTGTTGCACTGATAGATTGTAAGGATTCATTAGTGAAGAATGAGTTTTCCAAATGAAACTTGCAGCATCTACTATTAGAGTTTATAAATATACCACACTCTACAAAAGACTGGATAATGGCACAGATTGGGACATTAACAAGATGATTTCGATGCCCATGTGGTCTTTTACAAACAACACAACGTCTGTGAGATCTTGGTTTTGATGGAATTTGAAGTTGAATTGATTGTGGGCTTTTCAAGTTGGCAGTTGAAGTAGATGGTAACTGAAAATCTGGATCATGCTGTGGACTTGGTGACTGTGTTACTGACAGATTTCTGTAATATTTACTACGGCAACTAGAGCAAACAACATCATCTTGTGTTACCGGCCTTTGCAAAAATTCCTCTGTATGCTTTTCAAGAGTGCCTGTAAGTATTTTTGTTCTAGCTGATGGTTTTACCCTTTTGTAGCACCAGGAACATTGATATGCTTTAGGCATTTCAGATTTTGTTAGAAATAAATTAATTGAACATTATGATTTGATACCATTTAACAAACTGTCACATCTGACATAAAATGTTATATAACTCTCATTTATGGTTATTATTCATTATATTGCAGCAATTCACTCAGGCAGTCATATTTATTATATATTGGTACTCGAAGCCTGCAACTTCAACCCACTCAGTTATTGTAGGGATGCAGCCTGAAACAGATTGTATGTAGAATATTATGTATTAACTGTCATAATTAATTTATTTATATAATAATTTTATTGTGTATTAAGTTATGATGTATAACAGAAGCCAACATTTTGTACTTCTAATTCACTTTGGTATGAATATATGTTAACTTATGGTTAATAGGTACCCCCTTTTGTTTATCTCCCTTACACACAAAAAATTATGTTGGTATGTTTTAGTATTATTTTACTTCTGCTTGTATTATTTATTATTAATAGTAGTAGTAATATTGATATTCAAGCCAGTTTTACTTTGAATAAAATATTTTCGCCTGTAAATTTATTGCATTATAGTTTTGATTTTGTTTTATCATACCCGAGTAGTAAGTTGTGCATTTTTTATGGTGATTTTGAAAAATGAGCTGTTAAAATTTTTATTTCAAGCTGTAATTCAGTTATTGATATTGTGGATATTAATTCTTTAAAAAAAAAATTAAGAAAATATGGAGATTTGACTTCGGTTCAACAATTTGATGCAACAACCACTAAACCGTTTGAGCTATTGAAACTTACGTTTTCGCGGCTATATATCATGCAGATGACAATTTGTTTCCCCTTCTGATCTATATAATTGCAGACTATTAGTTGTTGTTTAATTTTACAAAATTACTATTGCTACTATATGAAGAAGGACTCAGTTAGCAAAATTTAATGAAAAATTACGCTGGTTTTTAGTTCCAGCTGAAAATTGACTGATTGATTTAGATTACATTTACGTAAATACATTGTAATAGTGAATTAACAGTTAAAAACATAACGTTATCAATCGGTATCGTGATTAAACAGAAGAAAAAACAGTGTTATAATTGTATAAAATAAATAATATATGTATATACTTACCCTATTTTTTAAAGTATCCTTTTGTCTTTCCAAATATTGGCAACGTCAAAATATAATTTCATCGAATGTTTTTTCCGCGTATTCATTGTTTACATATAGTTTCCAATTCCCCTTCAGCGCCTCTTTCAAAAAATTCCGTTCTCTAGGCAATTTATAAAAAGATGAAGAAAGAGAGAAAAAAATGGATAATATTGTTTTTAAATTATCAGAATAGTTATTATTCCCGGATTTTTTAAAAATATAATAATGAATGAAATAATATAGCACACTTTAGAAAGGCGGGTCTAGCAGCAGAGGGGGCGAATCAGACAACTTTTTTTTTGGTTATTTTTTATTATACCCTTAAAACGGTACGAATAGACCCTTCTTGCGAATAACCAGAAAAAAAAAAATAAGTCTCCGACCCTTATGATTGTTGTCTGAAAACATTCGCGTTTTCGTTGATGAATCATAAATGTCACATTGATGTTGTGACTCGCCCCCTCTGCTGCTAAGGTTTACGGTGATTTTAACCGAATATTTTATCAAGTCCTTACTACGACGAAAATCCCCTTAGGATGAAAGTCTTTACGACGAAAATCCTTTCAGGATTTCACAAATAGACTAATTTGTAAAACATCCTCTTGTAAATCAATCAGATTATTAGACTGGTCAGTGAGTTTGAAATTAATTCTGGTTAATGAATTATTATGACATCGCATATAGACTGGATTCATCGGGGACTCAATAATTAAAAATCCTGGAGAAGCTGTTGGTGCAAATGAATAAAGAATATATCCTTGCTGAGCTTGGTTTGATCGTTCTAGATTAATTTGATAGCTTCCTTCGATAACATCACATACTAAATTGAGCGCAATCACCCTTGAAATATTCACATTGAACGGAGCAATATGCCTGCCACCACCATCTGGGTCATTATTATGTTTGAGGATTTTTATTTCCCCTGATGCTGTTTTTTTCCACGTATCATGAATTATTTTAAAACCAACATCGATGGCATCATTGAGAAGTTTTTTTAGTTCTGGTACGTTATATCCTCGTAGTTTGACTGTTGGAACATCTTTGACGGGGATATTTAAGTTCAATGCAAATGTTGTTCTCGTTTGGGGGTTATTGTGATCTAATATATCCTGAATAATTTTTAGGTTAAATGTTTCCATGTCATTGATGATTTTGTTACATGTTTCTACAACGCTGATAAATTCATCTCGAGTGAGAGTACCGGATTTAAGGGATATTAACAACAATGAAAAATCTTTATTCATTGCTGTGAAATTGTCAATGAGTTTAGGTTCGTTAACGAAAAAAATGATGATGTCCCTTTATTTCCTCCTCTTCTCCAATTGGTCGATATACTAAACTAAAAAACTTTATAGTAAATCTATGATCTTTATAACTCTTTATTGGATTATCAGGTTTTATTCTGTCGGTGATATAATCAGATTTTTGTGGTTTTGGTAAATCAACGGTTTTTCCCCCGGGTGGGATTTCAGGCCATCCCAGTACGGTTCTAATAGAACTCTGATAGATATCTACGACGTAACCCTCTGTGCTTATTTAAATGGCAGATGATTGTGTTGGCTCATGAACCGTTATAGCTATTTTTGATTCTTTTCCAGTAATCGATTTTATTCTACGCGCGAATTCATTATTGATTTGTTCGATTTGGTATGATCCGGTTGGTATGGAAACAACATTCCAGTCTGGGGTACCGTCGGGTTTATTCTTATTTGCAAATACCAGTGAATTATTGGGTTGTTGACCACCAAATGATTTTGACCTAATATTTGGCCAACTGTGGTATACTCGTAATTTTGCTAGCGCTATCTCCTTCACTGGGACCGGAGAGGGGAAATTAACACTGAATTCTGGATTCGTTGAGGTTATTGAGATCATGCTTGTTTGTACTAAGTTCGTGTTCTCCACTATTTGTTGAAGTAATTCCATCTGTGTTGTCATTGTTATTATACTCATGTTGTATTTCTAATTTTGACACCGCGGAATCGTAAATACCTACCATCGCTGAAAACTCACTCTCTGATATAATTGTATCATCGAGCGATGACGATATCAATGAGGATAATTGCGAGTATGCAGTAGACACAACATGAAATTGAATTATGTAGTCTTGTAGTTTCCGTTGGCTGCATGAGGATATTTTTTTTGTGATTATTGAAATAATTCCAGCGATTGTTGTTGCCGCAGAAATGCAAATTGGAACAGCTATCGGAGCCATCATTGTCACTGAAGACAGTATAATACCAGCTCCGGTGATTACACCACTCACAGCGTACACAGTAACATCAATTGCGGTAATTCTCCTGCGATATTTTTTAATTTTCATTGCATACTCCTCAGACAAGGTTTTGAGTCTAGTTTGATACTCTCTGACCTGATCATAGCGATATTGCGATGATGAAATCATTTTTTATTTTAAATACGCTATCGTTTTTAATTACGATTTACTTAAATCCGCTACGAATTCCACATACCACGTTGTTGAGACCCTAACCAAATCTTTATCAGTAGATGTAATTGTAAACTTTTCAGTTGTATTCTTGTCGATGATCGTTGAAATCGTATTATTGACCCCGGATGAACTGGACGATGAAATATTAAATTGAGACAATGGTGTTACTAGTGTTAATCGATAAATACCCTTAACGGTTGCAGTGATATCTAATTTGTTGTTTGTAGGTGACCACTCAAATGATCCGTGTTGGATCGTGTATACTAAGTTGTTGGTTTTCTCATGAGGAATTTTTGTTTTTTCAATGGTTGTTATCATCCTCGAAAGATCACCTTTGACGGCTTCGATGAAGTTTTTCGTCTCATCGATGGATTTTTTAATATCAGGGAGTTTTAGTTCAATTTTATCGAATGTAGTTCCAATAAATTTATCAATGATATTTCTACGAAATGCGGTAAACTGTTTTATGTGTTCTTCGGTTTTAGATTGAAGTGTTTCTAGTTCCAACGCAGAATCGTTGAGAGTTTTAAATCGATCTGTAATCGTCGAAAAAAGTACACCCGGTTTGAGTTTACCCTGATCGGAAAATAACGCGATAGTATCCTCGATTGCGTTTTGTTGTTTGACCAAAATATCATCCAGAGAAATATTACTGATTTTCAATTTACCCTGATCGGAAAATAACGCAGCGGTGTTCTCGATTGCGTTTTGTTGTTTAACCAAAATATCATCCAGATAAATATTACTGGTTTTCAATTTACCCTGATCGGAAAATAACGCAACGGTGTTCTCGATTGCGTTTTGTTGTTTAACTAAAATATCATCCAGAGAAATATTACTAGATTTCAATTTACCCTGTTTGTCTTGAAATACAACTATTTCATTCGGGTCAACACTTGTTAAGTTCAACGTCTCAGCGATTTCATCTTTAATTTTTTTTTTATATCCTTGATAGAATCAGGAGTTGCAGTGTCATCGGGTTTGGGTTTCAGAGGTCTCCCCCAAATATCAATCATGTTATTGTAAAACTCTTTCTCTCTCTAAAAAGCCATTGCTGGTGTAGTCATTTACGACAATGTGTGGTGCTTTTCTAGATGCTGAAATAGCGTCAGGACATTTAATACTTCACTGCCGCATATTGGTGGGTCATTGATTTGTTGTGTTGGTAGCGTAGAATACCAAGTCTTCATTGGAAATTGTTTTATGTAACGCATAAACTCTTTTGGTGGGGCTAATCCATATGAATCAAAATAGACAATCCCACGTGGATCAATAGCGTATGCAACCCAGTGAGTTCCAGGTCCGGTGTTGTTATCGAGATTAATAATACCTGTTTCAGTTTTGTTTGGTTGATGTGGTAATTGATCTTTCATAAAAACACCTCTGACATTTTTAATCACTAGTTTTTTAGCAGCATCCATTAAATCAAAATTGGACATTGGAACCATAGACTCCTCAATTAATAAACCGTTCCTGGTAGTCTCAGGCCTGATCCGTGAACGGATCTCCCGCTGTACCATGAATACGGGGTTCCTGGTAGTCTTAGACCCTTTCCGCTGTACCATGAATACGGGGTTCCTGGTAGTCTTAGACCCAATCCGTGAACGGATCGTCCCTTTTTTTTATACCCTCGACCTTTCTTCGGTTCATATGATTCAGCAATGCTCTCTACCGCTTTTGTTCCCAAGCCTCCAACTACCCCCAATGCGGCCGCTTTTGCTACTGCTGGGGCTGCTGCCGCTACCAATGCTGGTATTGCAGCAAACAACGGAAATATACCACCTGTTTTTATCATATTTTTCATAGCAGCCGAAGAGAGTGTGATCTGAACTCCTTTTTTATCCCTGAAAGCAGCATTGAAATGTTTCACTTGACGAGTTGTCAGTGGCAATTTATTTGCCCCGCCGTTCATTTGATTAGGTTTCAACGTGATTGTGGTTCCACATTGTTTAGCGGATTTTGATTGCAATTTTTTTAACTGACCAGGTGTCAATGACACATTGATATTACTATATGACATTGTACAAATACAGATTGATTCTAATGGAAAAATCCTTCGGATTTTCAATCAAAGATTTTCCACTGGTGCATCAATAAATCTCATTCGTCCACCAACACCTTCAAGTAGCATTGATTTATCACTGAGAATGACAGCAACCGCTCTATAATTAGCAACAGCACCAGGACGGGTTACACGGGCTCTGAAGTGTATATCAACGACAGATTGTCTTGTTAAATCAAGATGTTCCAGTGAAAAGTAATAAATCGGATAGAGGCTTTTGAAATCCCATTGTGATATTTGCAAACCGGTATCCACATTTTGATCACGTGCCATAAATGACAACAGGTTATGATAGACACGTGCAATATGATTTTGACCGTAATCAAGTTGCACATCTTCAGATGGTTCCTGCTGTCCGTGTATTCTCAGCGAGACTTCATTAACACCTAACTGATCAAATATCATATGACTTCGTTCTTGATTACCAACTCGTATATTATTCTGTAATGCAATAAATATATGACGTGGAGCTAAAACCCCTTGTTTTGATGCCAGGTGCCATGTGAATGTACCATCAACATTGTCTTGTTTAGTATCCGTAGTCACTGATAACCAACTCAATAACGACTTTCCTCCTTGGTCCATAAATGATAACAATTTTTCTTCTGCTGTGATTGATGGAGTTAACACTGGCATCCACAATGATAGTTTTGTTAAAACGACTTTACCATCAGGAACACCAGCATCATGCCATATTGCATCATTATCAGTACCCTTTCGTACAAGCGCTACTGTGTGTTTAGCTCCATAAATAACTTTTCGGACGTTTCTACAGAATCCGAATATATGATGCAGTGGAATTGCACATGAAAATTGTCGACGCTGTCCTTGTAATGTTGCTACGCGTGTTGCAAATCCTAGATTGTAAGTAGTAATAGTATTTATGACATCAAAATCACCAGCTGGTCTTGTATATCCGGCTGGTGCTGGATTAACTGAAGAAGCATGTGTTGCCTTGACTCTAGAATACTGGTTGTGTTCAGGGTTATCAGTAATATCCTTAGAAAACATCATAGATGGACCCGCTGATCTTGTATAATCATCAGAATATCTTGCTAACCCTATGATTGTTGTAGCCACATCAACTTCACGGTCCATGGATTCAATTTCTTTTCCATCAATGAGATATCTAGCGCTTTCAAATAACGCCATGATACCGTTATTGACAAAACCAACTCGGGTAGTTTGGCTAATGTCATATGGAGGATCATTATGTGCAGCATCATTTGTTACAAGTTCTCCTTCTACTTCAATAAACGCTTCACAAGGCAAAAAGTATTTACTGGTATCATGAACTTGAAGTTCAATTCGTGATCGGAGATCGGGTTGTATTGCGTGATAAGAATAAAATTGAAAATCGCGTACAGAATCATCTTTACGCACTGGGGCATCCATATCAAATGCTGGATCAGATGACCTTTTGAACATTTTATTCTATTTATCAGAGTCTAAATCGGATTTTCCAATTTCATCGTGAAAAACGCTAGCGTTTTCGTCGTGGCTTTTTAAAGCCACTTCCTGCTATCATGTTTGCTGTCATGTTATTTTGGTCCTCTTGATTTACCATCGACGCTAATTTTTCATCTACTGCGTTATTTATAA
Source organism: Unio delphinus (assembly GCA_029339505.1). Taxonomy (NCBI): domain Eukaryota; kingdom Metazoa; phylum Mollusca; class Bivalvia; order Unionida; family Unionidae; genus Unio; species Unio delphinus. The sequence goes on from JAQISU010000131.1 coordinate 4,131,891, forward strand.
TTTTACTAACACTTGCAGGCATTTCTTCTGTAGACGGTAACGGTTTCTTTTTTCGCATCACTAATGATGTTATTTTACCCTTCGCAGTTGAAAACGCTTTCCCGGCAAGATCTCCAACAGTACTAATACCCTTATCACGAATAACATCAATGGCTTTCATTCCTAGTTGTTTAGCTAACGGCATCACTTTTGGGGCCGTTCTTGTAAATAACCCTGCAATGGTATTACCTAAACCATCTCCGTAGTATGCTCTATAAACTGGAAACCGTGAATTAACTACATAGACGGGGGTTGGTTTATCATGATTGTAGTGTATAATCATCTTGTTATAAAACTAGTAGTTTTTTAATTAGTGATCAATCGCTGTAATAACCATGGGCATCTTTGTGATTTTCAACTAACTCAGCAATGAGTTCTCGATATACATTAATGTCCATGATACTACCGGCAAATAATCGTCTACAGATATCAGCTGCCTCATTAATTATTTCCGGTAAGTTATTTCCGGCTCGTTTCCCTCCGATGAGGACTTCTAACCGTGATATATCACTGAGAATGTTACCAGAACAAGTAACGCTAGTGTTTTCAACTATTCCGCTACCTAAATACTCATCTTCAGTTGACTCCTCTTCATCCTCTTTTACTACTATATTCATTTGATCTATTCTACTCAATACTTTGTCTTTAAAACTCTCAAAATCATTGCGGTTACCTTCTGTGATTCTAAATCTACCACGGTTTGCCAAGTATATTTTTTTTATCCAATTCTCGTCGTTTTTTATATACTCTTTATACTCTTTGTTTACAGCTATTTCTCTTTGATCGAGTGGAAAATTCCACACGGTAAAGTTAATTAAATTATTGTCATCTTTAAAACTTTTAATTATGTTGTATGAATAGTTTGTAAATATACTTTGCGGTGAATACATTTTTGATATAGTAACGTCTTCTTCCTCTTCTTGTTTTCTTGCAATAGCACCTAGTTCTTCTAGTACTTGCTCTATTTTTTGTTGTTGCCGTGAAGTAGCTACTATATCCACTGGAAGTGTTTTTAATGATTTTTTTGTTTGTTTAGTTCTTTTTGCTATTTTTTCTAACACAGGCAGAAAAGTCTCTTCTTGTTTTTTTCCTTGCTCAGAGATTGTTGACACTATCTGTTTCGTTGTTGTAGTTATTGGTTTAAACAACTCTTCAGATCCTGCAGCAAAATCAGTCTGAAGACTCTGTCGTTCTTGCAGTTTATTCCTGACAGAGTCGCGAATTGGTATAAATTTCTTAATTGCATCTAGTCGCTCACGAGCCAATTGGGTCGTTAATGCTTCATTGACCATTATTTGAAATCAGAAACCATTTTTCAATTGCAAAACAATTTTTCCCATCGATGATTCCATCCATAACGGTCCAATTTTTTATTGCTGTGAAATATTTTTATTTTTTATCCATTGATTTTGCCTGTTTTTGACAGTTTTGGTGCCATTTTGGTGGTTTTCAGTTGAAAATCCCAAAGAGATTTTACAGTCAAGTAGTCGATTTTACATGGGATTTTCCATAAGGAAAAGCTGTTAAAACTCATTTTTGATGATTTTTAGCCATTTTTATCAATTTTTGCCTGTTTTCGTCATTTTTCATCGATTTTCATCAAAAAACCTCGTAGGGTCAAGTAGTCGATTTTGCATTGGATTTTCCATAGAGAAAAGCTGTTAGGATTCTATTTTATTTTCGCAGTGTGAAATATTTTCACTGATTCAATCAAAAAATGACAAAAAAATGAAAATCTCAAGGAGATTTTACTGTCTGACAAAATCTTTTGAGGGTCGGTCAATCAAAATAGTTCATTTTCTTGAATTAACGCTCGTAAGTTTCTAATTTTAGAATTAACTTCCTTTTTCAATTCATCTTCGTTACCCAATTCTTTTCGTATTCCTTCCACGATAGTATATAACGGAACAAACACACCTACTTCACTAGAAAATGCAAGAGAGTCTCGAATAGAATTTTGAATTTTTTTGATGAGTGCATATTTCTTTGGTAACATATACTTGTTACTGCTAACTCCGTATTCTATATCCTGAAAATCCGACTTGATTTGATCAGGATTTAACCCATCTGACAATTTAATATCCTGATTTTTTAATTTTGCAATTTCAACTATGATGCTATTCATATTTTCAGAATTCATATATGATAATACATATTTCTAATTCATTTTTCAAAACTAAAAGAGCCGTTAATATTTTTAAAATTCAGTCTGTATATATAAATATATTTTTTAAAATTAATTCTGTATATATAAATATATTTTTTAAAATTAATTCTGTATATATAAATATATTTTTTAAAATTAATTCTGTATATATAACTATATTTTTTAAAATTAATTCTGTATATATAAATATATTTTTTTAAAATTAAATCTGTATATATAAATATCTTTTTTATAATTAATTATATATATATAAATATAAATGCAGACAAAAATAAATAACAACCATGATGAGCGGTTATCAGTCATTTGGCCCCCTTGATATAGGCCACTGTGTCTCTCATAGGGTTCTTTCTTTGAGTATTTCCATTTTTTTTCTGAGATTTCTTCGATCTCGATTTGACCCTATTTGGCCGGTAATTCATTTTTGAACACCATACGGGGCTACCCAAATGTGACGGAGAGCTAATTACATCCATGGATGGTAGTTATTTTAGGTCATTTATATTTACATTCACCGGAAACATATTCCCCTAAGAGTGAATCTAACTCGTCAAATAACGGGTTAGAATCACAAGAGGGTATTTTTACGTGAAATGACCTAGAGGTTACATATATACGACAACACATCTTTGGAACTCCTTGGTTGCCTTCACATCCAAGTAAGCCCAAAGGAAACCCGAAACATACATCTCCGGAAGGGAGGCCTAACGTGGCAAACGCCATCTTAGACCGCCCAGAAGATATGCTTGGGGTGACGTCACAACATATACTTAATTAAGGACAGCACAAATACCGTATATATCTCCACTCGAGTGTTGTGGCAAATTGTAGGTATACATATACTTAATTAACTTAATTAAGGACAGCACAAATACCGTATATATCTCCACTCGAGTGTTGTGGCAAATTGTAGGTATACATATACTTAATTAACTTAATTAAGGATGGATTATAATTCAATGATGATGTAATGATGATGGGACGGCACAAGACATCACAAACATGAAACGACGGGGCTGAATTTCTACGGCCATCCGACCAATCAAAGCAACCCATGAAATTAAACCCGGTTGCATGATTGAGAAAAGTCAACCACGCACACATGTCAATGGCGTGGGTTATTTTTTGACTGGTCGGATTGGCCTTTGAAAGCCCCAGCTTTAAACCTTTCATTTAGTATATAAGGTGACTAATACAGCAGCGTCAATCCACAGAGTGTGTTATTTTATTTTCTTGAATTACTTGTTAATGGTGCTTCACAGTATTTAAATGAGACAGAATATTTGCATAAAGCACTAAAAAAAAGAATATAATCGTTTGAAAACATTTTATATTTGATTTATTTTCTAATTAATTATAGCCCAAGCCGCTGAATCACAATTTAAGGGGAAATAACCCGACACCATCTAGGGAGAGAGTATATAAGGCGACTTAATACAGCAATCAACAGGGTGTGTTATTTTATTTTCTTGAATTACTTATTAATGGTGTTTCACGGTACTTAAATGAGACTGAATATTTGCATTAAACACTAGAAAAAAGAATATAATTGTTTGAAAACATTTCTTTTCTTACAAAACAATGCCCAGCCGCTGAATCACAATAACCCATAAAACAAGTTAACACAATCTAAGGGAGAAAGTATATAAGGTAACTTAATACAGCAATTCACAGGGTGTTATTTTATTTTCTTAAATTACTTATTAATGGTGTTTCACAGTATTTAAAGGAGACAGAATATTTGACTTAAACACTAAAAAAAAAAAAAATATTTCTTTTCTTATAAAACAATACCCAGCCGCTGAATCACAATCTAAGGGAGATAACTCCCTTGGTTATATCCATTGGTTATATTTAAGAGTTGTCTCCCTTGGTGTGATAGACATACGAAAATCGAATTTTTTGTCCTGTCTCTTTTGAAATGGCCTGTAGATTTGGTAAAGAATTATTCTGAGAATCGGAATCAATATGATCAATAACATAACCATCCTTGATCAATCCATTAAACACCTCGAAGACGAATCTGTGACAGAGATATTTTTTCTTCCCAGCACTAAACATCAAATACCCTCGATTAGTCACAAATCCAACTGGATTCTTCAATCTGCGGTTTCTGATAATACCATCACGGGATGCTTCATAATTAACAAGCACGGGGTGAGGTCTGAATTCTTGGTTCATTTGTATAATAACACTATTTTTCTAATTCATTGTTTGGTTTAATTATAAGTCTCTGTATATAATCTTGAGGAGTCTTTATGATTTTGTCATCGTTGGGGTCAATGACAGTATTTTTTATTCTTTTATCATAATAGCGTTTTAGTTCCCTGTATCGTTTGCCGCCACACCTAAGACATAATTGCGATTTTCCCCTGACCCCAACCCCACATCGAATACAGGGTAACGGACCAAGGCTTCCACGACGAAAGCTTTGCATATGATACCAACAGAATTCATTTCTGCATGATTTGTTACACGGTGTCACTGATCCAATCATAAGCCATTTGCAATGATTCATTATACTTAAATCTTTCATTTAAATGCTTGTTTTAATTATAGTATGGAGGAGTTCGAGAGATTATCGAAAATTAAGCCCTGGAAAAGTGTTCAATTCAATCTTGATAGAGTTTCTGATACACCAAAGAATAAAATTCTTGATAGAACCTTGATTAGTAAAATCAGAGACTGTTTTAATGAATTCAAGCGTGATGGGGCAGCTCATTGTTGGTCAACATTTCGAATTGATGGTGTTGTTGACGCTACCATGAATGATGAAAAAGCAGCAGTGATAATCTCAAATGTTGGGGAAGAAAGAAATTTTTTTCGAATAAAATTCCTTATCCGTGATAATGGAAAATGGATCATTAGGGACAAATACGAGCCTATTCTTAAGGACAAAAAAACTGTCACTGTGACTCAGGATTCAAAACCAGGAATTTTGACTGGACTTGATAAACCCTACTACGAAAAATCTTATCCTGTCACAGTAGTTGTTTACGGGATATATCCACTCAATGACAAACCTGATATTGCAAAACTAGCACCCATGAAATATTCGACAGGGCTCAATTGTGTAGCAACACGAATAATAGAACACTTCACAAATGCGTCCCGGGGAAATAAACTAACTGATCTAAGACGAAAAAAAATAACCGAGTGGGAGTTCACGGTAAAAGAGCATGGGGCAACAATTCAGGATATAACTAAATTAGAAAAATCATTAAGATTTCCAATATCGGTAAGGACAATCACCGGAGAAGTATTAAACGAATCGAAATATAAATCACAGGGAGCTCCCATTGAAATTCTTGATCATAACGCACACGCGTGGTCATCTGCAGTAACAATATTCCCACGGGATAGAACCGTAAAATATCTATCCCAAACCGAAGAGTTTTTTTCAGAGCAGAAATTATTTGATGCTATTTACCATTTGAGTAAAAACGATCCTGTGTCAGTGTGGCTATTTCATAGTACTTCAGACGAAGAATGTAGATTTGATCAGTTTGTAAGGCCCAACGGAGAATTATACCGTACTGAAGAGCTGCATAATCAAATGAAACAACTAGCTAGTGAGTTTTCTCTGGAGGAAGACAACGATCAATTATTAGCAAACTGTTTTACAGTACCATCTATTGCAGCACATTTTGCTAGAAAGAAAAATGCGTGGAAACCAACCCGAAGTGAGTTCTTATCAGATGTCAAATTGTCCTGTCTTGAATACAGCCATGGAGGATTATGGAACACAAAATACACCGCTGAAACCGTTATTTCAGTTGATATGATTGCGTGTTATCCAGGAAGTTTTCTTGGGTGTGGAGAGTGTGAGAAATGTTTCAAACGATTTGGACATCCTACACACGAAATGACCCGTGTTGCTATTAATGGACCACTGCCACATTTCGATTTAACCGGATTCGCTTGTGTAGTATCATTTGAAATGGCTGAAGGACTTCATCCGTGTAGTTATCTTTGGATTGGTAAACACATGTCTGAAAAACACTGGATGCCAATAGTGTTATTACGGTATATGCTTGATTGCAAGATGTTAAAATCATTAATTGTCAGTGAAGCAATTATATCCTATCGAGCACAGAAATCAGTCTGGTTACCACAACCTGATCTAGAAAAAATAATTAGCGAAGAGCGAAAACTGTTTCCAAATTTCAGTGAACAACAAATCATGGATTGGTCCCAACAGTTATTTGAAATCAGAAACAATGAAGCAAAAGACCTTGGACGAAGAATAATCGGTAAATTTACCCAAGGTGGCAAAGATGATAATACGAGATATTCTTCACGATTGATTATAGACAATGCTGAATACGATTTTGTAATCACGGATTTAACGAATAGGGGCCTATATGTCAATCGTAAGGACGCATTTATGTCCGATGGAACCAAATTGGGTACAATTGTTACTTACACTGATGGATACAATCCGCAGTACACACATTTGAGAGCTTCTATGCTTGGTTATGCTTCTATTAATTTATTTTCAATGATCAATAGATTTCCTACCACCGCAGTTAGAGTTGCTACTGACTCATTTTACATAAATAGCAAAATGGCTGATTTTAAGGCTACTGGCAACGAGAATTGGGGGTCATGGAGAATTAAGAAAGAAATGCTTCATAATTATATTCCATCAGCAGATGTTACCATTGAAAATAATTACTTAGAAAGCAATCAGTGTTCAGAATTTTCTAGTGCACCACCGATTTCTGATCCAATCTGTAGATATAAAACAGTTTATTTAAACGGCTGTGGTGGGTCAGGAAAAACAACCCGGGCAATTGAGTTATTCCGTAGAAACGCTAGCGTTTCCAATCCAAACATGATTGTGCTAACACCGACTCACAGACTTGCAAGAGAAATGATACAGAGAGGGGTAAATGCCTGCACTTATCATAGTTTCTTTAGATGGAAGGGAGATAAATGGACTCCTGAGCGCATGGGAGAGAAATTTATTCCTGAAATTATCATTTGGGATGAAATAGACACAGTGTCCGAAGATGTCTTAAAAATATTTCTTGAGTGGTTGTTATTGAAGAATACAAAAGTCGTCATGTGCGGTGATCACGGACAACCACCACCATTTGTCGGTGCATCTCCCCATGAATGGCTAAAGGGTTTTGTAGACTGTTATGAAGAAATTGATACCGATCATAGATCACTTGATAATGAATTAAAAGAATTTAAGAAACTAATTAGATTACAACCGGATAAAATCCAGTGTGAAATAGCGCGTGAAATAATTTCAGAAACTCCAATGAATGAGTTTTGGGAAGCGTGGAGACCAAATGATTTAATCATTGCAAGTAGAAAAATAGTCAGGGACACACTTCAGATGAAGTTATTTGAATTGCATAAACAAAAATTTGCAACACTTCCAGTGCCCCTCTGTTATAGGTCATCGGATACACGAAAACCGAACATCGAAGTTGATATTCCAGGACAGAGTGAAAAGCAGATTCTCGTATTAAATGATATTGTGCTGGTTGATATCAATGTCGTTGAAGATGCATTGCGTGCTAATAAATCCCCGTGGACGCTAGGTTATGCAGCAACAATACACTCTTCACAGGGATTGACTATATCGGATACAATTGTTTGGATGGTAGATAATCGCATAGAATGGTCAAATTTAGTCTATCTCGCAGTGTCTAGAGTACGAAAAATAAATCAACTTCGAAGAATTGTCGTTGGCGAAGCCAGTGGCGATGATGAAATCATTGGCGATGATAATGATATTATTGATAAAAAAACTCTCCGGTTACAAACAACAAGACAAAAAAAACAACGAGAATTTGATATTGATGCTGAATTAATAATCACTTTGAAGCAACAACAAAATAATCACTGCGCAAGTTGCAATTGTATAATGCGTTGGCAGTATTCGGATAAGGATCCTCGCCAATTCACCGTTGACAGAAAAAATAACAATCTCGGTCATGTCAAAAATAATGTGATGTTGACTTGTCTTGAGTGCAATAGACGCAAGGGTGCTAGTTAAGCCCATGCGGTGGTAATTGAGTATCCTCAGGTATCACTTGTAATTGTTGTCTAGTAAAACCCCGTTAAGGGGCAGTTGAATCCAGTTTATAGATTGGAGGTCTACCCGAAGATCGTGTTATACTAGATATCTTGTGTGCAGTAACACTCCAAATAGGATCAGTAGCCCTTTTTGTGCCACCCTCAAGCTCTCCTGGTTCGTATAAGTACCTCACAATGACATCACTACCAAGAATTGGTTGGGAAACGCTAAAATCTTTTTGAATTTCCATTTCAGGTATTGACTTCTTTTTAATCGCATTGATAGGTTTCAAATTAATTGTTCTAGTAATCTCGTTATTTAGTGCAGTAATCACAGCTGGTAACCTTTTAACCCATTCACGGGATCTTTTTTCTTGGATGAATTCTTTTGCGTATTGATATCCAAATAACCGCTCAGCAAGGGTTTTATTAAACCGTTCTACAATGGCCTGATCACGATGTAGCGCAGTATGTCCTCGTCTGATAGTGACTTTATGATTTTTCATTATTGATAACACTGCACCCTGAAATTCCTTGCCAGGATCAATTTGTAATAGATTTGGCCAGTGCAGAGGACTCCTTCGATAAATCCTTTCAAATGCAGAAGCCACTTCAGTGGCTGATTTTGTTTTTAACGGTTCTGCTTCTTTGTATCGACTTGCAATATCAACTACGGTTAATGCGTATTTGTAACCACGATCATGTGGCAGAAATAATATATCAGCCTGATGAACTTCATTGGGTCCGGTCACATCAAAATGCGAGAAATTGATTTGTTTAGGCGGTGGAAGATAAATTTGCCATAGTGCCTGTTTGGATAACCAATGAGCCGCAGTGGTTTTTTTCACTTTTGCAGCGCTAGCGAGTTTATGGATTGCTGATTTACCCCTCCAGTATCCTCTTGGGGAATAATAAATAGATTCCATGTTGTTATTAATTACCAGCACCTAACATCAATTTACTTTTCATAGCCGATTTTATCAAAAAGCAAGCCAATTTTTCTTTGAAAGATTTATCAGAAATAGCATTTAACGCATGAATTAATTTCACATCTGCTAGATGCCTGTGCTGCAGATTACTGCTTTTATAAGATACATCATGAAGGTGACAGGCCTTATCAATAGCGTTTATTGGTTCCTCACCGGGTCGGGGTTGATTTTGATCATTGAGTCTGATATCAAGTCTTGTTCCCGGTCCACAGTAGCTATATCCTGGAAGGTGCTTTTCTCCAGGGTATTTTGCCCATGGGGTTCCAGGGAGTTTAGTTAGCTTGGCTGCGATATCACCTCCTCGTTTTTTTTTAAAGGTTCCTTGAGTTCCATGGGTTTAGAAACAAATCTAAATTTCTTTGTACTACATTGTACGCATTTACCAGAAAGCGCTGATCGGTTATTTTTAGTTGTAATCGTCGTCAAGTCATCTGTGCCAGTACGTTTTTTACACTTCACACAATATAGATCCATAATTTATATATAACGGCATGAATATAATTGATTATTCAGCTACCCGACGACGGGAACCTATTAAACATCATGAAATGTTGCCGAATTCAATTAGAATGATTATAATCGGACCATCTGGAAGCGGAAAGACACAACTGCTACTTAATTTGATAACGAGATGGATCAAACGGAACAAATTGTATTTAATAGCCCCGAGTGTAGACAATCAGCGATGCTATGAAGTGCTAAAGGATTTTAACGAGAAAGCAAAAGAATTTCAAATCGATGAAGATTTTATTGAGTTTATTACTGATATAGAGGAAGCCCCGAGCATTGATGCTATTGATGGAAGTATTAACAATTTAGTGGTATACGATGATATCATGTTAGATAATCAAAAAAATCCTGCTAGAATATTTTCCCGAGGCAGGCATAAAAACACTGATGTGATCTATGTCACTCAACGATACACTCAGATACCAAAAGTGATCAGAGATAACTGCAATGTGTTGTGTGTATTTAACGGCGTTGATACTCATACGCTACGAAATATTCATCAGACCTGGTGCAGCGGTGATATGAATCATAATCAATTTAGAAATTTCTTTAGTCACGCTCAGTCAAAACCACACGGATTTGTGACAATAAATTTAGCAGACCCTAGGACACGATATCGTATCGGACTTGATAAAATATTCGGTTAAAATCACCGTAAACCTTAGCAGCAGAGGGGGCGAGTCACAACATCAATGTGACATTTATGATTCATCAACGAAAACGCGAATGTTTTCAGACAACAATCATAAGGGTCGGAGACTTATTTTTTTTTCTGGTTATTCGCGAGAAGGGTCTATTCGTACCGTTTTAAGGGTATAATAAAAAATAACCAAAAAAAAAGTTGTCTGATTCGCCCCCTCTGCTGCTGGTCTAATTGTTCACGCGTAGCGATACTTCGGCAGCTACGGTGCAACAGTTTCAACAACGACGAAGATACTTAGCCAGCCAAATTCACCAACTTTTTAATTTTTAATGATTAGCGCAAACGTGAACACGTAAATACATTTTATAAATTAACATTTTGAATAAAAATGAACCAAGCAATGTAAATACCTTGTCTGATCAAGCCTGCGCTTATATTTTATTTCTAGGTTAAAGTTGCTCAAATGTAGTAATTTCTCGTAAATTTCCCATACCAGACCATGTTCAAAGGTCGTATTTAGGTATGAAAAAGAAATTTATATGCATATTTAATGCATAAAAAGGTGATTTATACATCTAATAATATAATGAGACACAGAGTTGTGATATTTACAAGAATTTTTTTTCACCATAAAAAGGGTGGCAGAAAATGGCCCTTATTCAATATAGTCCTTTCCCCAACAATAATAGTTTTAGCATTAATTTTTAGTACATCTTGAGCTCTAAATAATACTATCAATAATAATAAAAATTAATAATAATAATAATAATAATAATAATAATAATAATAATAATAATGAGGACCTTGTTTAGCGCCTAATCTCTAGACGCTCTAAGCACTTTAGAACATTATAAAACACCTACGACAACATATAATATGATTACAGAAAAAAGAAAGCTCATGTAATTACCAAAACATTAGAAAACCAGTGTGCATTTATAAATCAAAATCATTTATAGTCTTACTGCTTGATTAGAGAGCAGATAAAATCAAGTTCTATAATGTACAAGAGGGCACTCCCCCGTTATTATGTACTTTTGAGAAATTGATGTATGTAAGCAATGTTCCCTCTAAGCTGCACGAGCGCAGACGCTCAGGCATACCCGCGCAGCTGAATTGTCAATCCAACGTTAAATTTTGCTCAAGCCAACGCTAACTTTTGCTCGTCTCCATAATGCTTGCACAATGCAGCGAGCACTGTACGCACATTTACCATTCGCTTAGAGGGAACGTTGTATTTAAGGTGATGTTGTTTGCATACAAAACATGCACATTGGAGAGAATGTTGGCATCCCTCTATGCTACTTTGATGCAATATGGCTGGGTGTTCTTTCCATATTGTATTTTTGGAAATTGTAAATAATTTTAGCACACTGCTAACTGAAAAGACTTCTCTTTGGTCCAAAAATCAGCCATAATTTGTCTAAATTACACTTTCTTTAGCAGATATTAAAATAGGGGAAATGAATTTACCAAACTGAACAATATCAGCGTCTGAACGTGCAATAAATGATTTACCAATATATGAAGTATAAAAGAGTTAGTTCTTAAATATAATTTACCTCTAATGTTTACGATGTGAAAATAATTAAATGGAGCTGGCACTTTTTTTAAAAGGTGCACATCTAAAGTAAGGCCAAGCTGTATACTCTGTAATCCATATTACTCTCATACAACAAAATAAAGGGGATTAAAGATTCTTTGAACAATGCCTAAGATATACAAGGTTTTTTTAAAATAACCACTATAACCAGTGTGAAAACTTGGGGAAATTCTATTTTTTTAACAAAATTGTTTAACCCTAGGCAAAATATGATACTGTAGATCGCTAACCCTGGGAGGTTGGGGAGAGGTATATGCTGTTAAGCCAAAAACAACCAAATTTTCTCTAATATCAAGTACATGTAAATGACATGAAGCATCATACCAAACCATATCATTTTGAGTAGATAAGATATTTTAAGTACGGTAAGAAGGAATTTCTACAGAAGTTTCTAAGTCTTTAAAGAGTAAGTTACCCAATTTTGTGGCAAAACAAATATCATGACAATTGCAAAAAAACTCTTATTGAATTACAAGACATTGGTTTTACTATTTCTTTAATTTTTTTGCATTTCTATTTCTGTCAACATTATTGAATCACCTTCAACTTCTTGTGTTTTTGTTTATTTCAGAAATCACCTTAACTCTTTCCAGTTTTTACTCTCTTTCTCTCTCTCTCTCTCTCTCTCTCTCTCTCTCTCTCTCTCTGACTATATGAACTTTCATTTTATATGTATGCAAAATCTTACAAATGTTGGATAAGAATATTCTGGCAAATCCTAGAAGTAATGTACTCATCAAAGTCAAATATCAAGAATTTTTTAATAAAGAGAGCACATGACTAATTTAGAATTCCCTCTATGAATTGTCAGGGGTTGGAAGACCCAGATAAAAGTAGCTATCTATGGAATTACCTAAAGAAAAGAAGGAATACTCAATATATATATTGCACGATACATATTTTATTAAGTGACAGGCGACATATTAGAACATCTTGAGGTTACAAATGTATCATTTATTTTGCATTCAGATTTAGTGGTAGTATCTAATGTATTTTTTATTTATTTTTAGAAACATGAATAATGCTTAATTTTTTTAATCATCCGCAATTGGTTCTCAGTCACACATAATAAGATTTGTTAACCCAGTCATCAAAATAATCATTCAAAGGAGTATTATGTTTTTTCCCAATTCAGAGTAAGATTAATGGGTTACTTATTATTCTAATTGGTAACATGTTGCACAATTGATGTGTGGAAGGCAGAAATGCTTTTTGATACAATGCAAGTTCTGCATAAAGAGGACATAATCAGTGTCACATAATATCCTATGGTAAATGATAGTCAGACACACTCACCAAATATGGATGCACACAATGCTATCAAATAGGATAATCATATTTGATTTGACAGTTTAGCCACCTTAACTTAAGAAACGTTATCCTTTAGTGGTATATATATATATATATATATATATATATATATATATATATATATATATATATACTGATTATCTAAATGTTGCATGCTCAAGCTCTGTTCATGCAAGAATCATAAATCAAAATGAATGTATGCATCTCTGGTACTACCAGACCATTTCAATATATACTGTCATTGTAACCTACATTTCATATGACCACTTAGGTTTTTACACCATGTATACTTATAATGATGGGTTACTGAATGTATTTCTACATGGTAATTCATTTTTACAATGGCTGCTGGAGACAAAAGAACTGTTGCAAATCATTACTGTTCACATTTTGTTTTGATTAGAGGTTGTATAACTAATATATATGCATCCAGCAGTAACATTTGTAAAGAGTTATGGCATGAGGTCTAAAATATCCATGTTTTTATTGTTGTTGTGATGACCCAATTTAGTAGTCAAATGTACCCCCCACCTGAATACTTCCCTGGCTAAAGAATTAGCCAGGTGATTTTATTCCTACAGGACAGGGCCGGCACTTCCACTAGGCGAACTATGAAATCGCCCAGGGCGTTGGGCTAAGGGTGGGGGTTGGGTTTTATTTCATGATGGACGGGTGGGCAAGGGCGTGAGTAGGAAGGAGGACACCAAATTTGATCTCGAATAGGCACCAAAATGCCTTGCACCGGTGCTGCTGCTGGAATAGCACAATCTTTCCTCCTTTATCTGCATGTTTGTTTCCTGAGGAAAGAATTGGCTAGGTGATTCTTTCTCCCCCTCCCAACAAACTGGCTAGCAAAGTTTTTCACACTCAAATGTGGGCCTTAAACAGATTAGGAAAGAGTCCATTAAGGAAAAGAAACAAATTGCAACCACAACCACAATTTATTTTATAACCTGTTACAAGTTTGGTATTGTCTTAAGTTTAATACCAAAGAGACCATTCATAGTAAGGAACTAATTGGTAGTCAATGTGGTGAAATAATCAGTTAGCTGATTCTTTCTCTCCTCCCCCAACACCAATTGTTAAGGGATCCATTATGTTGTGGTATTTCACTTGTATTTCTTAAGGTATTATCAAAGGGTACATTAATGAAAAGAAATGAATTGATTGAAGGTTGAAAAGAATGAAATGGCTGACTATCCCTTTTTCAATTGTTAGCAGACTCATTGCATATATACAAGTGGCAGTCAGCTTATTACCAAATTGTCCTTTATTGAAAACAAAACTAATTATTTGAGAGAAGGGGGACAAAACTAGTGGGGGAACCTAATGTGGTGTAAGGGAGGGCAAGAAATAATTAGAAGGTTGGGGTGGAAGAACTAGATGTTACAACATCTTTGAGAACTGCCAGTAAAGAAAATGAAAGTGGAATAAGCTAACACGTTTTATAGATTGAAGTTGTATATAAATTAGAAAAAAAGTTTGAGAAATGATTAGGACACGTTATAATTCCTGCACATTGCAATGTCTGCACTTTGACTTAGGGCACTTCACTATTATATAATTTGTTTTGCAATACTCAGTACCTTGTTTTCAAGGAATACATCATTCAACAAATCATCACTGATAAGCCAATCAGCATAGTTTCAACAGCTTCAGTTCATTATCATTAGTTTCAAAGGCCAAATTAATAGGCCATGTGATCCAACTCCAAGATCAAAAGTTAGAACTTCTTTATAGGCCTGTACAGAATTTCATTGGACTAAGGCATGACTTTGAGAGGTTAAAACATTGCATACCCACCTAAAAAATGCAAGCTTAGTAGCTCCCATTTGAGCCAGGAAGAAATACAATTTAAGAATGTAATCAGTTTGTGCTTTTCATGAAAAAGATGAAACAGAAAATGATGATGTGACAAAAGAGGCTGTCGTGACAAGAGAGAGTAAGTACATTTAAATATGTTTAAATGAATTATAAATACAGCCGAATTTCTTTAAAAAATTTTAATTGAAACATTGCATGATTAGAATTCTTTACACCGAAAAAAATGTTACTAAACTTATTTATATATTTCTATCTGAAACAATTTTGAAATTTAAAATTTGTTGCATATAAGTCATAAACTAGCAAAATAAAGAATTATATTTTCATTTTAAAATTTCAATTGCACGTTTAATAGTCTGCAAATGAGAATTATTATTCCAGAAATGATACACAATGAAATAATGCAATAATCAAAACAAACAGCCATATTATTTGGCACTGTAGTGGGCCATTTCATCTCCAAAAATACATTTCAAATTGATATAAAGTACACAATATGTTTGGAAACTTTGCAGCTTTTTCCCATTGACCTGCCAGGGTAATGTATTAAGTATGTTTATTCTTCATGTTGTTAATTCTCCTTAATAATAATAATAATAATAATAATAAGAATAATAATAATAATAATAATAATAATAATAATAATAATAATAATAATAATAATAATAATAATTTTGCTGTAAAGAGAAAGGAACATTCTTAATGCTTTATTTAAAGACATAAAATATCTCATTTTCTAGGGTCTGATAGCTGTTTTTATTAAGCAAGAGATCTGCTCTCCTTCAGCACATGGTCTTTGACTCAGTGGAATAGACAAATTTGCATAAATCTTGATGAGATAGATATTGATACCTATGTTAAAGCGAAAAGTAGGTATATTTCTTATATTACTATATTTGACCAGACAATCTTACCAACATGTGTTTTTCCAGATTCTAGTTAGGAAGATGGCACAATAGTGTGTAACGATAATGAATTTTATGGAACAAAATAGGTCTTTCTATGGATATGTATTGCCATTAAAAATGTAGTTTAACTGTAATTGGGATTAAATTTTATCATGGCAGAAAATATTCAAAATGACAATATGTATCCTCGCATGCAATAATGTGAAAATGATATTATGTGATTTGTTGACTACTTGCATATGGATCTGTTGTAATCTATGCTGAAAACATTTTCACACCATAATGTAAAAACGATAACTGCTGGATGAGCATTTATAGACCTATGCCAATAAACAATTCCAAATTGAGATACAATATACGCAAGAGATACACAAATGGAAAATGAAATAAATTTAACACTAATTTTAAACCAGTACTGACATACAGGTGTCCATGTCATTCTGTAATAAAGTCATTTTATAGATGGGCATATATGATAACATAATTAATTATATTCGGTTTTCAATTCAGATTCCAAGAATTCATGGGTATTTTTCAGTGCAAGAGATTAAAAGTTTGCCTTATTCTGCGGAGGGTATGACGGTGGAGCGAGGTAAGATTGTTTTTGTTTTAAAATACATTTTTTATGTATAAATAAATTGAATGACATACTTTATTTGTATTTCTTGAAACATATTGTAACACTTTTAGTTTATATCATTTCTTGACATTCTAAATAATAATATTGATCATTTGATTCAGTAAATTGCTTATATGCGCAGTAAACATTTACTATTGGTGGACATGGCAGTAAAGGTAAAGCAAGATAAGGGAGCATGACACCAAACTATATTTAAAAGGAATCAATAAATGCCATTGACCTCAAGACTATTCATTTCAGGTACCAACACCATAATAACGAAATGTGGACATATAAGTCTGAATACTTTTTTTTAGGAAAATAGTCGTGTCTTTAAAGTAATAATAATCCACAAGGCATAATAATGTACTAAAGGTTAATTTGTTAGCAAATATGTTTTTTTAGTCCCAGTGGGAAAGAAGAAAATGTTTTGTCATTTATGATTTTCCTTGTAGGTAATCTGTCCAAAAGGTATTCGGCTGATGAAGGACAAAGCTGGTGCAGTCTACATGGCACAACTGAAGGGTCAATATAAGATTTACTGCAAAAAACCATTAGCGAAACATGAGACTGTAAATTATAAATTTCAGTTTGCTGATGATTTAGAAACAACATTAAAAATGAAAGATATCAAGAAATTCTACGAAATTTATTTGACCACCAAATTTGATATAGAGATAACGAACAACTAAATATATGTTAAGGAAGATGCCCATGAACAAAAAAGGATGCAACTGCCATATACATTCAAAGATAAGCACAGGTATGAATTACTAAACCACTTTCAAGAGATTCATTAGTTGATCTCATAAGTAAAACCTGCCTCCATACTGCATACTACCTCCTTGTAGCTAATGAGTTTTACACTGGGATCACTAGATTTGACTGGTAGTAATAGTTCTCGTGTTATGATTGGGTGATTTTTATCAAAGAAACATATTATACTACAACGTACTGGTTCTTAATGGGTAAAACAGCATCTCTGTAGACGCTAGGTCTCATCTATTATATTTTAATTATAATAGAAGACATGTCCTTTAGAGTGTAGAAATTTATATAATTAACCACTTGCCATTAAATCACTAAATATGAACCTTATGCAATCTTTTAAATGGATTTTTTATATGGAATTTATCTTGTTAAAACTATGTTAAAATTTAAATATGTTACAAAATATCATCATATAGAAGCAAAGTTTTACATAATAATTAACATGTACATTTTAACTTGAAACAAAAAATGAACCCATAATGTTTGTGTTTACTGTCATATTTTAGGCTTCAGTCACTTCTCTTCTGTGATGTCAGGTTATAATTAAAAATAAAGTGGATTACAAAGGTACATACACTGTACTTGATAATATGCTTTTTATTATCTATTGGACCAAAGTACCATCATCCAACATGTTCCTCATAGCCCTTTTCATGAAATATTCAAATAAAGATATATCAATTGCAAGCTTTTCCTTCATTCATTTATGTTCTTTTTGCATAGATTTGTCGGTTGAACAGATTATACATTTTAGCTGTACCTATATATTTATGTGCTGCAAAGGTTTATGGTTTTCTGAAGGTCAAAGCCAATTAACTTGTTTCTTACAAAGATTTATATACAAGAAACAAACTGGTCAAGTGTTCTGAATTTTAAAGATGCATAAGTTATGTCATGACATCATTTCATGACAAAACTTGACAAAGCACTACCTGAAATACTACAATTTCAGAAAGTTCTAAATTTACATTATAATAAAGATATATAAAGTCCATGTGGTTGATTAATTGATTGAATGTTAATAGTGCGCCAGTACGTTTAGGTTATTTAGCGATTTACAATCTGTTATATGAAAAATAGTTTAAAACGTAGAAGTTTTAGTATCGACCAGTGATATCAAAAACCAAACAAGTTGATAGTTTAATGGTAACATGGTAACAGTAAAATATAGAGCTTCCTGATCAACGGGGGATGTAAATGGTGTATGTTAATAAAGACAGATGAAAAGATGTTGAAAACAAGGGACAGTATTTACATTACAAAAACATGTTCTAAGTATTATCATTCAAAATATGGATATTTAATAACAGTTTGGTATTATCATTTTGATTCTCTATTCATTTCCTCTGCATTACAGTTCAGAAAATGTCTATTCATAAGAGAGTATTCTGATTACACATTTATTAACAGTAGAGCTGGCACACATTATAATGGAATGGTGGTGGATGGAGGTAAGATAGATAATTTACCGAATAAATTTATATAAAAATACTAACCTTATATGAATAACTGGGATGGTTTAGTATTCTCCCACTCATTAAATTTGAATGTTGCACAGTAAGTTCTATGCTCAAGTATATACCCTTAAAATTGCATACAACATTAGGAGTCCAACACAAGGATCACAAGTGCTCTTTATAGATGGCCTTATATATTGATAAGTTTAATGTGCAATCATTTAAGAGAAAAGCCTGACACAACAGAGAGAGAGAGAGAGAGAGAGAGAGAGAGAGAGAGAGAGAGAGAGAGAGAGAGAGAGAGAGAGAGAAGAAATATGATTGGAAGGCAGCAGGTAGAAATGAAGACAATAAATAATAGTTGGCCAAGTATACATAAGTATATGGATAGGTAGGAGGATTGATAATAGATCAGTTAAACAAAGCACATTGCAAGATTGCAATGAACTGAGCTGTAATATACAGTAAATATAATTAGAGACAGTTGTTGAAATCAGGCCTTTGAAATTGCACATAAGTCTTATTAAGTGTGATTGATTAGTTCAGTGATGGGGAAAAAAACATGCTTAGATAATCACGGTCACATATATAAGGATCCATGAGAGAATAACAGTGGTCACTGATCAGGTGATCAAAATCTGCAGGCAAACTTGACAGAAC
Organism: Unio delphinus; assembly: GCA_029339505.1. NCBI lineage: Eukaryota > Metazoa > Mollusca > Bivalvia > Unionida > Unionidae > Unio > Unio delphinus. The sequence continues at coordinate 4,151,428 of JAQISU010000131.1, forward strand.
ATTGGGAATGGAAATGATAAGGTTTATAAGCAACCAGGTTTTGACTACTTAATACCAAATTTCGCTTAACATTTTAAAGGGTGCCATACAGCATGAGTCTACTGAACTGATGAGCACTTGTTCAGAAATACAGACACATTTTGTTGTTTTTTTTCCAAGCTTTCATCTCAAATCTCCCAAATTTTGGCTGATCATCCACTTTTCCAAAATATATTTTATCTCTTTGATCCACACCTTCAGCTTATGGCAATAGTTTTTGCTGTTATTAAAAAAATATTTGCTAAATATATAATTCTCAAAAAAATGGTTTGTGACTTAAGGTCATATTTGTACATTATGGTAAGAGAGACTGAGGTGGATAGCCAAATTTGGCTAATTATACAGCTGTTAAGATTTTTAGATCTAACAGCCACATATACTTGCACTAAAAGCTACTGATGACTTTAACCAAATTTTGGGTAAGCATACATTGATCCAAGATTTGGTTTATACCTAAGAGTGTGAAGACCATAGGAATTAGCTAAATTTTGCTAAAAGTAAATTAGTTGTGCACCAGCGTCACTAATCATGGCTACAGGAATCCTTAGCCAAATTTTGGCTCATTTAAAACCTGACTAACCCTTCCAACAGACAGTCAAGCTGTTAAAAGTGATAGACCATATATTGATCAAAAGCTTTTCCAGGAGTCTATTATGGTCCTTTTCTACTTTGGGTTAAGATATATTCGCCCACGGTAGAGGGATGATTTGTGTAAATGAAAAAGCTCAGGTGTAATCGGAAGTCGTTTGCCCCAACATATTAAATTCCGCTTGACGCTACCATTTTACCATTGAACTCCAATCGTCGCTCATTAGCCCCCTCTAACTACTAAAATGGTTTATTGTTCTAAAATCTAACCGACCCTATCGTGAACCATTTTAATTCTTTGTGATTTTGTTCCACTTTCAAATGTTTTCCCAATAAATTTGCCCACTAACACCCAGAAATATACTTGCACAGGCGTGTTGACTACACAATTCCAATATTTGATTTCAGTACATATATACAGGAGATATCTACGTATGCTTGCTATTAATAAGCGGGATAGAGTGATAGCACGTCGTTACCTGTCAATAGGGCGATGATCAAACTTGTCTGGTGACTACATTTGCATTAGGGCATAACCGACTTTTGATCCGGAAATCGGATTCCACCGGATAGTATGAACTTCCGATTAATCGGAGTCCGACAAGGCAGGAACGACCGATTCGGATAATAAAAATAATAAAGTTGAATTTCTATAGCACCGTGTCTAACACTGCGTGTCATTCGATAGTGCGTTAATAAAGTTAAATAAGAAGTCAGAAAAGTCCAATATGGTCAACACAACCACGCTGTGAGACAATCTGTTTGAAGTGGCGGGTAAAAACCGGAAACGAAGCCGGATATGGTAAAGTACTAAGTAACATGCTAGACACGGTAAAAACCAGATACCAGAAACCCGGAAACGGAAGATGAAATTTCTTAGAAAAAAGAAATACGGATTTAGCATTTCAGATTAATTGAATCGTATCCGGAATCGGAAAAATTTCATGCCCAAAATCCGGAATCGGAAATCGGTAGAAAAATGATAATCGGTTATGCCCTACTTTGCATGATGCATTTCATTTGTATACCAACCTTGACAACTCCATATTAGTTACGGGCGTGTTTTTTGTGCGGCAAATACCTGTGTTTTGGATAAATCATAAATTAAATAGTAGAGAACATTGATTCAATCATTTGTTTATTTATTAATTGGGTTACATTATATAGTTCTTCATTAAGTCTCATTAGTCGTCTCATTATTTGGACATAACAAACAATCCAGTGGTAAACAATTTACTACAATGCATTTAGCTAAATGATGCAATAACTAAAAAAGAAAACATACATGATGAAATAGTGATTACTCAATTTATTAATTAAGGAATAAATACATAAAATGCATTCAGTCTATATTCTAATGATGACAAGAATATTTTTTTCAAATGGAATTGCATAACCAAAATGGGCAGATTAGCATAATATATCATACTGCCGAATTCAAGCGTACAAGATATGACGTGCAGATCCTTTTCCAAGAAAAGTGTTTATATTTACGTCAGCATCAATGTTATTGCGGAGCAGCAGAGAGGGCGAATCGGACAACTTGGCGGAACATCAATTTGGCTAACTAATGCTTTCTCAAAGTCGAAAAAAGACGCCAAAGTCGTTGTTGCACCCTTCCTGTTGGTATGGGGTTAAAAATTATTTTTACGATGAAATTCCTTTTAAGATTTCAACGGAATATTTGATCAAGTCCGATACGATATCTTGAGCTAGGATCATGCAAATTTATCGTTACAAATCCATGTGGAATTGACTGAGCGTGACTAAAGAATTTTTTAAAGAGATTATAATCCATATCACCGCCGCACTAAATTTACCAAATATTTCGTAGCGTATGTGTGTCAACTCCGTTGAATACAGCAGGAATATTGCAGTTATCTCTGATCATTTTTTGTGTTTGAGTGTATGGTTAAGTGACATATATACATCGTTTTTTATGCCTGCCTCTGGAAAATATCATAGCGGGATTCTTTTGATTGTCTAAAATGACATCATCATAGACGACTAAATTATTAATACTTCCATCAATATCATCAATACTCGGTGCTTCCGAGAAATCGGTTATAACCTCAATAATATCCTCGTCGATTTCCGAATTTGCTATCTCGTTAGAGTCCTTTAACACTTCGTAACATTGCTGATCGTCTACACTCGGCGCTACTAAATATAACTTGCCCCATTTCATCCATCTTGTATCAAATTAAGTTGTGTCTTGCCACTTCTAGATGGTCCGATTATAATCATACGAATATAATTCGGTAGCGCTGCATGATGATTAACTGGTTATCGTGTTTTTGTCGCCGAAAAATCAATAACTCTCATGTTATTATAAATACAATATGGATCTATATTGTGTGAAATGTAAGAAGCGTACTGGCACAGATGATTGTCGACGATTACAACTAAAACTAAAACAGATCAGCACTTGCTGGTATGTGTGTACAATGTAGTAAAAAAAAATAGATTTGTTTCTATGAATCTGCATATAATTTAAAAACAAAACGAGGAGGTGATATTGCAGCCAAGTTAGAAAAACTCCCAGGAACACCATTAGCGAAGTATCCTGGAGAAAAACACATTCCAGGATATAGCTATTGTGGATCCGGGACGAGACTCGATATCAGATTCGATGATCAAAACCAACCCCGACTCGGTGCGTATCCAATACACGCCATTGATAAGGCGTGTAATGCTCATAATGTTGCTTATAAAAGTAGCAATCTGCAACACAGACATATCGCAGATGAAAAATTAATTCACGCGTTGAATTATATCACTGACAAATCCTTCAAGGAAAAATTGTCTTCATGGTTGTTAAAATCGGCGATGAAAAGTAAATTGATAAAATGTGCTGGTAATTACAAACAACATGGAATCTATTTATTATTCTCCAAGAGGATACCGGAGGGGTAAAGCATTAATCAGAAAACTCGTTAGCGCCGCAGAGGTGAAAAATACCAAATATCCAAACAAGCGATATGGCAAATTTATCTATCACCGCCTAAACAAATTAACTACTCGCATTTTGATGTCAGCGTCCCTATTGAGGTTCATCAGGCTGATGTAATAATTCTGCCGCATGATGTTTTTTACAAGTAGCGCCTACCCGTAGTTGATGCTTCGAGTCGATACAAACAAGCAGAGCTGTTAAAGACAAAATCATCAACTGAGGTGGCTTCTGCGTTTGAAAGGATTTATCGAAGGGGTCCTCTGCATTTGCCAAATCTATTACAAGATGATCCTCGCAAGAAATTTTAGGGTGAAATGTTATCAACAATGACGAATCATAATGTCACCATTAGACGAGGATATACTGCATTACACCGCGATCAGGCAATTGTTGAACGATTTAAACGGACACTTGCTGAGCGGTTATTTGGATATCAATGCGCAAAGGAATTTATTCAGGATAAACGAACTCGTGAATGGGTCAAGAGATTACCAGGCGTGATTACCGCGCTGAGTAATGAGATTACTCGAACAATTAATACGAAACCTAACAACGCGATTAAAAAAAGTATATACCCGTTAAACCGCAAAATGATGTTTCAAAACAATCAATACTCGGTAATGTCACTGTTAGGTATTTATATGAACCAGGAGAGCTTGAAGGTGACAACAAAGAGCTACTGATCCTATAAGAAGTAACAACGTACATAAAATATCTAGTATAACGAGATCTACGGGTAGACCATTAATCTATCTATTGGATTCAACTGCTCCTTAGCGTGGATTTACTCGTGAACTACAACAACTGATACCAGAGGATACTTAATTACCATCACGTGGTCTTGACTAGCACCTCTGCGTCTGTTGCACTCAAGGCAAGTCAGCATCACAATATCTCTACTATCACCAATACTGTTTTTTTCTGTCAGCGGTAAATTGTCGAGAGTCCTTATCCGACCAGCACCAACGCATTATACAATTGCTACTCGCGCAGTGATTATTCTGTTGTTGTTTCAGCGTAATTATAAATTCGGCATCAATACCAAATTTTCTGTTATTTTTTTGTATCCTGTTGTTTATAAGCAGATAGTTTTTTTTACTGATTATATCATCGCTGACAATATCACTTATTGTAGTGTCATTATAATCTAAATCAAGTCTTCGAAGTTAATGTAAGCTTCGTATTCTGGATACTGCAAGTAAAGCTAAATTTGACCACTCGATGCGATTATCTATGATCCAAACAATTGTATCGGATATAGTCAATCCCTGGGAAGAATGTATTGTCGCTGCGTATCCTAACTACCATTGGGATTTATCAGTGCACAATGCATCTTCGACGACATTGATATCAACTAACACAATATCATTTAACACGAGAATCTGTTTTTCTGTCCCTGACTTTGTCAGGCCAGGAATATCAACTTCGATATTTTGTCTTCATGTATCCTTGGGTCCGTCACACAGCGGTACTGGAAGTGTTGCAATGTTTTCTTTGTGCGTGTTAAATAACGTCATCTTTAGTGTATCTCTGACTATCTGTCTACTTGCTACTATCAAATCATTTGGTCTTTACGCTTCCCAAAAATCATTCAATGGAGTTTCCGAAATTATTTCACGCGCTATTTAACACTGGATTATATCCGTTTGTAATCTGGTTAGTTTCTTTAACTCAAGTAATTGTTCATCAAGTCATCTATGATCAGTTTTCTTCATAGTAGTCAACAAAATGTTTTAGCCAATCATGTGGAGACAAACCGACAAATGGTGGTGGTTGACCATGATCAACCTTTGTAATACATCTAACGACACCGTGCATATCTCATCCCAAATCATGACTTCAGCAAAAAAGTTTTCACCCATTCGATCAGGAGTCTATTCGTCACCCTTCCATTGAAAGAAACTACGATAAGTGTAAGCATTAATTCCTCGTTGTTTCAACTCTCTTGCATGTATCTGGGTCACTGTTAGCACAATCATGTTTGATTTCCCTCGAAATAATTTGATTGCAGGAGTCGTCTTTCCCAACCCACCACAGCCGTTTAAGTAACTTTCTTTTTTTATGTTTACATATTAGATCGGAACACGACGGTGCATTAGAAAGTTCTGATATCTGATTATTTTTCAAAGAATTGTTTTAAATTGTAACATCTGCTGATTTGGAGTAATCACGCAGTATTTCCTTTTTAATTCTCCATGATCCCTAACTCTAGACTGAGTTTTTGAATTCAGCCACAGCTTCTTTATGTTTTAAGTCTATATAAAATGAATCAGTTGATACTATAACTGCGGTGTCAGGAAATCTATTTATCATCGAACGTAGATTAATAGAAGCATAACAACACGGATAAAGTTCTTTAGCCAGTTCAAATGATACCACACGAGCGAATCCGGTGAGATATAAATCAGGCAGTGGTCCGTTAATCGCAACACGGGTCATCTCATGTGTGGGATGTCCAAATATATTGAAGTACTCAGAGCACTATCCGTACTCCCTGGATAACACGCAATCATTACAATCGAAATAACACTTACAGGGTCGTATTTTGTATTCCATAATCCACCATGTTGTACCCGATGCAGCTTGATTCGATATCTGTGAGAAATGCTGCATGTGTTGCTTTCCATAGATTTCTCGTTCTCGTGAAATGAGCTACAACTGACGATATTGTAAAACAGTTTGTTTATAATTGTTCGTCGTAATCCGTTGAAAAACCACTAGCTTCTTTTTTCATCTGGTTGTGGAGGGCTTCAGTACGGAATAATTCGCCATTGGGTTTTACAAATTGATCGAATTTACCCTCTTCGTCTTCAAAACTGTGAAGTAGCCACACTGCCACATGATGTTTTTTACTTAACTCGTAAAAAAAATCAAATAGATTTCTCGTGTAATATGTTATGATTCTATCCCGCGGAAATATTGTTACTGAGGATGTCCAGGCGTGTTCGTTATGGTCAATAATTTTGATTTGAGCTCCTTTTGATTTATATCTAGATTCGTGTAATATCTCGCCTGTTATCGTCATTACGGTTCTTGGGAATCTGAACGATGTTTCTAATTTGGTTATATCTTGAATCGTTGTTCCGTTCTTCCTAACTGTTAATTCCCATTCATTTATTTTTTACATCCTTGATCCGTCAGTTTGTTTCCAAGCAACGCATTTGTGAAGTGTTCTATTATTCGTTCTGCTACACAATTCAACGACGATAATATCATTGGTTTTATTTTTTCAATACTCGGTTTATCATTTATCGGATAGATACCATAAAAAACAGCTGTTACAGGATAGGATCTCTCATAATACGTTTGTCAAATCCAGTCAGAAATCTTTGTTTGGAATCCTGACTCACAGTGACAGTTCTCTTATTTTTCACGATGGGTTCAACTTTTTCTCGTATAATCCAGTTCCCCGTTTGTGAGCGGATAATGAATTTCACTCTAAAAAAATAATTTTTCTGGTCAAGATGCGAGATTAACATTGCTGCTATTTCATCATTCATGGTAGGATCAACACTACCATCAATTCGAAATGTTGAACAACAGTGAGATGCTCCATCGCGCTTGAATTCATTACAACAATCACGGATTTTACCTATCACTTTTTAGACCCTTTGATACATCAGTGGAGACTATCGAGATTGAATTTTTCATTTTTCCAAGGCGTAATTTTTGATAATCTCTCGAACTCTTCCATATTATAATTAAAACAAGTATTTAAATAAAGAATTTATAATATAATGAATCATTGCAATTGGATTATGTTAGGATCGGTAACCGCTTGTAACAAATCATGCAAAAATGAATTATGTGGATATCATTAGCAAAGCGTACGTCGTGGAAGCTTAGGTCTGCTACCTTGTATCCGATGTGGGGTAGGTGTGAGAGGAAAATCACAATTGTGTCTCAGTTGTGGTGGTAAACGATACAGAGAGCTAAAACCCTATTATGACAAGATAATCAAAGATTCCGTTAAAAACTCCATCAAAGATTCCATCAAAATCTCCATCAATGACCCTGACTGTGTCAGCGTCCTTGACAGCGTCAAGGATAAAGTCATAAGAACACCTCAAGACTATATTGAACGATTTCCAAGTAATAATTAAACCAAATAAATAATTAGACAAATAATATTATGGTATATAAATAAACCAAGAATTTCAACCAGATCCCGTGATTACCAATTATGAAGCGTCTTGTGACGGTATTGTCAGACACCGTAGGCTGAAAAAATCAGTTGGTGCTGTCAATAATCATTGATATTTGATGTTAGATGCTGGAGGGAAATATATTACTGTCATCGATTTGTCCACGAGGTGTTTAATGGATTGATCAAGGATGGTTTTGGTATTGATCACATAAATAGTATAAAAACTGATAATTCTTTAGATAATTTACGAGCTATCACAAAATGTGAGAATACCAAATGGGGAGGAACTGGAAAATACTCGACATATGCAAAATGTATAAAATCATTTAATACAGAAAATAGCGAGCAAATAGTATTCCAATCAATAAATGAAGCCGTTGGGTATTTCGATATTTGTAGGGCCTAAGTTTGATATGTTGCAGAGAATAGAATCCGGTCAAAGACTTCCAGTAGGACTGGACAAAAAATTCAATTTACATTCGTCTTACGGGGAATAACTCGTTGTTGTAGTCACGTGTATCTCAATGGGTTTATTTTCCGCATAAGGCAATCTCTTGTTGTCATCCTTATATCAGTTTGACCGTAACCAAATGGAATCTTCGACCCCCCCCCCCCCCAACTGATAAGATGTAACAAAAAGGCACTCTGGTTCAAACTAAGAAACTGACACAATTCCCAATACACTACGGGAGTGAAACAACACAACCCTGATTATCCCACATGTACCAAATTATTTTCTAACACGGAAAAAAACCCACAACTGATTTGTCAAAAATAAGAACGTGGATCCAAAAAGTGGAAAAATACCACGGCATACAGAATAACTGTGCTTGATACACATATATCGTATTCAAAAGCACATACCTGTAGATACGAACACTAGTGTATTGTATACACACATCGAATCTCGTCCTGAAGTCCATCGTGACAGACAATTGTCGACGGTACCGATTTCAAAGGTTTTCCTATATAATTGAGGGGCGCCAGCCATAAGGTACTTCGTGTACACCTCCCGTCACGTTAAATATGTGACGGTGTGATTCTGCAACCCCGGGAAATTAATTCTTGGGGACAGGTGTACAACAACAATGGCGCCCCCAAAATAAACAATAGCATGGGTGCAAAAGCTATATGTCACACAATAGGGTAACCCCACAGGATAGTTCATAATGAACTATCGGCTACGAGAAACGGTCATAGGGTCAAAGAGAAAAAAAAGAAAGAAATATCAAAGAGAAAAAAATTCTAAAGAAAAACGAAGAAAGAATAAATCTCTGAAAAAGAAAAAATCTCTCAAAGAGAAAAATACTCAAAAGCAAACATAAACCTATGAAAGACACAAAGGCCAAATAAAGGACCCGGTGAATGATAATCGCTCATCATAGCCTATTGTTTATTTTTGTTTTTATATTAGAAATATAATATATTATTATATAAATGAATTCTGAAAATATCAATGAGATCATAGCCGAAATTTTAAATCTGTCAGATAAATTAAATTGTGATCTTAATTCTCAAGATATTGAATTAAAGCTAAAAGTAATAAATAAGTGTTACCAAAGTCTTATTTCTTTATAAAAAAAATTAACACGCTATTCATGTCTTCCTTGCATTATGTAACGACATCAATAAGTTCGTCCCGTTAAAATTCACTGTTGTCGAAAAAGTATGAAACTATGAAAAAGTGTGGGCAGCAATATGAAATCAAACGTACAATTAATTCGAAGATCAAAACAATAAGACATATTATCCGTAAAAATGAAAATTCCCCTTTGATTACCTCAACACAGTAAAAACACCATACATACATGAATAATGCAAGGTATGAAACAGACAGATGTGTTGCACTTACTCACCTAAAAAAGGTATGTTCACTTACTCAACTAGAATACAATTCTATTACACGGTAATTTAATCAATGGTGACTTTATCAATGGTCTACGCGAAAGTAATGTAGTGAATTGGGGTGATTGAAGCAATTATCAGTGAAAGTTATTGCTGTTATTCCTGACAAGGGTATTAGCGCTGTTGATGATGTTGCCGGGAAGTTCGGTGGCGAAACGAAAGAAAAAGCCAATGACTTCGTCATCAGTGATGAAGTCACTAGGGCCACTACCATCTACGGAAATTATGCCTGCAAGTATTAGTAAAGTAATAAACAATGCGGAGGATCAAAAAATAGCATCACTGAGCAGCGACCAGCATAATATTACTGCAAGTATTATCGCGAGAAATGGCTTGAAATCGTGAGCGAAATCACGATTTAGATCAAGAAATATATAAAAATATGTTCAAATAGTCCCCTGACACAGCGTTTGATATGGACGCCCCAGTGCCCAAGAATTATTCTCTACTTAAGTATCAGTATTATGCCTATAATACAGTACAACCAAATAGTAGATCAAGAATCGAACTTCAAGTCCAGGATACCAGCAAATTCTTTCTACCCGATGGAGCGTTTATTGAAGTAGAAGGAGAAATTGTAACAGCTGCTGATAATCCTGCTGTACCAGCACCATATCCACTAGGTGCCAAAGTCGGTTTGGTCAATAATGGTATCATGGTGCTATTTGGCAGCGCTAGATACATGATTGATAACAGAGAAATCGAGTCTATAGAACACGATGTTGATGTTGCCACAACAATATTGGGGTTGGCAAGATACTCTGACCATTATACAAGATCGGTGGGCCCAGCTATCATGTTTGCTAAAGATATTAATGATCGCGCTGGACCAACTCCATGTATTATAAGGCAACCAAAGAATTGTACTGTTTCTCCTGTTGATGTTGCTAATATAGAAAATATGATTATAAATGATGATCCTGATTACAACGTAGGAGCTGCAACACGTATATCAATGTTGGAAGGTGATAGTATATTATTCTCATGCGCGATTCCACTACATCATATATTTGGATTCTGCAGAAATGTTAGAAAATTTATCTTTGTAGCGAAGATTACAGTACCTCTCGTGCGAAAGGGTGATGATAATGATGCAATCTGGAGGATTCCAGCAGATCCAGCACATCCGGATAAAGACAATTGCAAGGTGATAAAACAAACTAACACTGTGGATGCAAGTAATGACTTCATCAATTACCGTAGAGCAAAACTTACTATCATTTATGAGTACAGGCGACAAATCATTACTAAGTTGGCTAACAGTGACCACATATACCATGGATTCTGCTATTGATGGTACACTTACATGGCACCTGGCATCAAGATAAGGTGTTTCAGCTCAGCGTCATATATTTGCTGCGTTATAGGATAAGGCGTGATTGGGTTCACAATTACACAGCCATATAATATTTGATAAAATTGGGTGTAATGAAGTTTCGTTGAAGACAAACGGTCAACAGAAACCAACCGAGGATATACAACTTGATTACGGAGCCAACCAAATAGGACGCGTATATCATCGTTTGTTGTCATTTATCGGACGCGATAATAATGTGGATACTGGTCTGCAAATATCACAGTTGCATCTTAGAAAACTATATCCCATCTATTACTTCTCGCTGGAACATCTTGACTTAACCAGACAATCCGTCGTTGATATACACTTTCGAGCTCGTGTAACCCGTCCAACTAATGCAGCAGGTGTTATCACTATCCCCAAATACAGAGCAGTTGCTGTAATTCGCAGCGACAAATGAATGCTACTCGAAGGTGCTGGTAGACGAATGAAGGTAGTTGATGCACCAGTGGAAAATATGTAATATTTTCAAAAATATGTAATGTAGCATTTAGATCAATCTGTTATTAATAAAATGTCATACAGTTTTGTTCGTGTTACGTTGACTCCTGTCAAATTAAACAATTGCAATCGGAATCAGCTACAAAATATGGAATCATATCATCACTGAAGCACAATCAGATGTCTGGCGGTCAGAATAAACTATAATTGACAACTTGTCAGATAAAGCACTTCAATGATGCCATCAAAATAATAATAAAATGGGTGTTCAGATCACTCTCTCTGCGGCTGCAATTAAGAACATGATACAATCAGGTGGTGTATTCTCACTTTTCGCTGCTTTACCAGCATTAATTGCAGCAGAGTCCCTAGCTGTAGGGAACACCTCAACGCTAGGAGCCTTTGGTACAGCGGCAGGGATGGCACTAAAGAAAGCATCGGGAAGCGGGTATTAAAAAGAAACGAGGAAAGGGTCTAAGACTACCAGGAACTCCGTACTCATAAGGAAGCGGCCTGAAAATATCAGGAACAGTTTATTAACAACAATATTTTCAATGTCAAATTTTGATTTATCCGATGCTGCTAAAAACCTAGCGATAAAAAACTTTAGAGGTGTTTTTATGCGAGATCAATTACCACAACAACCGAACAGCGTTGAAACCGATATTATTAATCTCGATAACAGCACCGGACCTGGAACGCACTGGTTTGCATACGCGATTTATCCGCGTGCAATAGTTTATTTCGATTCATATAGGTTAGCACCGCCTAAAGAATTTATGTGTTATATAAACCACTTAAAAACTCGTATCTGGTATTCTACGCTACCAGCACAGAAAATGAATGACCCACCAATATGCAGCATAGAAGTAATGAAATACGACGACCATATAACTAAATTCGATCAGTTTCTAAATTACAAAGAAATATAATTGACAATATTGACAAACCTCTATTAGATTTCTTTGGAAATCCACCGGTGACAACAAAGATAAAAACAGCTATGTCGGAATCAGCAACACTGCAGTCCAGATATGAAGATCATGTCTAGAAATCTTCAACTTTTCAGTTGTTTATTACCACATTGGATAAACTAGACATAAAACTCCCCGATATTAGAAAATCAATCGATGAGATGAAAAACACCATCAAGGCAATCAAAGATAATTTACCGAGGATGATAGAAAAACTTGAAAAAATAAAAATCCCTCACGAACAAAAAATATCATAAATAACGTATACGCGATTCAATACGGATCATTTATATGGATACCATCCACTAACATGTTAAAAATCACTGCGGTCGTCAAAGATATTTGTCGATTAACTCTCGTGACACCGACTTAATTTAATATTTCATCAACGAGTTCATATGGGGTCAACAATACGATATCAGCGATCATCGCCAAGGGAACAATTGAACAATTCACAATGGCATCCACTGATAATAATTTGGCTAGGTTTTCAGTAACATGGTATGTGGAATTCGTAGCGAATTTAAGTGAACAACTTGAATTGTGTTGTAATAAATTAAATGTCATCACAGCAATATCGCTATGATCAAGTCAGAGAATTTCAAACTAAACTCAAAACACTCAGTGAGGGGTATCAAGTAAAAATAAAACAATATCGACGAAGAATCACCGTGTACTCAGTATCAGGTGTAATCACATGAGCCGGTATTATACTCTCCAGTTTGTATATCAGCGGCGACAACAATCGCGGAAATAATCTCGATAATAACAAAAACAATATCATAATGCAGCCAGCGTAAACTGCAAGATAACGTAGTTAAATTTCATGTTGTATCAACGCGTACTCGCAGTTAGACTCGATGATATCGTCGTCACTCGATGACACATTAATATCCGATATTGAGATTTCAGCGATGGTACGTGATTATTTTTCCGCGATATCAAAATTAGAAAAACAACATGATTATAATAACAATGGCAACATCGCAAGAACTACTTCAACGAATAGCAGAAAATACCACACCGGTGAAAACCAACATGATCTCAATAACATCAACCGATCCTGAATTCAGTATGACTTTACCTACTGCGATTCCGGTGAAGGAAATAGCGTTGGCAAAACTACGAGTTTACCACAGCTGGCCTAATATTAGATCAGCACCATTCGGTGGTCAACAACCGATTAATTCCCTGGAGTTTGCGAGTAACAATAAACCCGATAGTACTCTAGACTGGAACGTTGTTTCATTACCATCAGTGTCTTATCAAATCGAACAATTCAATGATGAATTACAACGCAGAATAAAATTAAAAAAATCGAAAATCGCTATAACAGTTCATGAACCAACACTATCATCTGCCATTGAGATAAAGTCACCCGGGTTTGCCGTATATATATATATATATATATATATATATATATATATATATATATATATATATATATATATATATATATATATATATATATATATATATCAGAGTTCAATAAGGACAATACTGGTTGGCCTGAAAACCCACCTCCACCTGAACCACACAAATCTGAGTATGTTACGAATAAGCTATCATACCATAAAATTACCACATCATATAAAGAACATCTCCTTGATATAAAAAGACATCACTGCCGGGTAGTTATTTTAATTTTATTTATCAGGATTCCGCCATTTGAAGATATAAGGTTGGACAGACTCCAAAATCAATTACATATTTAAATATATATCATAATAGAATTATTGAAGACTTTAGAGAGATCAATCAAGAACACAGTCAACAACTACAACGAATACAACAGGCATTCAATGAGTCTAATCGGATTGAAATCATTAATCGAATTGAAATATTAAATCAACTTGTATCCGACATGGAATATATCAACCAGCGAGTAATTCAGGTAATAATTGATCATAGCGATGACAACCTTAATTAACTGTATCTAATATAACAGAGCCGACCTACCAAACTTCAAGTTCCCTTGGTATAACGCAAACGCACTAAAACGTTCCGTTAATGATTTTATCAATGAAAAATTTGCTGCGATATTCACCTAATGGAGACAACAATACAAGGGTTCATCTATCCTCAAACATAATAACGACCCAGACAGAAGCGATAGGCATATCGCTCCTCAAAACGTCAATATATCCTCGGTAAGTGCATTGATTTTAGCATGTGATGTTATCGAAGGAAGTTATCAAACTAATCTCGAAATATCAAATCACGCCAAACAGGGGTATCTTTTATATGCATTTGCACAAACGGCTCCACCAGTATCTCTTATCATCGAAGATCCAAGTAGTCCAGTCTATATGCGATGTCATAATGATTCATTAACGAGAATGATTTTCAGACTCAATGACCAATCCAATAATCTGATTGATCTACGAGGTGAGGTCCTACAAATAAGTCTGTTTGTAAAATCCTAAAAAGATTGATAAACCCATAACAGCAGGGAGGGTGCGACAACGACTTTGTAGTCTTATTTTGTGATTTCGTGAAAGCATTAGTTAGACAAATTTACGCTCCAGCAAGTCGTCCGATTCGCCCTCCTTACTGCTTACGGAAACATTCTTTGATGAAAATTTGCAAAGAATCATGCTATACCAAGCCATACGGTTGCTGAATTTAGAGCTCGCAGATATTACATAGATTCGTTAAGAAAAAATATAAGTTTTAAATCAACAATAATAAACGAATTCGTACAAGTTATGTCAGTATTGAAGGGAAATTAGTATGCACAGAAAAGGACATTTAATAATTTCATTTTACAGTAACTTGCCACTTCTTTGGCAGCTAAAACCGCTATATAACAATGACCGACAATTTCTGTATATGAGAAAATATTAGGTAGGAATTTAATTTTTCACTGGTATGAATTTAAAATTTCAGTTGATCAGAAGCACCTTGGTATACGAATATCTTGCACGTCACTATAGTTTGAAATAGGCGAAGTAGGCATATCGATTGGAAAATAGATGGGCACGTCATTTGATGTTTCAGTAAATAACAAAAGTTTTTTTTGCTGTATTCATCAGTTTTTCCATTCTCAAGCTCTAACTAGTTGCACAATCATCATGGGACTAAAACACTTTTGTCAAAGACAAAGTGATGATCGATGATGCTTCCTGATAAAATGGATCGGATGCATTTATTCCAATTTTACTTGCCCCCCAAAAAACAATATGTTTTATAAATAATTCTAAACGATGCAATCAAATTGTCACAATGAAAGACAGAAATACACAAATGATTTATATGCTTAAACATATTCACTAAATTTGCCTGATGCTTAAATTATTATGTAATTCAACAAAACTTTCAGCTTAGTTATTTATTGGGTACCAATTTGTGACAGTAAACTTTCTGCTTTATACTATACGGAAGAAGCAATTTTGCAACTGTTCAGGTTAACTTCGATCCCAGTTCACAAGCACAATTTTTTTACTTTAGTTCCATGAATACAAAAGTACTAAGCAGAAAACATGCTTAAACAGAAATCAAATGAGGTGATATCCAAGACAGTATTAGGGTCATTCACAGCCTTAAATGTGTGATCTAGGCTGTTACAAGAATGGTAACATAACATAATGGTTCATTACAAATATGACACACGTTAAGTAACTAACATTCAATTATTTTCTTAATTATGCAATAACTCTATAGGTACCTTTGGTCACCGATGCATTGCTTTAAAGATGAATGTTTCATGCACTAATAAATTATTATTAAATCTACATCGGAGTTGACTGTACATTATTGTGTTATTATCTGGATAGATGCCTGCGACAATGCGTTCTTAAAAGACATCATCCTAAATAAATTATAGATTATTCGATTTCTGGTTACTCAAGTAGTAATTAGTAATTTTAGCTGTTTTGTGCAATGCTACCTTCCATCAAATTAGATGGAATAAAGTTGTTACACTAATACATGTTTACTCCAGTAAATTACAGCATATGTCCATATAGGTCTCGGCTTGACGTGAACAAACGTCTACCGTATTGAATTTTGTGACGCATCCTTTTTTACGAGTATTCAAAGAAGTCGTGTTTTGAAGCCATATTTCTCGTACACTATAATTTAACGCAGTAACTCTACAAACAATGTACATACTTGCGTATACTTCGCTTACAAATCAGATTATATTCTTTGACAAATATATTTCTATGGTTCAATGTCAAGGGCACAGACCAGTTTCTGAATATTATGTCCCCACATATACTAGTTGATAGTGTTCCGACTAACATTGGAAACAAGGACTGCACTTCTCTAACCTTCTCAATCGTGAACATTTCATTCTGCATCTAAATTTGACACTTGAATTTGAGAATGTAATGATCAAATAAAATAAATCTTAACATGGTACAATAATAATGCTTCCCATAGATGCATGCTTAATTGTATCAAACGAAATCAAACCAATGCATTATTTTTGCAAGTACTTTCATATTGATCATGTACATAACGTTCATCCCAAAAGAGATTAATCTCGTTTATCTGAGGTAAATATATTTGACCCAGACAGGAAAAAACTGATCGATCCACGCAAGTGCCACTGACATGACTATTACCTAATGATCGCAATTGTGATTTGTAAGTATTAATCTGATATCTATAATAATAGTCATACATTTATGCGTTATGTGTTTTGCGTTATATTTCTTCACGGTAAGTATCAATATCAACTGTCAAGACAGAAAATCATTCTTCGATTTGATTATTACATAGTAATATTATCTTTACATAACATTCATTGCACCTACATGGCTTTATCTTCAACCAATAGTGGCGTATACGTGGCTTTTTACTATCAAGCATACAAATAACGGAAGACAGAAACAATATAGCAAAAGAGAATTCAAGACTTAATGCTTTACAGAAATATCAAAAACATTTGCAGTTTTCTATAGTTAAAAAAGATGCATATTATATTGAACAAAGATATGTAAAGCTAAAAATAAAAATAAAAAAATAAAAATTTTACTGTATGTACTCGCGTATGCAGTACGCTTGGTGGCTGGTTGGGTGGTGGTGGACATAAAATTAATATTATATAATGTGTGTATGTTTTCCTTACTTTGTTTGTACGATGAATTAAAAAAATGAATCACCGCCAATAAAAATAAACAAGGCTTTATCAAATTACAGAAAACACTAGGTCAATTATAATAATTATAATTGTCACTTATTGTATTATCTGTAATTAATATAAACTGGAAATATAGCTCAGGAGAAAACATCTGCAGAATAAATATATATAATTTTCATTGTAATTAGTTTTAATTAACTAATGAAAGATGTATGCTTATATCTTACCTATAATCGCACCTCCGATAACCAAAATAAGACATTTTATTTTATGCTCAGCAGTGAATTACTTGATTTTCTAGTTAAAATAATATTGATATTTCACTGCAGTGAAAAAATAACAAGTGAAAAGATAACAGTGAAAAAATAACAATATTTTTTCACTACAGGAACTACATTTTTGGGTCAGAATATTTGCTTAAAACGAGTGAATAAACGAGAGAAAGAGCAGATTTGAGGTACCCAACGTATGTGAGCATAAAATAAAAAGAATATTTGCTTGAAACGAGTGAATAACGGATACATTTCATCTCTTGGATACAAAACTCTAGTAGTTTCACTCGTGGCTTCCCCACTCGTGAAAATACTGAGTTTTTCATCCACTCGATGAAATATATCCGTTATTCACTCGTTTCAAGCAAATATCCTCTATATAAACGCTTGTATTTATTGATATAAACATGGACAATTCATATATTCCATACAAAATATGGTACAGAGTGTAGCAGTTTCGACTTCATTAGTGTAGAGCAGATGCATTATAAATATGGGTATAATTGACGTTGATACTGAAAGGTAGTCATACATGCCCCAACTTTTGACTTCATTTGCATATAATTGTGGCCTGCCTACACACGGTTTACAACATTCTCATGCACCGAGGACCCCATACAGACATACTATACCATTCATTGACATTGAGGATATTTGATCAGGTTAATATATAACTGAGCTGTTATGAGTCACCACGTAAATAACGTTAATTTGTTCCTCACCAAATTGATGATGTAAACATGTTTACATTAGGCTAGGCAATCTAGCTTTTCTTATATACGTACCACAAATATACCGTTATAAACCATGTATTGGGTGTCAGAATAAAAATAGAATTACTTGCTTTTCATGTTTAACAAAAGTTTACTAGTAACAATACTACATGGTTAAGTCAATAAACGTGTATTAGCATTATCCTATTATCCAAACACAGACGTCTTGTGATCTCCAAAACTTGATAAAGTAAGAATACTACATAGCGTCCCACAAAACACATGTAGTAACATTTAACTATCTCCAGGTAATGACTTTTTAGCCTTGAAACTCTGATGCAGCAACAATACTACAACTGATGCATAGCTCTCCCGCTGACCCTCAGTCGCATGTAGAACTTTACCCTGTTTTCAACGTACTGTGTTGTGACAGCCAAAACTTGATCTAGAAATAATAATGCATAGCATTTACACAAAAGCCATGTAGTGACATTACCCTATTTCCAAAACAAAATTGTTTTAATCTCCAAGACCTGACGTAGCAACAATATTACAATTGATGTTTCAACAGTAAGACATACCTATTAAGGAAAC
This sequence comes from Unio delphinus, assembly GCA_029339505.1. Classification (NCBI taxonomy): domain Eukaryota; kingdom Metazoa; phylum Mollusca; class Bivalvia; order Unionida; family Unionidae; genus Unio; species Unio delphinus. The sequence continues at coordinate 4,170,500 of JAQISU010000131.1, forward strand.
GAAAGCATTAGCATTACCCATTTTCAAGGCACTGACTAGTAACCTCGAAAACTTGATGTAGTAATAATACTACATCGTTCTTCCGCAAACCAATGTAGTAACATTACACTCTGTCTAGGCGATTGTTATGTGATCTCTGTAACATTATCTAGAAACAATACTACATTGTATATCACCAATCAAATGTACAGTATTAATATTTTAACGTAATATGTGTTTTAAAGGAGACCAGAAACCAGTGGAAATATAGAACAATAATAACAACACTAATAAAAAAATCCTTATTCTGAAGCATTATATGCGACCGCAATCCCAGTATTTAAATATTGGCATATGTTCAAAGAACTGAATTTCCGTGACCTCGTATGCAAAATGTCGGCACCTATTCGGTTAATCTCGTGAAGTGACGTCATAGTAGCAACTCCAGCATCCCGACTGGTGATTTTGTATTTCATACTGGTATAAATAGCAGATGAAGAAACGGCTGTGGGCAACATTTTGTTTCTCTTTTTCAAATGATAAAGGCATAACGAAAGTATGGATACATTATTACAAGCGATTCGATTTCAATGCAACACGATACAGCACTCCGTGCTCATTACATTTCTCACAGAAATGTTACCAAAGGGATCATGAAAAATAGAAGCTCTAGGATGCGCAAATGCAACGCCTAGACTAAAAGTTGAAACTGTTCCAGACATACCATTGTATATGTTAAATCCTGGTAAATAGTGTCAAACGTACGAGTTACAAAATTAGGCAGAAGTCCGAGTAAGTGCTAATAAAAATATGACAGCCCGACACTTGGTCGTGCTGATGAAATGAGCAAATGTTTTTTTCAAGATTACAATCTAAATAAAGTCACCACTGTCCTATGTGGAATTGAGACCTGACTTTAATCAAATGGAAGCTTTGTTAAAAAAAATAATAAGAAGAATCTTAACCCCTGACACGGTCATGTTTCGAGAAAAACAATTTTAAGTAATCTTAAAAAATTAAAACAATTAATTAAAAACCACAACCTTTAAGTATATGCAAATTACACGTAAAATGTATAAACGGTAATTTGTAATGATTGGAACTGATTTAAAGTGTCCCTTGGGGAGTTTAAATAGCAGCGATTAACATAAACGAGATCCGATATAAAATCAAAGTTTCACATTAACTGGATCAAAATAAAATTTATGGGAGGCTACCATTAACATAATGGCAGTTTAACAAATTAACAATTATTCCTTATCATTGCACGTATCCTGTGAAAAGGACTAGCGTTCGGACATAATTCAAAGAAACCATGTGCTACAGAGTGTGTATGTAAGCACCAGAAATTCATTGGCAAATAAACGATTCACAATTTTGTTGTAACTTCAAAGCCAAATACTTCATTTTAAGAGTTCAAATCTGCAGTCAAATGTTACGGTATATATATATATATATATATATATATATATATATATATATATATATATATATATATATATATATATATATATATATATATTTATTTATTTAGCCATTGTTATCCTACCCTGTTTCCTTTAGTGTAAGTGTTAAGATTTGTTACACTGTTTACTAAATGAAAAATTTATTTTGAATTAGATGTTATGGGGTACATATACTGCGTCGTATATTGTATTGTATTCTTTCTTTTAATTTAATCATGGTAATGCAACTTTACAGATATGGTAGAGGAATATCAGGTGTTAACTGGCCGAGATTCTTTGGCGAAAATGGAGATTGTGTTTGCAGATAAAATTACGCAGCCTTGAATGTGAGCATTCATGGGTTTTAAACTAATTGGTGACAATTGCTTTTTTACAAGAAGTACTTCTGTAGCAGTTAAACAATTCCAAATTTACGTGAATAATAATCTTAATTTATATACTGAAGACAAAACCTGTCGTGTGATATTAATTATCTCGTAACTACAATATTGACAAGGGATTGCACATTTGATACATATTTATATTTGGTTTTGCTTTTTATTTCTTTCTTATCCAGGCTTGAAAGTTAACATATATGAACTATTCGGGTTTGTGAAATGTCAGTCAGGTATATTACATTTCAGTCAGGAATTTCAGTGTGGCATATTATAAATATTATTTTAGAAGTTCTTAGCTTTAATGCAGAATTTCTGGAGAAAATATGAAACGTTTAAAGTTGTGACTGCGTAGTTTAATGCAGACATGATGTTTTATTAATATATCTAGGAATGTTCATTCCTTGGCAAATGTAATGCTCCTAGACCTCATGTAACACAGTTTCAAGATTTGTTTACCTTCTATATATGTGATTTGCACAAGAGATATTTCTATATCAATACATATAGTGTTGGCTTAAACAAATAGTAACTGTAATTTGAAGAACATATGCACAGTGAATAGTGCGAATTAGCTATGGACCAAACCATTTTGTTAGAATTTGCTTGTAATTGATAGGTAATTATTACGTTCTGCAAGATGAACTAGTTCAGATACCATTTAAATAAATAACATATCATGTTTAACCCGATCCACTATACCTTATCTTATTACCCGACCCCAAAATAGTTATATATAATTTTCCGTCAGCTTATAATAAATTGTCGCAGATAGATTTTGCATTAACATTTCTCATATAAGACCGGTTTATTACCCTTATCGTGCTATGCACAAGGACTTGAATATTTTTCGGTAATGTTAGGCTCACGGAATAACATATGAAAGTAACTGGATATCCCTTCTATACACGAAAAGGGTCTTGACAAAGATTATTGTAAGCGTTCATCATGCAAGTATTCAATGACGTCGGTGGATAGTAACGGTAAAGTAACTTGTAAAACGAACAATATTACAGGTACGTTATGATGTTCCACCAAATGTGCAATCAACACAACTTCGTATATATACCAATAACACGTTGGAATTGACCTAAACATACCAGATAAATCACCGCCCATATTTGCTCGATAATATTGACTAAATGAATAAAATTCGGAAAGATAAGGCAAACACCTGGTTAACCATATGTATATGATATGTAATCAGTTATCCGTAAAGGAGGTGCACATCAAGATAACATACACGCTTTGCATATGGTTAGGTTTGTAAGGTCATTCAAGGTATAATCAACAGTTAGACCTACATCACACTTAGTAGTATCTAGCATACCGTTCCTAAAACATACGTCATAACGGACTTTAAAGGGATTGGTCAGTAATATGACATTCACTGTGAGAGATCGGTAAAACCGCTCATTTTTCGTACAAGTTAACATTTAAAATTGTACGGCCAAGACTTTGTAATATACTTGATTTAAATTTCGTTTGAGTTAAGTCGTTCTTCGTTCTGATGAATGGTGCTTTTACTATAATTAATTGTAATATTAAGATTATTTGAGTGCATATTTTCTCTATTTGTTCCAGAAACATCATGGTTGACATTTGCGTGCAACATTCCTTGACTTCTATAGATTGGAATATAAGAATAAAGTGCAAATGCATTTTGCTTTTAATGATAGTCCTATTTGTGGTATTTCTTGAGTATACCAATAATGGCATCCGCAAGCTAGTAATTTCACCAGCTCTCTCAATGTCTCTGACAAGCACGAAACCTCAGACAAAACAAACAATGTCACATGATAACAATGGAACTATGATTGGAATATTGAAGGTGATGCTGACGCTTGACAAGTACAACACTGCAGCAATGACAACACAAGGGATGCCATACAATTTGACAAAAGCTACAAAACGGAGACCAAATTCTACGCCGATCATACAAAGGAGAAGCACATATAAATTAGAATTAGAAATAAACAAAGAACATTCAGTACATCTTAGTTCAAGTGATTATCATAAAAGGCATTTTATTACTATTTCATTAAAAGGTCGCCTTGGGAACATCATGTTTCAGTTAGCAGCATTGATGAGTTGCGCCAATCGATTAAATTTCACCGCTTTTGTTCCTCCTAATGAGATCCTCAATTCATATTTTCTACTTCCTATAACAAGTGATATAACATTGACAAATGGGAAAACATTTTTGGAACAAATGTACGCAAAATACGATAGCAATATTGAAAGTCTCGATACAAATTATAACTGGACTCTATCGGGATATTACCAGTCTTGGAAATATTTTTACAAAGACGAAAACTTGATTCGTAGGTCATTCGAATTCAGGCCAAAGGTATCTAAAGCAGCTCGTCAGTTTGTGGATGGTTTTAAAGAAAAACATAAAACGATTGTTGGCATTCATGTTCGTAGAGGAGATTTCACAAAACAGGAAAATGAAATGTTGGGTTATACCACGGCTCCACTAAAATACATAAATAAATCAATGAATTATTTCAGAGACAGGTATAATGATACTTTCTTTGTTATCTGTAGTGATGAGATATCATGGTGCAAGGAACATATCAGAGGAAATAATGACACTGCCTTTAGCAATTTTGATAACCCAGGAACTATAATGGCAATGCTGTCTTTTTGCGATCACGTAATAATTACGTCAGGAACGTTTGGCTGGTGGGGAGCATGGCTTGCAGGGGGAGATGTTGTTTATTTTAAAGGATACCCTAGACCAGATAGTAACATTGACAAAAACATGTCTCGCGAAGACTATTATGCACCTCAATGGATTGGAATGGACTGATATATATTTCATCAGAGTTTTAATTGGTTACTTTCAAATGTATAGTACTAGTATATTTATTTTTATCAAATAATTTCACTCTTTTCATGCATTTTACAGCGAGGATGATAAATCAATACAATTCGATTATTCATTGAGTTTCAAATTCATTCTCATTAACGAATCATTATGGCATCACATATAGACCGAATTAGATGGATACTCAATGATTAGAAATGCTGGGCTTCATTTGATCTTTCGAGATTTATTTGGTAACTTCCTTCGATGACATCACATATTAAATTCACTGCAATTACCAAAGATATATTAACATTTTGAGGAGCAATATGCCTACCACCACCATCTTGGTCAGTATTATGTTTGAGAATGGTTGAACCCTTGTGCTGTTTTCTCCATGCGGTGAATATCGCAGTAAACTTTTCATTGAGAAGATCATTAACGAATTTTTTTAGTTCATGTGCATTATATCAAGGAAACTCGAAATTCGGTTGATCATCTGTTCTATTGTATACAGTTTGGAAATTTCGTTTAGAGTAATTAATGTTGTCATCGCTATGATTAATTATTACTTGAATTACTCGCTGGTTGATATATTCCATGTCGGATACAATTTGATTTAATATTTCAATTAGTTTAATGATTTCACTCCGATTAGACTCATGTAAAGTCTGTTGTAGTCGTAGTAGTTGTTGACTGTGTTCTTGATTGATCTCTCTAAAGTATTCCATAATTCTGTTATGATATATATTTATATATGTAATTGATTCTGGAGTCTGTCAAACATTAAATCTCCAAAGGGCGGAATCCTGATCAACAAAACTAAAATAACTACCCGGCAGTGATGACGTTTTTATATCGAGAAGGTATTCTTTATATGATGTGGTGACTTCATGGTATGATTGTTTATCCGTGATATAATCAGATTTGTTAGGCTCGGGTAGTGGTGTTATTAAAGGCCATTCTAGTATTGTTCTGACTGAGCTCTTATATATATCTGCCGCATACCCGGGTGAGTTTATTTCAATCGCGGATGGTAGTGTTGGTTCATGAACTGTTATGGCGTTTTTCGATTCTTTTCCAGTAATAGGTTTTATTCTGCGTTGTAATTCATTATTCATTTGTTCGATTTGGTAGGACCCAAACGGTAGCGAAACAATGGTCCAGTCTGGAGTTCCGTCTTGTTTATTCTTACTCGAAAACACCAAGGAATTATTCGGTTGTTGACCACCGAATGCTACTGATCTAATGTTAGGCCAACTGTTATACACTCGTAATTTTGCTAGTGCGATCTCCTTCACGGGAATCGCAGTGGGGGAAATTGACACTGAATTCAGGATTCGTTGATATTATTGACATCATGCTGGTTTTCACCGGTGTAATTTTAACATCGCGGAATCATAAACACATACCATCGCGGAAAACTCTTTACCTGATATTAATGTGTCATCGAGGGTTGAATATATCATCGAGGATAATTGGGAGTACGCGGTTGACACAACAAAGAAACTTACTACTTAGCCTTGCAGTTTTCGCTGGCTGCATGATGCCATTTTTTTGTTATATTCGAAATTATTCCCGCAATTGTTGTCGTCGCTGATATACAAATCGGAACAGCTATCGGGACAATCATTGTTGCTGAGAAGCGTATAATACCAGCGCCGGTGATTACACCTGATACGGAGTACACGGTAACGTAAACTGCGGTAATTCTTCGTCGGTATTTTTTTTTACATGATACTGCTGTGAGTGTTTTGAGTTTAGTTTGAAATTCTCTGACCTGATCATAGCGATATTGCTGTGACGTTGCCCATGATAACATTTTATTTATTACAATAGATTTCAAATCGCAAGCACTATACCACCTGATTTTATCGTGTTCTTAATTGCGGTGGCAGAGAAAGTGACTTGAACACCTTTTTTATCTTTGATGGCATCCGTGAAGTGTTTCATCTGACGAGCTGTCAATAAGAATTTACTCAGACCACCAGACATCTGATTGTGCTTCAGCGATATTATGGTTCAACATTATTTAGCTGATTCCGATTGCAATTTTTTAATTTGACCAGGAGTTAACGTAAACTTAACACTAATATGACAATATGATATTTTATTTAATAAAAGATTGATCTGATTGTTACATTACATATTTTCCACTGGTGCATCACTGGTGCATCAATTACTCTCGTTCGTCCACCAACACCTTCGATACGTGGAACTGGAGCAACCGGAAGAATTACACGAGCTCGGAAATGTATGTCAACGAAGGATTATCTGGTTAAGTCAAGCTGTTCCAATGAAAAGTAGTAGATGGGATATAGGTTTTTAAAATGTCACTGTGATATTTGCAGACCCGTATCCACATTATTATTGCGCCTTCATAAATGTCAGCAACCGATGATACGCGCATGCTATTTGGTTTTGTCCTTAATTAAGTAAAATATCCTGAGATGGTTCCTGCTGGCCGTTTATGATCATTGTGACTTCATTAACACCCAGTTGATAAAATATCATATTGCTGCGTGTTTGGTCATTTAATCGCGTAATATCCTGTAACGCAACACATATATGGCGGGGTGCAGCAACACCTTGTTTTTATGCCATGTGCCATGTAAATGCGCCATTAACAGAGGACTGCATGGTATCCGTCGTTGTCGTTAGCCATGATATCAATGATTTTCCTCCATGATCCATAAAGGATAGTATTTTGTCTTCTGCGGTGATTGATGGAATCATTACTGGCATCCACTGCGATAGTTGTGTTATATTTACTTTACCTTTGTCAACCTCTGGATGTGCAGGATCTGCTGAAATCCTTCAGATAGCATCATTATCATCACGTTTTTGCGCTAAGACTACTGTATGCTTCGTTCCATAGATAACTTTTCTAACATTTCTGCAGAATAGTGGAATCGCGCAGGAAAATAATCGACGCCGTTCTTACAAAATTGATACGCGTGTTGCAGCTCCTAGGTTGTAATCAGGGTCATTATTCATATTCATATTTTCGAGATCAGCATCAACAGCAGGAGCAGCACGATCCTTTTGTCGTCTTATAATAAATGGAGTCTTTCCAGTGCGATCATTAATATCCTTAGCGAACATCAGAGATGGACCTGCCAATCTTGTAAAATCATCGGAATGTCTTACTAACTCCACTATTGTTGTGGCAACATCAACACCACGCTCATGGGATTCAATCTCTCTGTTATCAATCATATATCTAGCACTCTCAAATAGCGCCATGATACCATTATTGAAAAAGCCGACTTTGGCACCAAGTGTATATGGTGTATCAGCAGTAACATTTGTTATGAATTGACCTTCTACTTCGAAAATGCTGCAGCAGGTAGAAAGTATATTTGTTTATACTGTATTATAAAAATAATACTCATGATCGCGTACAGAATCATTCTTGGGTACTGGGGCGTCCATATCGAACGCAGGGTCAGGAGCCGATTTGAACATATTATGATATATTTCTTAGTCTAAATCGCGATTTCGCTTGAGATTTCAAACCACTTCCGGGTATCATATTTGCAGTAATATGTCCCTGAGTGTAATATCCTTCATGTATTCGTGATGCTATATTCTGATCACCTGCGTTGTTTATTATTTTAGTAATACTAGCCGGCAAAAGTTCCGTAGATGGTAGTTTTTCTAGTGACTTCGTCATTGTTGGCTTCCTTCTTCGCCGAACTAACGCTACTAGTTTTTCCTTAGCCGCGGTAAAATGCTTTCCCGGCAACATCACCAACAGCGCTAATACCCTTATCACGGATAACATCAATAGCTTTCATTGATAATTGTTTTGCGATTGGTGCCATTTTTGGAGCCATTCTTGCAAATAAACCTGCAATGGTATTGCCGAGACCATCTCCATAGCACGCTCTATAAACAGGGAATCGTAAGTTTACTAAGTAAGTAATAGTTGGTTTATTGTCGTTGTGGTGTATGATTATCTTATTTAAATAATATTTATCTAATTGCACAAATCCTACGGATTTTCATCGTAAAGGATTTCCAATCCTTTGGATTTTCAGTCACTGTGGTAACCGTCCGCTAGCTCAGCAATAAACTCTCGGTATACACCAATATTCACGATTACACCCTGAACTAGTCGTTTGCAGATATCAGCGGCCACGTAACTATTTTCCGGTGAGTTATTTCAGGCTCGTTTCCCTTCTACGAGAATTTCTTATCGTCATATATCCCCGAGAATTATATTAGGACAATAAACTAGACCACCACCTGAAATCTCCTTTGGGGCTCCAGCTTGAGAAAAACCATTACCGGTAGTACTTTGTTTTTCCTTTTTCTGATCTTGTAAATGTCTAAACAATTCATCATTAGGTTCATCATCGTCAGATGGCATATACATTGATTGCTTATTATCAGACTACAATAATCTCAAACCCATATCATCATCGTCAGATGGTGGTTGTCGTTGAGGCGAGAAAGATATGTTCTTTGAAGGACGTTGTCTTTTTCTTTGCAATCTTTTCGTTTTTTGTTTTTGTTTTTAGTTCTTTATATTGATCATTCACTATAAACACCGCAATGAGATATCCAATGTATGATGCTTTGCCTTGATCAATTCGACTTGTGTTAGTTATGATTTTGTAAAACAAATCAGCCCAATGTTCTATATTTTTAATATACGTGTGTTGTTCTGATTTCAACATTTGTTTCCTGTTTTTATAAGTCGTAACAACAAGCGCAGGAATTTCTGCTTTATCAGTCTTATCAATTGCTGCTAACCCCTCCTCATTAAAACTCGCAAGTAATTCATCAACTATTTTCTCATTTGTTTTTATTAAACAAGGAGGTGGTTTTTGTAACAGCGCCGGAGCTTTTATCAGTTTTCTTTGCTATTTTTTTCAAGTACTGGTACATTAGCTGTAATACCCGCCTTAGAAGCAGTGGTTATTGGTTTAAATAAATGTTCGGTTTCTGTTGTGAAACTCAGTTTGAAATTCCTGTCAAGTTTGGAGCTTATTTCGAACGTAATCAGGAACCCGAATAAATCTCTTAATCGCAGCCAACCTCTCGCGGGCTCATCTCGTTGTTAGGGCTTCAACTACCATCATATATATATAAATATATATATATATATATATATATATATATATATAACCGCATGAATTCATTTAGAGAAAATCGATTTTCATGAAATCTTGTCGACAGATTAGCCAAAAACAATACAAAATCTATGAAAAAAGCATTGAAGATTAGACGATGACGATGAAAATCACTATAAAATTTGCCTAACAAGGATAGAAATCTCATTAAAATCGATTTTCCTTTAATGAATTCCTCGTTTTCATCCTCGATTTTCACATGAAATCTTGTCGACGGATTGCAAAAACACCACAAAACGACCAAAAACTACCAAAAATGACCACAAATCAATAAAAAAATTAATAAAATCCCTGAAAATTTTTCAACAATTAACAAATAAAATCCGTGAATTCCCATCTACTCCGAAAATCGTTTGAATTGCACTAGTGTTTTATTACTTCCGCGTTGGTGATAAATCACCACGCAAAAAAAACCACCAATACTTGGAAGGGAATTCTACCACTGCATACTTAACATACATCGGTGCCGTTTAGGTATTTATACTGTCCATGAAACCAAATCTGATGATTTTCTGTCTCATATTTATATTAAAACTACTTCAAAAACACATTTGTAGATAAATATGGGTGGGGCGATCGTTCACTATCGAAAATGGTGCTTTTCGGTTTTACGTGGTCCGTATACGTTAACGTGGTGTACTACCTATAGACTAATGTCAAATAACTTGTAAAAGTTTCTAACCTTTATTTATATATAATCAGCTTAAATTTGATTCAGCTCAGCGTAAACTGTTCCTAGCTGGTTTATTAGTTTTATTTAAACATTGTATTACGTGATTATGCTCGAATGAACATTATCATAGAACGAGTGAAAATAACAAGCTTGTAAAAACTTAATAAACAATGTATTGAGCACAAATAATTTCCAGAAAAGAAAAATAAACTTACGGTTTTAACAGTCAGTTCTGAAATTAATCCAAAAAAATTCAGAATTTAATCCACTAGAGAAACTGCAAACGTCCTGGGAAGAAAATTAGTGAAGCATCCAAGATGGAAGACGATGTCATGAGATGAAGTCAATTCTTGGTAAAGACATCAATGAGCACAATTTTTTTCTAGATAAAAAACAAAATAAATCCTTTTGATCAAAGGGAATTGAAATAATTTCCAATACATAACTGAGTTACACTAGTCCAGTCTTGAAAGTACTAATGAACACACAAGTATTTTAATGGCATCAACTGAAAGATATTTACGAATGGAACTGATGTGTATCAATTCAAGATAATGCAGCCTTGCATATATTTATGACATGTTGGTGCAATGTGAGAGTACTGTCTAGAGTAACGCAAAAGTTTCGTACTAACTGTGAGAATTTAATGTTGGTGTTGCTGATATGTATAGTCTGAGGTAAAGGATCTGAATGAGAAAGTCTTTGTGTTGTGATCAGAAAAGTCTCAGTTTTATCATCATTCATCTGCAGCTTGTTACATGTCATCCATGATTTCACATCAGAAATGTACCTCTCTACTCCATGTATGGTATCATGAAATTCATTTTTATATTTGGGTATCATCAGCATACAATTAGTGCGACACTTTTTGATGATCTATGACACTTGAGAGCGAATAGGTCCATATGCACCCGGTTTATGATTAAATCTCTCAGGACGAAGTCCACACGCTACATTTGCTTCAGTCTTACACCCAATTCACAGTTGAATGGGGATGGTAATCGCATCATCCCAGGCTTCACTTTAAGGAATAGGGAAGACTTCCCTCTGTATATGGTGTGGTCAAATGGAAAGCGGTACTCTTTCGATTCAGTCCTACACAGTTCTTGCCAAAACATGTCTCAATGCAAACGATCAACTAGTTATACACCCTTTCATTCTTTTTATTTTTTTAGTGGCTCTCAATGACATGATTCCTTTCCAATAACAATGTCGTGTCGTGTGTTTCATATAACAAGTAGGCACCAATTTTATGTGTTTGGCATCTGTTCCGTACGTCAAACGTCAATATATTTTCCCGGTAGGCACGGAGAGGTAAGTATCCGTGCTGCTGAAGACTATGTTGTTACTCAAGGAAAAATCCACACCTCTGAACAAATAACCCGTGAAAAATAAATGATGACGAGAGCTACTTTTTCATCGCCGTCTTTTGTATTTCTAGGCTTATCTAGAACATTGTCGTTCAGGGACAACTAATTGCTGTTCAAACAGTTGTGCTATTCGGGTTGTCATTTGATTCCAAACTCGGTGGGAGCTGAATTCATCAAAGACGGGACATAATGAAATTAGACCATTTGGGATTATTGTATTGTCATCATGGTGGGCTTGGAATCGAAACATGCACACGATTCTCGATGCACCATTTTGTAACTGTGAATTATTAATAACCAAAAACGTCTAAGTTTTTTACCATTATTTTTTATTTATATTTTAGCTTTATGAGCGTGAAGGCTTCTGAAGTTTGTGTTTTCGTTGTCTCTTTCTGCATTGTTCTTGATGGGCCATTGAAAAAGCACGAACGTCTGACTCAGCACTGTCCATGACATTTATATCGCTTAGTTTATCGCCTATGCAAAACACTCCCTCGGTGCTTTTTTATCATTATGAGATTTCTCTCTTTGTATGCCTCACTACGTGCCGTAGAAAGCGACTAAGTAGAGGCAACCTGTTTGCCTTCAAACGCGTTACGTGTAGGTGGAGGAAATGATCCTGGTAGTTGAGCAAGGCTTTCCGATGCAGTACACTAATTTGATCTCTACTTCTCCTAGACGGGTGGTCGTTATGGACCCGGTCTCTACAAATCGGCTAGTCATGTCGACCGTATGAAGTCTTTATTTACTTGCTCACATTTTTTATCTGTCTTCGTGTATGTCGCTTGATTCCATTTGTCGCACCTACATTATATATCTTTAACTTTCCCTTTTCCAAGTCTTAGAAGATTTTCAGGAGGTAATTTTACAAACACTATAAACTGGTGACTTCATCATATCGACTGAGCATAACATGTGTATCCCTGGCACTAGAAAGTTGTTCCTTGTTGTACTACATGGTGGGCGAGGAACACGGGTGCTGAATTTTAAACAAACCATAATGGAGGTTTCCAAAACAAAATAAACTCAAACGTAGCTAAACACTATCTGACTCTGATGACGAACCATGAAGTTATTCCTCGTTTTACGGACATCCGCATTACGCGTTCCGCTCATACTGCATCTTTTTTCATTTGTTGTTACTTTTTGGAGGCTGAAACAAAATATTCGCGTGGCTCTAAAAATTTGATGTTACGCTACTGATTGCGGGACCAATTCAAGCAAGTTGAAGAATGAGTTGATTTGAACGCTGTGTTTTCAAACACAAGACGGCGTTGTGTAATGCTCGCAGCGAGACGAGAGGTAAATACCCGTATTATGATTACACTTTCTCAGTCTGTGTATGAACATTCTTACATGTGTGTCGTACTGTGACGATTTTTATTATTTCTTTTATGTTATTATACGCATATTACAATTGAAATTAATATAGTGTAGTCATGGCCTTTAAATATAGCGATAGTGGAAAATGAGAAGGCCGTGTCAAACGCCGAGATAGGCCGTAAGTTAGGTTTGGCGTGACAAACAATTAGCACAGTAGTGAATGTTAAAGAGAAGGTTGTAAAAGAAACTAAAAGTGCAGTCCAGTGCACACAACAGTGATCAGGAAGCAAGATAGCGTTATTGCCGATATGAAGAAAGTGTTCGTCTTACGGATTGAAGATCAAACTAGCCATAACGTGCGTTTAAGTTAAGGCCTAATTTAGAGTAAGGCCTTAAATCTCTTCAATTCTATAAAGGTCGAAAAAGGCGAGGACGTCAAATAATAGAAGTTTGAAGCTAGTAGAGGTTGGTTTATGCGTTTTAAGGAAAGAATCTATCTCCATAATATAAAGGTGCAAGGTGAGGCAGCTAATTCTAATATAGAAGCAGGAGAGTAAGATTCAATGAAAGCTCAGAACACGAAATATTTTTTGATTAGCGATATGTTACTAAGCTATTTTCTAATTATTTTTTGTTTAGTAGTTCTGAATAAAATATTTTTCTTATTGTGTGTACAGTATTCTCTATTTTTTGAATAGGTAGTATTTTTTAAATTTTGGTAAATATTAAACCAATTGTGGTGTGTACAGTGCTTGATTTACCTATCAAAAGGTCCGTCATACGTCCTGCTCGCTTTACGACTGGTCGTCGGGAACCGAACGTAGTCATAAGTCGACGATTACCTTTATATCGTATTTTCTTTCAGCCTAGTGATAGTGTACAATCAATATATGATGTAGGAAACAGATTTCAAAGTTTTTATATATACTACCGAGTGAAAATGAAAGTGACTCGCATTACGGCTATATTCACCTTACGGCAGTGGTGTGGAACCAAATTCAACGTATTAGTGAGGTATACCTGTAGTGTGAAGTAATTTCCAAGCTTTATGGGTATACAGTCAAAGTATGCCTCAAAATTGCTTACCGTAATGACTCCATTTGTAACTGTAAAGACTTTTACAGGTTATATGGGCACACCAAAAAGTATTACAAACTTGAAATCCAGTTGCCGCCTTGTTGAGTATGAGCAACGACGTCAAACAAACAATATCAAGATAGTGAAAACTTTCTTCGGTATTCCAGTCACTTGATTCTTTCACACGTCAATCAATACTTCCAAAGAAGTGATACACTGTCATGACTTGGAGTTTTTAGTTTGTTTGTTTGTTTGTTTGACTAGGGTTTCTAATGTAAATTTACCAATATTTCTAACCTATCGATACGATGTCTGCAGTGAGGCAGCTTATAGTGATGTCTAACACTGGGACATCATGCCACAGACATGTATCATGATGTCCCACCCAGTCACATTATCCTGACATCAAGCCGACCAGTCCTAACACTAACCTCCTAATGCTGAGCACCAAGCGAGGCAGATCGTATAACCATTTATGTACGTCTTTGGTATGACACGGCCTGGGATGGAACCTACGACCTTCCGCTACAGCGGCAGACACTCTAACACCTTGGCTACGGGATCGGTTTCGGTTAGAGGCAGCGACATTGATATTATTGAAGGGATGAAACATGAAGGTGAGACTGCCAAGATTGATTTACTGACAAACATTATACATACCAAATACAATCGCATATTTCGTTTGTGAACACATATTGATGGCTAGATATCGTTATTCGATTCAGACGTGAGTCATCAATATGGTCCAGCAGTCTACTTTGGATCTCGATAAGAGTGCACCCAACGTCATTACCAGCGACATCGTACAATCCGCTTAGTCTACAACACTTCCACAATCATCTCTCTGTGTCTCTATCTGCCTGTCTGTCTGTCTGTCCTCTCTCTCTCTCTCTCTCTCTCTCTCTCTCTCTGTCTCTCTCTCTCTCTCTCTCTCTCTCTCTCTCTCTCTCTCTCTCTCTCTCTCTCTCTCTCTCTCTCTCTCTCTCTGAAGAGGATATTGTTTCATACAGTATTGATACAGGTAAATGATGCCAATCTATAAATGGTGAAACATCATTATAAAATACTACGAATTATAATGCTTTAAATTAAGCAATAACACACATTATGTAATATCGTAAATGAGAAGGACAATAACAATGTACGAACAATAGTAAAGCTTACACGTGATATTCAGTGAAACACGACATGTCTAGTATCTACTGCTAGAGAGCAAATGAAAAGCTTTCAAACTAAATGAGGGAAAATTATTCCTACTTGTTCTATGGATCGGCCAGGGCCAGCAAATTTTACAATGATTTATATGAAGGAAAACAGATAAAGTGATCGGAATTATATAGCAGATCCAGCTCTTCTCGATGCAAGTTTTTGATATTGCTTCTGCCGGGTCGTGGGGCAATACATGTACAAATACGGGAGGCTTTATTAAATCAAAGAATACACTGGGTCATTTATAATAATAATTGTCACTTATTGCATTATCTGTAATTAATAGAAACTGGAAATAGAACTCAGGAGAAAACATCTGCATTCAATCTTTCCTATTTGTAAATTCGATAGCTGTATTAAGAAAGAACAATATTTAAACGGAGTTAAAATTAAGTTGCAACTGACAAAAACTTTACGGTTAACAATGCATCTTTTAAATTTGGAATCCATCAATTGATATCATTATTTTAAAACCAGATTTCGCTACTTTAATAATTTTCATTAATATATTCAAACCTGGAGATTAATACGAAAGGGGACTTATCAGAGGTTTGCTTAACTATTCTAGTTTGACAAAGCTAATGTAGTACATAACATATCACCTTGAATATGTCATCTAATCAGATCAGCTATGCCATTACAGTGACCAATTGCCATGTACAGATGTTTGGATATTACAATTTTTTCAGACCAATTTAATAGTAGGTGTCGTTTTCATCAGTTTGCGTTCTCTTCTGACCCAAATGAAATTTAGCTAAACTCAGTACGAGCTGTATTTTCTGTGCAGACTTTGGTGCTGCTTTATAGTTAATGCCAACATCGTTCTCCATTTGTTAATTTAATATTTCACATAGATAAAACTTGTGTAGCTTTACTGGACAACACTAATACTGGACTGCTGTAGTAAAAGATACGGGTGTGGACATCATTAATTCGCCAAAGTATACAATTCAAAGGGATGTATAGCTAGTGGATATAAGCCTAAAAATGTGAATGTCTGTGCAGTTATTATCATTATGGTGACGTGTAATTTTAATTTCATCTACAGTACTATATATATATATATATTTATATATATATATATATATATATATATATATATATATATATATATATATATATATATATATATCATTTGAATATTAACATGTATTTTAACTAGCCAGTTTATGGGAATGCAAAGTATAAATCTAAGCAGCGCCAAGTTTATGTGTGCGTTGTTAAATACTGTTTGGTTGTTAGGTGTTCTCAAAGTTACATAATACTTATTGTCATTTGCGTATGCATGTGCACACACACTGACAAAACACATTTATTTGCATAACATGTTAAACAGATGAAATGTAAATGATATATTTAAAAAAAATGCTAACCTCATTATGTATTCGTTTATTTGTGTATGTGTGTGTGTGTGTTCGTGATTGTGTTTATGTATGTATGTATGTATGTATGTATGTATGTATGTATGTATGTATGTATGTATGTATGTATGTATGTATGTATGTATGTATGTATGTATGTATGTATGTATGTATGTATGTATGTATGTATGCATGGAAGGTAGGTAGGTAGGTAGGTATGTATGTACGTCGGTTGGTCTGTAGGTCGGTAGGTCGGTAGGTAGGTATGTGCATGAATATATGCATTTTGTTTAAAATGAATTTGGATAATACGGGTTCGTACCACGGCTGTCATCCTTTCTGTCTTATATGTCATTTGATAGATGACATTTATATTACAATAGTCAAGCTGACACGCATATAATGCTAATTCAGTTTTGTTTCAGAATTATATTTCTTACATGAGTAGTCCTAATCCACAACATTGGTTCGAATGCCATTTTTCTTATCTCTTCTCCAGACCCCGACACCCTCCCGACGCGGATGCACTCCTTTATTGAATTTTCAAGCATTCTGGTTATAAAGAAGAAACTAACAATTATGTAAGATCTAAATAAATGCGCATCCACAGCCACATACATTTTTTTAAACGGCATGCATCCAACTAACCTAAAAGCCTAACTGCCTATCGATCTACCAACATAAACAATTAAGCAGGTATCTACAAATACTCACCCATATAAATACATAAATCCTAACTTATGTTACAGATATAACATATATATCACCGATATGTGTTAAAATGTTATCGTGTTATTTTAAATCGCTTGAACGTAGCGTACTATCACCGGCACAGTCCACCTTGATTCAAGAATCTGATGGGTTTTTTTTGTTTCGGTTACATGTACAGGTATTATGCAGTTGAAACTTATAGTTGTATTTCCTCCATGCCGGAGATAACACAACTAATTACCTTTTGATAAGAACATCAGGACGTTTGACTTTAAACACGCAATTCAGGCTTTTTATTTTTGGCCAAGAACATTCGTTTCAATAGCAGTTAAAGCTAACACGGCATCATCTAAGTACCCTAATCAGATAAGAAATCGCCAAAAGTAAGTCTCTTTGTCAAGAAGGACACGGGTGAATAAAATCAAACAACATTTGTGTTTTAAGAGGGTTTATCTTTTTAATTTGACAAAACCTACCCTTAGCATTCTCCACCTTGCAGAAAAAACACCTGAAAAACAACAAAACAGCATCCCTACACAAAAGAACGCAACATCCCTTAACAATATTTGCTTTCAACAAGATGGTATACTGAACACTGCAGTGAACAATATTCAAACTCGTTATGTCATGAACCTTTCAAAGTTCGTCAGATATTTTGAAACCATTTTGAAGTTTGCCAATGCAATAAACCAGTGTCAAACCAAGCGGAATTTACTTTGACATAAGTTACTTCTATCGGTATGAGTGTTTCTCAACTTTGATTATATTTCGTTTGTTTCTAAATTTATTTTATATGAAATATTAAAGAATGAAATTTGTCATTGTCTCATTACTTAATTGAGAAAAATCCTTGAACAGGTATTTTAATGATTTAAAAAAGTATCAGTATTTATATTCGCCAATGTGACCTTGAGGGAATTGTCAACCCTTGCGATCAAAATAAGGTGAGACAATTGGTAAAGACTACTACTACCCTACTACTACTAATATTAGTAGTAGTACTAGTAGTAATGCAAATAATAATAATAATAATAATAATAATAATAATAATAATAATAATAATAGTATTTACAATAATAATTAATAATAATAATAATAATAATTAAAATAATAATAATAATAATATTTATAATAATAATAATAACAATAATAATAATAACGATAAAAATAATGATATTGCTAAGTCTTTTTATATAATACTGAACAATGTCAAGGCTCAAAAGGTCATAACTTCCTATTTCATCATTAAGTAGTAATTTAAATTTGTGGTTATTTGTCCAGGATGTTTAATACGGAAATATTTGTACCACATTATAATCGCTGACCTTTCCGTGTCTTAGAGGCAGTCAAACTAATTCATTTCCTTTCGTGCCTGTTTCACGTTTGAATAATCATGAAGATAGTTTACGTTCGTGCATAAAATTCGGCTCATACGACCGAGCATCCATTCAATCCTGTCTTAGTCTGTTTCGTACGTTGTTTTGGAAGTAGATTTTAAAGTAAAGACCACCAGAGAATTTGCTCTTTCTGAATTCAGTTATGCGGGCGGTGCCTTTTAATCTAAGATCAAAGTTTTACGTATATTCATGTCCTAACTGTGTTGCAAGATACTTTCTAGCAATACCAGCAGCATAGAGGGTGAACCCTATAACTTTTTAAGACAAAATAAGCCTTCCTGCGAAATCTTATTTAACCAAAAAAAATAAGTCTCCATTTAGCAAACGGAGACTTTACGATTTTTAATCAATTTTGGTCACAACGTTGTTGTCATTCACCCTCTCTGCTGCTGGAACTTTCAGTTCTGGTTAACAAAAATAATAAATGATTTCAACCAAATATTTGATCGAGGCTTTAGGACGAAAATCATTTATGATTTCACAAACAAACTAATCGCTAACACCTCATCTTGTAGATCAATTAAATTATTTGACTGGTCGGTGAGTCGGAAATTAATTCTCGTTAACGAATTATTATGGCATCGCATGTAGACAGGATTAATTGGGTTTTCAATAATTAGGAATCCTGGAGGAGCTGTTGGTGCAAACGAATAAAGAATATATCCCTGCTGAGCTTGATTTGATTGCTCTAGATTAATTCGATAGCTTCTTTCAATTGCATCACATACTAAATTGAGCGCAATCACCGCTGAAATATTCACATTGTACGGGGCAATATGCCTACCGCCACCATCTGGATCATTATTATACCTGAGGAGGACAGTTGAATCTGGTTTTTGTAGCGCCTTGATATCGGTTTTAAAAATTCTTGCTAGTTCATCAGCGTTGTATTTGGGAAACTTGAAATTACGCAGATTGTCTTCTGTGATATTGTAATCGGTTAGGAATCGTTGTTTACTGTCGCTGTTGTCATTGGTTATTGTTTGAATAATTAGTTCATTGATATATTTCATGTCAGATATAAGTTGATTTATTATTTCAACGTGTTTTTGTGATCTTGTTTGCCGTAGTTGTTCTAGTTGTGTTTCATATAATTGTTTAATTTCATTAAAATAACCACGGATGTCAGTTAGCGTAAATGAAATAGTAACAGATGAGTCGGCTGTTCTTTTAATGATAAAATCCCATTGCAATGTGTCTTTGTTGGTAAATATAAATCTACCGGCGATTTTTCCTTTTCTTATATCAGATAAATTATCTCGATACATGGGATTGATTTCATGATATGATTGTACGTCCGTGGTTAAGTCGGCGGTGGATTTTTCCGGTGGTTTTTCTGGCCATCCTAACACTGTTCTTAACGAGCTGTTATATATATCTACAATGTATCCCTCTGTGCTTATTTCGATCGACGACGAGAACGTCGGTTCATGAAGTTTAATAGCTATTTTTGATTCTTTTCCAGTGATTGATTTTATTCTACGCTGAATTTCAGCATCGATTTGCTCAATTTGGTACGACCCAGTTGGTAACGAAACAGTTTCCCACGCTCGAGTACCATCGGGTTTATTCTTATACGAGAACACCAGTGCGTTATTGGGTTGCTGACCGCCAAATGCAACCGATCTGATATTAGGCCAGCTATGATATACTCGCAATTTTGCCAGCGCGATCTCACGCACTGGAATCGGAGAAGGAAAGTTCACACTAAATTGTGAGGTTGTTGATGTTATTGATATCATGCTTGTTCGTATCGGAGTGGTATTCTCCGCGATTCGTTGAAGCAGTTGCAATTCGTTGAATTGTAGTGACATTATTGTTAACGCTGTCTTCAATTTCCAATTTCAACATCGTGGAGTTATACAACTGGGTCATCGTGGAAAATTCAACATCGGATATGAACGAATTATCTATTGACAGCGAGATCAACTCGGATAATTTCGAGTACGCGTCAAATACCACCCGGTACCGAGCTGTATAATCACTGAGTTTTTTTTGAGAACATGATGATAACATTTTAGTTATCGCGGTGGCGACTGCCGCGATTGTTGTTTCCGCGGAGATAGCAATTGGAACTGCAATCGGAGCCATCATGGTCACCGTCGACAAAATAACCCCGGCGCTGGCCATCACACCGGACACCGAGTACACGGTGATGTCGATGGCGGTAATTCTTCTGCGGTACTTTTTCATTTTTTCACGATAGCGCTCAAAAAGTGATTTCAAGTTCGCGGAAAATTCTTTCACGGTGTCGAATCGATATTGCGACGATGACAAAGTCATTGTTGATGACGGTGTCATTGATGACGAAGTCATTGTTGTTATTTTAAACCTGATAGTGTTTTCAATTATCCTATTATTGAAACGGTTTTAGGATCGGATGGGGGGATACCGGATACAAATTCTATTTTCCAGGGTAGTGACTCCCTAATCACGGATTCGTCGGAATTGTTTATAGTAATCGGAAATGGGACTGGTATATAGGGTGGAGGTAGTGGTATTTTCTCTAGTATATACATCAATGTGTTAACACCTCTGATACCTGTGTTGCTGAATCCCAAATCAAATTTACGGTGATGTATTATTGTAAGTCGGTAGCAACCTGGTACACCAGTATGTCTGTGGCCAACACGAAGATAATTTTCATTTCCCCGGATCCAATCAAAGGTTCCACTATCAACCGTGTACACGATGTTATTAACGGCGCTAACACTATGTGGAATTTTTATGAGTCATGACTGCCACAAGTGGGGTTCCAAAAATTTTTCTAACGACGTCGTCGGTGAGTTTTTGCACCCGCTCAAAATTTTCTTTCAGTCTAAAAACATCATTGTAAATCTCGATATAATTTCCCCTGATTCTGCTAGGATCTATTGTCCCCCCCACCCTCCTGTCAGAAAAGAATGAAAGCAGAAGGTCTCCGGCTTTAAGCTGTGCTTGGTCTTTAATATACCAGTCGATGTTAGAAAATTTTGTCGTGATATCTTGGGGTTTACTGCCCTCCAAGAACTTATTAACAATTTCGCTGGTGAGCTTTTGTTCGTCAATAGCGCTTTTAACTTCAGCGAGGGTTGGGCCTGTCAACGATGTAGTTTCAGACACAGGTGTTCTCCTAAGAAATTTATCCACGATGGTATTAAGTGTTGTTTGTCTCACCATAAACATATTAATATCTTTGAGAGTCATCGTAGATGTAGCTGGGACACCAAAGAAACTATTAGCGATGTACGCATTGTGAGTATGCTTGCCGATAAACTCGCTAATTTCAGCGAGAGTCATACCAGCCACAAGCGGGTTTCCAAAAAACTTAACAATGATGTCGTTAGTGGGTTTTTGTACCTTTTCAAGATTTTCTATTAGTTTAGAAATATCATTGTAAATATCGAGATAATTTGCCTTGATTTCATTTTCATTCATCATCCTTCCCGCCTCCTTGTTAAAAAAGAATAGCGATAGAAAGTTTTTAATTTCAGCGAGAGTCATGCCAACCACAAGCGGGGTTCCAAAGAATTTATGTACGACATTTTTGCGAAAACTATTATAACCTCGTATATAATCATCCAGCTCACGGCCATGGGCGGCAATCTTGTTGTCGTGGGCGGCAATCGTGTTGTCGTGGGCGGCAATCTTGTCGGTGATCGTAGGCACAAGTTTGCCTGGTTTAAGTTGTCCACCGTTGGAATACAGCGCAATAGAGTTTTCAGCGGCGTCGTGCTGCCGTTTTAAAATGTCATCCAATGACACATTACTGCTTTTCAATTTACCCTGGCGATCTTGAAATGCAACTATTTCATTCGGGTCAACACTTACTAAATTTAACGTCTCAGCGATTTCATCTTTAATTTTTTTTTACACCCTCGATAGAACCCGCAGATGTTTCCGCGGTGGGTTTCGACATTGACAGAGATCGTCCCCAAATATCAATCATTATTGTAAAGACTCTAGTATTTTTTATTTATTTATTAATTCTCTAAAATTACCTTGTAATTTCCCACTCGTGTATTTATTTACAACCAGATGAGGTGGTTTCCACGGAGATCCAAAGGATTTTAATGAAATCTCTGCGAGGACATTTAATACTTCACGGCCGCATATCGGTGGATCATTTAATTGTTGTGTTGGCAGCGTGGAATAAAAAATCGGAAACTCTTTGAGTTTCATCGAAGAATTTATATACCGTATAAACTCGTTCGGTGGGGCTAATCCATATGAATCGAAATAGACAATCCCACGTGGATCAATCGCGTATGCAACCCAGTGAGTTCCCGATCCGCTGCTGTTATCAAGATTGATGATACCGGTTTCAACGATGTTTGGCTTTCTCGGTAATTGATCTCTCATAAAAACCCGTCTAAAGTTTTTAATCGCTAGTGTTTTAGCAGCATCAATTAAATCAAAAATGGACATAGGGAGAATTGGGTTTTCAACTAATAAATTGTTCCTGGTATTCTTAGACCCGATCCGTTCACGGATCTCCCGCTGTACCATGAATACGGGGTTTCTGGTAGTCTTAGACCCTTTCCCTTTTTATTATATCCTTTCCCAGTTGCCTTTTTCAACGCCATCCCTGCTGCGGTCCCAACGGCTCCCAACGCAGCCGCTTTCGCCACTGCTGCGGCAGCCGCTGCAATCAATGCTGGTATTGCAGCTAACAATGGAAATATACCACCTGATTTTATCATGTTCGCGACTGCAGCTTTCGAAAATTATATTTGAACTCCTCGCTTATTTTTCATTGCATCATTGAAATGTTTTATTTGACGATCCGTTAATGATATTTTATGTGTACCGCCAGACATCTGCGCTGGTTTTAACGTTATTGTTGTTCCACATTCTTTAGCGGATTTTGATCGCAATTTCTTGACCTGACCATCAGTCAGCTTGACACTAACAACACTATATGTCATTTTATTGTAAAACATATTTATGCTTTCAATTGATCTATTTGGAAACTCTTCAAGTTTCATTTACATATTTTTGGAAAAATCCGAAGGATTTTCAATCATAGATTTTCCACTGGTGCATCAATAAGTCTCATTCGTCCACCAGCTCCTTCTAACAACATTGATTTGTCGCTGAGAATAACAGCAACCGCTCTATAATTAACACCACCAGGGGCTATACGAGCTCAAAAATGTATGTCAACGACGGATTGCCTGTTAAATCAAGATGCTCCAGCGAAAAGTAATAAATCGGAAAGTGGCTTTTAAAATCAAGTTGCGATATTTGTAAACCAGTATCAACATTTTGATCACGACCCATATATGACAGCATTCTATGATACACACGTGCTATATGGTTAGTGTCGTAATCAAGTTGTATATCCTCAGATGGTTCCTGTTGTCCGTTTATTCTCAGTGAAACCTCACTTACCCCTAATCGATCAAATATCATATGACTGTGTTCTTGGGAACCTAATCGATTCCGATTCTGCAGCGATATAAATATATGACGTGGAGCTGAAACGCCTTGTTTTGATGCCAAATGCCATGTAAATGTACCAACGACATTATCATCTTTGGCATCAGTTGTTGTTGTTAGCCAACTTATCAATGATTTGCCACCTGTGTCCATAAATGAAAGTAGCCGCTCTTCCGTGGTAATTGATGGGGTCATTACTGGCATCCACAATACTATTTTACTCAAAACAACTTTACCTTCATCGGCACCAGTACGCCAAATTGCATCATTGTCATTGCCTTTTCGTACTAACGCGATTGTGTGTTTGGCTCCATAGATGACTTTTCTGACATTTCTGCAGAATCCAAATATGTGATGGAGTGGAATCGCACATGAAAAATATCGTTGTGGTCTTTGCAACGTTGCTACTCGTGTTGCAAACCCTAGATTGAAATTATCATTAACTTCTTTTATAATTTCAAACGCAGCTCCGGGTCTAGCTCGACGTTCTGAATTAGTTGCTTCTCGTTGATTATCAACTGAAGTGTCTTGCGGTGTTAACACTTTAATGTATTGAAGGTGGTCAGCGTTATCAGAGGTATCCTTTGCAAACATCATAGACGGACCAGCCGATCTTGTATAATCATCGGAGTATCTTGCTAGCCCGATTATTGTTGTTGCAACATCAACCTCGCGGTCTATTGATTCAATTTCTTTTCCATCAATGAGATATCTTGCACTTTCAAATAACGCCATCATACCATTATTAACAAAACCAACTCGGATATTTGGATCATTTTCATATGGTGTATCAGCTGCAACATTTGTTACGAGTTTTCCCTCGATTTCAATAAATGCTTCACATGGCAAAAAGTATTTACTGGTATCTTGAACTTGTAGTTCAATTCGCGATCGTAGGTCGGGTTGTATTGCATGATAGGAATAGTATTGATAATCGCGGACGAAATTGTCCTTGGGTACTGGGGCTTCAATATCGAAGGCCGGATCAGCTGTTCGTTTAAACATTTTATTAAAATACTAGTGTTTTCAATTGTGAAACTCTTTATAATCATCGTCGTTGAAAATTCTTCGAATTTCTTTTTTGTTTCAAACCACTTCCTGCTATCGCGTTCATGATAGCGCTATCTGTTACCGGTGAAGTCGTCAATTGTGACGGAGTCACCGAAGCAGCCAACGACGCTAGTTTTTCTTCCACTGCACTATTTATTGCTTTGCTGATTTTTGCAGGCATCACTGTAGTTGATGGCAGCACTAATGACGAAGTCATTCCTGGTTTCTTTCACACCATTGATGCTATTTTATCTTTCGCGGCAGAAAATGCCTTTCCGGCGAGATTTCCAACGAAATCTCCGATTTTGCTGGTTCCCTTATCACGAATAATATCAATGGCCTTCATTGATAATTGTTTGTCTAACGGCGCCACCTTGGGAGCCATTCTTTTAAATAACCCCGCAATGATATTGCCGAAACCATCTCCGTAATATGCTCTATAAACAGGCAATCGTGAGTTCACCACGTAGACACTTACGGGTTTATCATGGTTGTAGTGTATAATCATCTTGTTATAAAACTAGTAGTTTTTCAATTAGTGATCAATCGCTGAGATCCATAGGATTTTCATCATAACGTAGGGCGTCTCTGTGATTTTCAACTAATTCAGCAATGAGTTCTCGATATACATTAATGTCCATGATCCCGCCGGCAAATAATCGTCTGCAGATATCAGCTGCTTCATTAATTATTTCCGGTGAGTTATTTCCGGCTCGTTTCCTTCCGATGAGAACCTCTAACCGTGATATATCACTGAGGATCTTACCAGGGCATGTCACGGTAGAGTCAAAGACTCAAGAGTTGAAATCTAAAGGATTTCCAATCGAATATCCGCTAGCAGTAACTTTTTTAGTTGTACCAGTTTTATCATACTCATCAATTCCCTTTCTAAATTCTTTATATCCCATTTCTCTTTTTTTTTAAACGGCCAATCCCCTTATTCGTTTTATACAACCAATCAACCCATTCATCTCGGCTTATTTTACTGTTTTTATACTCGTCTTTTAAAAGGTCCTTTCTGGAATAAAAGCTTTGGGCGGCAAAATCACCAAAAATCCTATAATGTTCGGGTTTTATTAATTGAAAAATCGTTTGATTTGTGTTATAGTTTCTTCGGTGAGTTTGTCTATAAAGGAAACACCTCTTGGGGTGACGACATCAACAAGTTGTGGATCAGGTGTGGAAACTCTTTGAGTTTCAGGTGCAGAATCATCAATATCAGCTAATCGTTCATACTCGTGTTGGGTTTTTATATCACTGGATAGCTGTTGTATCCCTGCGCGTGTTTGTTCGGTCTCTGCTGCTATCTTTTCAAGTGTATCAAGCAGCGGCGCCTTCTTTGCTCGTTCTCGCTCAGGAATATCTCCGTATGTCGCTGCTTCAGTTAACTTTTTCACATCTTTGGTCGCACTTGTTATCGGAGTAAACAATTGTTCACTTGACACAGAAAAGTCAGTGCGCTTGTTGTCGTTGTTGAAGTTTCTCACGAAGCCTGTCTCGAACCTGTATAAACTTTTTAATTGCTGATAGCCGCTCTCGGGCTAATCTAGTTGTAAGCGATTCACCTACCATATATTATTTGTGAACTAATTTTTCAAATGTGAAACTATCACAATTAAAAGATGAGTTATTAAATAATGTACCATCAAGCTAACGTATCCATCTTCGACAGGGTTAAACTGTACGACGCTATCCGCGAGTGTTTCAGAAATAACATCGCTGGGGGTTTCAGAATTGTAATATGTGAGAACGGCGATGAACGATTTGTGTTAACGACGCGGCAACAAGAACAACTACGTGAAAATGGAGGCGTCGCGGTGATTACTTGCTACTACAACCAGATCATCCATTATGCACATAACTGCATGGGCAAGTAAAGACTGCTGAGTATCCTTTCAGGAGAAAATCCCATGTGAGTGTTACAAAAAACGC
The DNA here is from genome assembly GCA_029339505.1 of Unio delphinus. Lineage (NCBI taxonomy): Eukaryota > Metazoa > Mollusca > Bivalvia > Unionida > Unionidae > Unio > Unio delphinus. Next base: position 4,197,796 of record JAQISU010000131.1, read on the forward strand.
TAAAAAAAATTATTTTTTAATAAAATTTACTGAAAAGCCTGCCGCTCACGTGGTTAAGATACTGGTTTTTCCTCGTTTAATATTTTTCTAAGATCACGAACTTTAGAACTAATTTCAGCTCGTTTTTGATACTCTTGGCCGAGCTTTTGACGTATTGCTTCAACGGTGCTAAATAGCGTTATAAATACGTTAATATCGTTACCGTACAAGCAAGCATTGATTGACTTTTGAATTCCTTTCACTAGCCTGTACATCTTGGGTAAAACATAACGACCCTTACTAAACTGATACTCAATGTCTTCATATTCCGAGGCAATCCTGTCACAGTCGAGATCTTCAGATAATACTATTCCTCGATTTTTTAAATCTGAAATTTCAGCAATTATAGAATTTACATCTTTGATATTCATATTTTTATAGTATACTGTATCTCTAATTATTAAAAAAAAAAAAAAAACACTCATTTGGCAATCTCGCTGGCGCCCTATGACGTCAGAGAGACCAAGAGGTTAAACCCCATTTGGAAACCCCTTTCGCATCAAATAACGTGAAAGAGAGCCAGAGGTTAGGACAGCACATCTTTGGAACTCCTTGGTTGCCTTCACATCCAAGTAAGCCCAAGGAGACCCGAAACATACATCTCCGGCGGGAGGCCTAAGGTGACAAACGTCATCTCAGACCGCCCAGAAGATATGCTTGGGAAACGTGGGGACGGCACAAGACAGCACAAAGATGAAACGACGGGGCGGATTTTCTACGGCCAACCAACCAATCAAAAGCAACCCAATTAAATTGCATGATTGTGAACAAAAGACAACCACACGCCTGGGTTAATGGCGTTGGTTAGTTTTGATCGGTCGCATTGGCCTTCGAAAGCCCCAAGCTTTATACTTTTGATATGCTATATAAGGTGACTAATTCAGCAGCGTTGATTCACGGGTGTGTTATTTTATTTCCTCGAATTACTTATAAATGCTGTTTCACAACATTTAAATGAGATAAATAGTTAAATGAAACATAAAACAAAAGAATATAGTTGTTAGATAACAGCGTGTATTTACTCTGTTCTAATTCTCTAGACAAAAATGCATTATCGATTAGATCACAAAGAGCTGTATACAAGGAATTTTAACCACGCCCACCTACTTCAATGAATGGGAAACATAGGTAAAATGCGCTAGATTATAAAGAACGTCTAAACTGAAAGAGTATTAATAGATGGTCTAAATAAATACAACTGTTTAAATAAATGCAGTTTTAGCCCAAACGACAATAAAACATCTTAGAATTATAAAAATACAACTCTAACGAAACACATGTATTTTACTCCATTACAGTCACGTGGGGCGTGCACATGTCAATTATACCTCTCTACAGGTAATATAGCAGACGACAAATTCCTTTGACGTCATAATACAAGGGAACTTAGTAGGTAAGTGTTATGAGTTGCGGCGGATTTATCCATAAAGGAATTACCTCCCTTGAATCGTTTCAGGTGTATACGAATTTTACTTTATGACCATTCTTTTTCGACATAGCAGTTTTAATTATATTTTCTGCAACAAATCGTATTGAAGTCCCACAAATGTCAAAGTATCTACTGGCTTCATTTATCGAAAGAAAACTTTTCTCTTCATTATTTTCTAAATCAAACGATTTAACTCTCCTAGGGCGTTTTGCATGTTTGCCAGTTCCACCTAATTTTGAATTCCGACATTGTGAGACGGCTTGAAGATTCACAAGACAATTATCAGTCTTCACGCCATTTATGTGATCAATAACAAGGCCGTCTTAGATTAATCCGTTATGACATTCAAAAATAATTATGTGACAGAGATACTTCTTCCTCCCAGCTGAAAACATCAAATACCCCATATTATTCAGATATCCAACCGGTTTTTTTAGTCTGCGGTGCCTGACAACACCATCACTGGAGGCTTCGTAATTAACAAGCACTGGATGGGGTCTGAAATTTTTGCTCATTTGTATAATAATACTACTTGTCTAATTTATTATTTGCTTTAATTATAAGTCTATCAATGTAATCTTGAGGGGTTTTTATGATTTTGTCCTTGATTTTATCTAGGACGTTAGGGTCAATGATTCGTTTGTCATAGTAGCGTTTTAGTTCCCTGTATCGTTTACCCCCACAAGCAAGACACATCTGCGATTTTCCTCTAACGCCCACCCCACATTGGATGCACGGAAGGGGGCCAAAACTTTCTCGCCGAACGCTTTGTAAATGATACCCACAGAATTCGCTTCTGCATGAATTGTTAAACGGGATTGTTGATCCAATCATTAACCACTTGCAGTGATTTATTATACTATATTTTTCTATTTAAATACTTGTTTTAATTATGACATGAAGGAATTCAAGAGATTATCCAAAATTAAGCCTTGGAGAAATACTAAATTCATTGATTATAACATGGAAGAGTTCAAGAGATTATCCAAAATTAAGCCTTGGAGAAATACTAAATTCATTGATTATAACATGGAAGAATTCAAGAGATTATCGAAAATTAAGCCTTGGAGAAATACTAAATTCAATCTCGATACAGTCTCTGATACACCAAAACATCTAATCGGTGATAGAACTATACTGACTATACGGTGCAGCATACTGTTGGTCGACATTTCGAATTATTGATGAAGATGTCAATGTACCCAACATCGATGCTACTATGAACGATGAAAGAGCAGCTGAGATAATTTCACACCTTGGCCCCCCAATCCAAGGGTGTAAAATCAAAAGGGGAAATTCGAAGAATTTTATCAAGGAAAATCAAAGATGAAAATCCAAAGGTAAATTGCAAAGCAATTCCCAAACAAGGCAATTCCCAACAGAAGTATTTTTTCAGAATAAAATTCATTATCGAAGTCGAAGGCAAATGGATTATCAGGGATAAATTTGAACCAATCCTCAAGGATAAAAAAACTGTCATTGTGAGTAGAGATTCCAAACCAGGAATTCTAACTGGAATTGACAAACCATACTACGAGAGATCTTATCCAGTAACAGCAATTGTTTATGGGATATATCCGTTAAATGATAAACCCGATATTGCAAAACTAGCTCCTATGAAATATTCTAGTTCACTGAATTGTGTAGCAACACGGGTAATGGAACACTTCACAAATGCATCCCGAGGAAATAAACTAACTGATCTGCGACGTAGGAAAATAACCGAATGGGAACTGACAGTGAAACAGCACGGTGCAAAGATTTCTGATATAGCTAAATTAGAAACATCATTAAGATTCCCAATAACCGTTATGACGATAACCGGAAAGTTTTATACGAACCGAAATATAACAAAAATGGAGCGACAATTAAAATTATTGATCATAACAAACACGCGTGGACACCTGCAGTAACAATATTTCCACGAGAACGAACCGTGAGATATATCCCTAAGGAGTTCGTCGGGGATGTTTTTTATAATGAGAAATTATTCGATGTTATTCATGCGTTGTGTAAAGATGATCCTGTGTCAGTGTGGTTACTTAGAAGTGATGAAGATCCCGAAATAGGATTTGATCAATTTGTAAGACCAAATGGTGAATTATATCGCGTTGAAGAATTAGATAACAGAATGAGAAAAATCGCTAGTGATTTTTCACCGGAGAGTTCCCATGAAAAACTATTAACGGATAGTTTTACTATTCCATCAGTGGTAGCTCACTTCGCAAGAGAAAAAAACTCATGGCGTCCAACACAAAGTGATTTTCTCGAGGACGTTAAATTGAGTTGCGTCGAATTTAGTCATGGAGGACTGTGGAATACAAAATACCATCGTGGCGGCATGATTTCAATTGATATATCCGCGTGTTATCCTGGAAGTTTTCTCGGGTATGGAGAATGTAGTAACTATTTTAAACGATTTGGACACCCCACACATGAAATGACTCGTGTTGCGATTAATGGGCCATTACCTGATTTTGATTTAACCGGATTCGCTCGTGTGATATCATTTGAATTCGCTACAGGGTTACATCCGTGTAGTTATGTTTGGCTTGGTAGATATATATCTGAAAAGGCCTGGATGCCAATAGTGTTACTACGATATATGATTGATTGTGGTATGCTAATATCGCTGATTGTTTCCGAAGCTATTCTTTGCAATCGAGCTCAGAAAGAAGTTTGGATACCACAACCCGATCTAGATCGTATAATTAGCGAACAGCGAAAACAGTTTCCAGATGGAAATTCGAAGAATTTCAATGAAGAACAAATCATGAATTGGTCTAAGAAGTTATTTGAAATTAAAAAGGAACAAGCAAAAGATTTTGGACGAAGAATAATCGGTAAATTTACCCAGGGTGGAAGATACGACAATGCAAAATATTCTTCGCGGTTGATCATAGACATCGCTGCATACGATTTTATTGTAACGGATTTAACGAAACAGAGAAAACTTGTAAATCGGAAAGATGCTTTCCTATCCGATGGAAGAGGATTAGGTACAATTGTTACCTATTGTGATGGATATATTAAACAATATACTCATTTGAGAAGTTCTATGCTAGCTTATGCTTCTATCAATTTATTTTCGATGATAAATAGATTTCCTAATACCGCAGTTAGAGTAGCCACTGATTCGATGTATATCCACGAGAAATATAAATCAAATGTAGCTAAATTCACATCCCAGGAGGAAGCGTGGGGATGTTGGAGATTTAAAAAGGAGACGCTACATGAGTATTGTGAATCGGCAGATGTTACCATGGATGAAAAGTACTTAAAGTGTGATGAGATTCAATCCTAATTTTCTAATGCACCACCGGTATCTGATCCAATATGTAGATACAAGACAGTTTATTTAAACGGTTGTGGTGGGTCAGGAAAGACAACTCGTGCAATTGAATTATTCCGCGTTTCAAAATCAAACATGATTGTCCTAACACCTACTCACAGACTCGCCAGAGAGATGAAACAACGAGGGGTAAATGCCTGTACTTATCATAGTTTCTTTCGATGGAAAGGCGATGAATGGACCCCAAATCGAATGGGCGATAAATTCATTCCTGAAATCATAATTTGGGATGAAATATGCACAGTATCGTTGAAAATATTACAAACATTTCTCGAGTGGTTGTTAAACAAAAACACAAAAGTCGTCATGTGCGGTGATCACGGCCAACCACCACCATTTGTCGGTGCATCCCCACATGAATGGCTAAAGGGTTTTGTAGACTATTATGAAGAAATTACCGCTGATTATAGAGCACTTGATGAACAATTACGCGAGTTCAAAGAACTAATTAGAATACAGCCGGATAAAATCCAATGTGAAATAGCGCGTGAAATAATTTCAGAAACTCCCATGAATAATTTTTGGGAAGCGTGGAACCAAACGATTTGATAATTGCAAGTAGAAAAATAGTCAGAGACACACTTCAGATGAAGTTATTTGAATTGCATAAAGAAACATTTTCAGCACTTCCAGTACCGTTGTGTTATAGGCCTTCGGATACACGAAAACAGAATATAGAAGTTGATATTCCAGGCCCAAAATCCGAAGTTTTTCAAAAACAAATTCTCGTATTAAATGATATTGTGCTGGTTGATATCAGCGTCGTTAAAGATGCATTGCGTGCTAATAAATCCCCATGGACGTTAGGTTACGCAGCAACAATACACTCTTCACAGGGATTGACTATTTCGGATACAATTGTTTGGATGGTGGATAATCACATCGAATGGTCGAATTTAGTCTATCTTGCAGTATCCAGAGTACGAAGAATAAATCAACTTCGAAGAGTTGTCCTGGATGGTAATGACACCACAATGGATGATGCTATCATCGTTGATGTTAAAATTATCGATAAAAAAATATCCGGTTACAAACAACAAGACAAAAAAAAACAACGAGAATTTGATATTGATGCTGAATTAATAATTACGCTGAAGCAGCAACAAAATAATCACTGCGCGAGTTGCAATTGTATAATGCGTTGGCAGTATTCGGATAAAGATCCTCGCCAATTTACCGTAGACAGAAAGAATAGCAGCATTGGTCATATCAGAGATAACGTTATGCTGACTTGTCTTGAGTGCAACAGACGAATGGGTGCTAGTTAAGACCACGCGGTGGTAATTGAGTATCCTCGGGAATTACCTGTAGTTGTTGTCGAATAAATCCTCGCTGAGGAGCAGTTGAATCCAGCTTATAGATTGCTGGTCTACCAGTTGATCGTGTTATACTAGATATTTTATGTACGGTGACACTCCAAATAGGATCAGTAGCTCTTTTTTTACCACCCTCAAGCTCTCCTGGTTCGTATAAATACCTTACAGTGACATTACTACCAAGAATTTGTTCTCGGAAATCTTTTTGTGGTTGTACGGGTATATACTTCTTTTTAATAGCGTTGCTAGGTTTCATGTTGATTGTTCTAGTAATCTCATTATTGATTGCGGTAACTACACCTGGTAATCTCTTAACCCATTCACGGGATCTTTTATCCTGAATAAACTCCTTCGCGTATTGATATCCAAATAACCGCTCAGCAAGAGTCCAATTAAATCGTTCAACAATTGCCTGATCGCGATGTAACGCAGTATGTCCTCGTGGTAACGTGGTATTATGATGTTTCATCGTTGTTAAAACAGCACCTTGAAATTCCTTGCCAGGATCAACTTGTAACAGATTTGGCCAGCGTAGTGGGCCTCGTTGATAAATCTTTTCAAATGCAGAAGCAACTTCAGGTGATGATTTTGTTTTTAGCGGTTCTTCTTGTTTGTACCGACTCGCAACGTCAACTACGGTTAGCGCGTATTTGTAACCGTTGTCATGTGGTAAAAACAATAAATCAGCTTGATGAACTTCATTAGGTCCGGTAACATCAAAATGCGAGAAATTGATTTGTTTAGGACGCGGTAGATAAATTTGCCATATAGTCTGTTTGGATAACCAATTAGCCGCAGTGGCCTTTTTCACTTTTGCGGCACTTGCGAGTTTACTGATTGCTGCTTTACCCTTCCAGTATCCTCTCGGAGAAAAATAAATAGATTCCATATTATTAATTACCAGCGCCCATCATCAATTTGCCTTTCATAGCTGATTTTACCAACCACGAAGCCAACTTTTCTTTAAAAGATTTATCAGGAATAGTATTTAACGCATGAATTAATTTCACATCCGCGAGATGCCTGTTTTGCAGATTACTACTTTTATATGCAACATCATGAGCATGACACGCCTTATCAATGGCGTTTATCGGATACTCGCCGGGTCGGGGTTGATTTTGATCATCAAGTCTGATATCTAATCGTGTTCCGGGGCCACAATAGCTATATCCTGGAAGGTGCTTTTCTCCGGGGTACTTTGCCCATGGGGTTCCAGGGAGCTTTGCCAATCTGGCTGTGATATCACCTCCTCGTTTTTTTTTAAAACATCTCCGAATTGTAAAATCTTTGATTTTGTAGAAACAAATCTAAATTTTTTTATACCACATGTTGCACATCTAACAGTTAGTGCTGATCTGTTATTTTTAGTTGTAACCGTCGTCACATCATTTGTGTTAGTACGCGTTTTACACTTCACACAATATAGATCCATAATTTATGTATAGAGATATGAATATAATTGATTTTTCAGCGACTAAAACAAGAAAACCAGTTAAGCATCATGCAGCGCTACCAAACTCTATCCGCGCAATTATAATCGGACCATCTGGATCAGGCAAGACGCAATTGCTGCTCAATTTAATAATGACATGGATGAAGTGGGATAAGTTGTATTTAATTGCCCCTAGCGTAGATGATCAACGATGTTATGAAGTGTTAAAGGATTTTAACGAGAACGCATCAGAAATTATGGGTGAGAACACCATTGATTTTATAACTGATATTGACGAGGCACCATCCGTGGATGACCTTGATGGCAACATTAGCAATTTAGTCGTATACGACGATGTGATGTTAGACAATCAAAACAAAACAGCTAGGATCTTTTCCAGAGGCAGGCATAAAGACACTGACGTGATATATGTCACTCAACGATACACTCAGATTCCAAAAGTGATCAGAGATAACTGTAATATTCTTGCTGTGTTTAAAGGCTTTGATACACATACGCTACGAAATATTTGGCAGACATGGTGTTCTGATATGGACTTCAATCAATTTAAAAATTTCTTTAGTAACGCTCAGTCAACCCCGCATGGATTTATAACAATAAATTTACATGATCCTCGGACACGATATCGTAACGGACTGGATCAAATATTTGGTTGAAATCATTTATTATTTTTGTTACCAGAACTGAAAGTTCCAGCAGCAGAGAGGGAGAACGACAACATAGTTGTGACCAAAATTGATTAAAAATCGTAAAGTCTCCGTTTGCTAAATGGAGACTTATTTTTTTGGGTTAAATAAGATTTCGTACGAAGGCTTATTTTGTCTAAAAAGGTTGTAGGGTTCACCCTCTCTGCTGCTATACCAAAAGCATACATTAGAAAAGATGAGCGTAATATCTTTTAATGTATCTAGCTTAGTGAAGTTATAGTATGCACTTAATTATTGTTTATATTTATATTCGTCCCCGAAAATTAAATATCAAATATTTAAAAATCCTAATTTATAATTGTAATGATCATATAGGTTTATCCATAAGTTTCATTTAACTAGACTGAGGTTTGTCTTATTAAACCAAGTCAATCGAAATCAAAAGTGGGAACATGTCTTGTATTGTCCAGGTATCAGATAATGCTTGCTGAGGTGTCTGGTATGTAATACATAATTCCGCTTTTAAAAGCCAATCAAAACGGACCGTTAGTTTAGGTGACCCTAGTACCTTGTAATTGGAAATCAATTCATAATTATGTAGGATGTACGATGAAACTCAAGTACAACTATTGTTTGAACACAGTTTTATCCATCCTTCAAAAAATTAGACGTAATATGAAGCTGCAAGGTGAGGACACTAAAATTGTAACGGCCTTGAGAGGTTTTAGATTGAATATTGTGTATTTAAACAAAAAAAAACTAGTAGTAACATCGGCATTCACCTGATGAATGTCTTGGACGAAAGCCAGATTCGTTGGGTTTTAACAGTTCCTGCCATATGGGATGAATTTGCCAAACAGTTCATGAGAGAGGCAGCAGATGGGATAAAAAAGAGATAAAATACTTGATAAAATAGCGTTAGAGTCCAAAAAGTATATCAGATATGAATATTACAATACCTGTTGCAAAATAGTGATGTCGTCAAAACATAAAGTCCATCCAATATAAATGAATAATCGAAGCCTTAAAGAAGTATAGCAGATGCAATTGAACTAAAAGGTCCCGATAGTACAATCGATAAAATATTAACCTCCCTTGTTACGAATACCTAAGAACTGAAAAAGCTTGAATACAAGAGAATGATAAATCTCTAGATATAATAACACTCATACACACATGTCAATGTATTACTTTATACTAGCTAATTAACATGATATTATAAATGTTTCGTTCTTATCGTCTGAGCGCTTATTTAAGATACATGGTAAATACAATCTGCATAACAAAGCAACTTAGGATTACTTTTCTAACTGCATGAAATGTATGGCTCCACAGTAATTTCGACATTTAGATAATACAATGAAACCTAATATATTTTGGGATTTATTTTCAAATGTTGCTTTACGTTTTAATAGTGTCATTAACACATTGTAAAATGAGTTGTGTATGTTCATGGTATATTGCTTACGTCGCAAATCTGATATTAATAGCCAAGCACTCTGTCGTACAGGCTGGAATTCCCAGTAATCAGCTTACTCTGAAGTATTAAGTCTTTATTAACATGCTCTAGCTCTGGACGTCGCTTATGTTAGCGTCCCAAGATGATGATGGAGCAGGTGCATTACATTCAAGTGCAAAGTATGTTCTCATAGGTGCTGTAGGTAAGTTTCGTTTTCAGTTTAATTAGTTAAGGGTTGCGTAGAAGGATACTATAATGATGCCGTGTGTTCTTTATATTAAGGAGGTCAATACACCCAATTTATTTGCTGAGCAGAAGGAAGGCTGAACCCTACAAAATGTGTGCAACCCTTATTTTGCTAAAATAATAGTTATTTTTGTAATTCATCGATTTGGGATAGAATACTCTGGCAAATATCGAATGTCTTGCGTTGTCACGAATACGAAGAATACATCATCTTCTGCGAGTTCACATTGATTTCAACGATGAAAAAGATATAATTGATGTGACAAATGATACCATGATAAGAAAATAAAATCTCGCCGGGTATAAACAACAAGACAAAATCCATAACAGAGAATATGACCTACATGTCGAATTTATTTAAGCGCTAAAACAACAACAAGATAAAAATTGTGCTAGCTGTAATTGTATTATGACGTTGTCAGGAAAATCTACCAAACAATTTACCGCAGATAGAAAAGATAATAGTTGCGGACATACTCGAGATAATGTAGCATTCACAAGTCTGGAATGCAATCGAAATCATAGCATTAATTAAGATAAGTTGGTGGTAATTGAGTGTCATCTGGGATAACTTGCAATTGTTCACGGGTAAAACTTCGTTGTGGTGCAGTTGGTTCTAATCTATATAATGTTGGTCAGTTTTTAAATGTTAGAGCACTAAACATTGTATGTGAGGTGATAGATACTCCATATCGGATCAGTTGATCTTATTCTACCACCTTCAAGTTCACCTGGTTCATATAAATATCTCACTGTGACATTCCTAGGCAGTATCTGCGACGAAACATCATTTTTGGGCACATTTAAATATTTTTTCATTATTGCGGTAGCCGGTTTTATATTTATCTTCCTGGTAACCTGGTTGCGTTCATACTGACACTACCTCTGGCAGTCGTTTGACCCATTCACGAGATCGTTTATCATCGATGAATTATTGCGCGAATTGATAATGAAATAATTTATCTGCGAGTTATGTTAAACCTCTCAACAATTGCCTGATCACGATGGACAGCGATGTGTACTTGTGGTATTGTGATGTTATGTTGCTTCATCGTTGATGATACTTCAAATTGAAATTCTTTACCGGCATCAACCTGAGGAAGTTTTAGCCATCACAGAGGACCTCGATGATAAATCCATTTGTGCGCAGAGGCAACTTCAGAAGAAGTCTTCGTTGATAACGGTTCAGAATTGTTGTATCTACTTGCAACATCAACTACCGTTAACGCGTATTTTGAAATATGTTTTGTGAAGGTATCATCTGGCAGAAATAATATATTTGTCTGATGAACCTCATTTTTATATTAACATCAAATGACGCATATAGTACTTTTGTTGGACGCGGTAGATAAATTTGCCATATTGCTTGTCGGGATAACCAATCAGCTGCTGTTTAATTTGTAACCTTTACCGATTTGCCTTTCCAGTATCCAGTTGGAGAATAATACATTGACTCCATATAAAATACCGGAAGCCATCATTCATTTACCTTTCATCGCAGATTTTATTATCCAAGATGTTAATTTTTCTTTGAAATATTTATCCTTAATTGAATCCAACACGTGAATCAATCTTATATCTGCGAGATGACGCAGTTCAAGATAATTACTTCAATATGCGATATCATGAACAAGACAGGCTTCATCGATAGCATTTATCGGATATTCGCCAGGTTGAGGTTGATCTTGGTCATCAAGTCTAATATCTAATCGAGTTCACGGTCCACAATAACTATATCCTGGCACATGTTTTTCTCCTTGATATTTCGTCCATGGTGCCAATGGAAGATTTGCTAACTTGGAGGCGATATCACCTCCCTTTCTTATAACAAATCTAAATTTTTTTATTCCACACTGTGAACACTTATCACTGATTGCTTCTCTGTTATTTTTCGTTAAGTCAGTCGTTGGTGTGCGTGTCCTGCATTTCACACAATATAAATCCATCATATTAGTTATGATATATCTAATGGAGATTACATATTTTTCAGCGCTGAAGAAACAACAGCGAGTTAAACATTATGTTATGTTACCAAATTCAAATTGAATGATTATCACTGGTCCATCGGGAAGTGTTAAAACACAGTTGTTACTTAATCTCGTAATGAATTGGATGAAGTGGGATAAACTATATTTTTAGCGCGGAGTGTAGATAATCAGCATTGCTATCAAGTGTTCAAAGCTTATAACGAGAGCGCCTCGGAGATAACCGGGAAGAAGATCATCGAGTTTATTACCAATATTGATGAAGCGCCTAACATCGATAATATCGATTCCATTGTTAACAATCTAGTTGTCTACAATGATACGATGTTAGATAAACAAACAAAAACCTGCCAGTATATTTTCCAGGGTGCGACAAAAAAACACTGACTTGATATATGTCACTCAATGATTCACTCAAGTACCTAAAGAAATCCGAGACAACTGTAATATTCTCGCGCTCTTTAACGGAGTTGACACCCATACGTTATTAAATATTCATAAAACCTGGTGCTGCCTTTGTCAAATTCAAAAATTTCTTTACCCGGGCGTTGAGGGTGTACTTTCAAGGAGCAGCGCGGAGCTAAGACGTCTTGCCATTTTTGCATTTCTGGGATACCACGGGGTATGTATTTGGAAGGCCCCACTTACTGCAACAAGGGTTCTGCTTCTCTGTGTTGTTTGGCTCGGTACGTTTGTCGAATAGTCGCCAAGAACCGTTTTAAGTCTGCCGTGTCGTTCACGATGGTATGAGCTAAACACATCTGGTCGTGATGGTTATTAATTGGAAGCTGACTCTCTTTTGTGCTGCATTGGGCGTCCATCATAAACACCTAGTCGCGTCATGTATCTTGGAGAAGAGTAACGTGGATCATGAACAGTGTCGCCGATCTATCGGTGGTTTGAAAGTATCGTTAGACTGTTGCATCTGTTGAATATTGGCGATGACTTTGAAAGGTGTCAATTCTGCTGCGCTGCTAAACTCGATCCAAACGGAAGATTTCAACTGTCCATATGAATGAACAGTCGTAAGTAGTCGTCAAATTTTCTTGGCATTGCTAGTTCAGTTGTGTTAGCAAAGAATCCCACACCTCGGTAATGATCCCCTCTGCATTCTACAAAAGGACAGTTGGACTTGAAATCGTTTGCTGTTTTCACTTTTTTGATCTAACTGGTGAACTTTACTTGGACGTCTGTTTTTCAAAATTAAATCATGTAATTATCTGGTCAGAAATTCATTACAGTAAGAATACAATTTCTGCATCATGTAATAGTTTCTTCACACGAATATCAAACAACTGGAATGCTGATTATTGTCATTGACATAGCTTAGGTATGAACATTGATCATCTACCCTAACCCGAGTCAATGTGATATCATACAAAATTTTCACTGGACATTCGTGTTAAAAAATTGATGTCTGAGAAAATATTCAATTGAATCAGAAGGAAGTTTCGCTTTAATTTGCAATCTGTAAAAACAAAACTACTTTCAAATGCTAATGGTAATATCACTGTATTTGAGATTTTGAACAACAAAGAAAAGGTGTAACAACGCAGTCAGAGTGAACGAAATTATTTCTTCTTCTTTATCTTTAAACAATATGCACTAAAATTAAATTAAAAAAAAATAATACATACTTTCAATTGATAACTTGTTAAACGATCTCCAGTATTTTGAGCCCTTCTGAGTAAAAACTGGAATTAATCAAATCGTCAAATGATTTAAATATTAAATTGTTGCCCATTTGAGCTCATCTATGTATTGATCTGACAGCTTCTCGCATCCATCAGCATTGAATAAGTCTCAGTATAACCACTGAGTAATATGACATGTACTTGGTGCAGATTAGTGTACATCTTCTTGATCCATACTTTTTAATATAAGAAAAAATATATCAATGTGTTCTTTTTTAAACTAATGTCATTTTCAACATGTGCATAACCGTAAACTCGGAGATAAATAGAAAGAGTTATCTTTATTAATTGTATCAGTAGTTTTTTTAATTATATATATATATATATATATATATATATATATATATATATATATATATATATGTGTGTGTGTGTGTGTGTGTGTGTGTGTGTGTGTGTGTGTGTGTAGCCATCGGATAAGCTTGAACTATCCATACATATGTCCGGTTACTGTCTGCTGCCTTAAGAGGAAGTAAATAGCAATCTTTGCTGGTCAAATGTAAGTGCCCATCACCTATTCATAGTGATGGTCATGGAATCTGGCGTATTCGTACTTCTTCTGATCTTCTGCAGAACTAGTAGGAAATATCGCCATGAAGTATTATTCGTTTATGTCCTTCCTAACTGCTGCAGTACGATAATGTCTTTCAACTAGGTATACTGGTGCATAAGTGTTACCATTTGATCTAGGGCATAATCATCAAATAAGTATTCTAAGCTTCCTCCTGCATTTATTTCTATCTAGGGACACAATCGCAACAAATTACTACATTTAGTTAATATATGTTACGACAATTATTCCATTTCTTATTTGAGGTGATAAGTATGCTATAGTTAGGAATTGATGATTGAATAAACCTTGTGATCAATGATTGGGCGTCCTATCTCCCCTTGGAAACAAGCTTCTATCTCCATACTATTTGAAGCGAATGATGCAATAGTTATACATTAAAGTGTACCCGTGACTTGAACCCGTGGCTGCATGCAGTATGTAATGTCTTATGAACCGTAAGGGCAGAAAGCTAATAGAAGCAGCTGTTCTGTTCAGCTGTTTTCGACATGGTGTTAAAACTCAACAAAATCACAGTTACCTAATGTTAATGGTAGGAGGAGGTTCTGAAATTGTATTTTGAAACGTAATGGGTTTGTTTTATACAATTAGGATATTGTCTTTGGTATAGATGTTTACCGACAAGTTCATTAGCAGACGATGGTATGCTCATTTTACCTGTCCGATCGACACGCATGTAGTTCTCTTATGTTCTGAAATTCATTATTTTTTATGTTTTAAATACAAAACCCTCCTACCGCCCACTCTAATAATGAAATTATTGCTCCCTAGGTACATTTAATTTATTGTTCTCGATGACATCGAATACAAGCTTAATTCGACAAGGATCACTGAAAACCTTACGATTTAGCGCATACACGGCCTCTATATGAATATCGATGGAAATGATGTGAATTTACATTTGTTAAAAATCTTCTTATATCAGGTCATGCGGTTGCTGAATACAGAGCTCGCGGACATGACATAAATTCGTAAAAGTAACAGCAGTGTTAAATCAACAGTAGTAATTGGATTTGTACAAGTCATACCAGTATTGAAGCAACAGTAGTATGTACAGAAATGGACATTTACTTATTTCATTTTACAGCGTCTGGCTCCTTCTTTGGCAGCTAAAACTGTTATATATTAATGACCACAAACTTTGCTAAGTAGAAAGTATTATATAGGAATTTAATTTTTCACTGGTATGAATTTAACATTTCAGTTCATCCGAATTACGTTCATATATGACTATCGTGTACATCACATTGTTTCAAATATGTGAAATAGGCATATCGATTTGAAACGGGATGGGCACGTCGTTCTGATAGGTCGCCAACATGCCACCTGATATTTCAGTAAATAATAAAGGTTCGTGTTCCTGTTTGTTTTAATGATTACATGTGAATGTCACAGACAAGTTGCTGAATATTATGTCCCCACATATACTAGTCGATATTGTTCCGACTAACATTGGACACAAGGAATGCTCTCCCCTAACCTTCTCAACCGGGAATGTTTTACTCCAATCTTCTAAATTTGACTCATGGATTTGAGATTTTAATGGTCAACTAAATCTTAACATGGTTACAATAATAAGACTTTCCATCGATGCATACTTAATTGTATGAAACGAAATGAAACACGTGTAATTTTTTTTTTGTACGTTCTTTCATACTGATCATGTACATAACCTTCATCCCGGTTGAGATTAATCTCGTTTATCTGAGATTTTTTTTTGACCCAGACAGGAAAAAACTGATCGATCAAGGCAAGTGCCACGGACATGCCTATTACCTAAGAGGAGCTACTTTGGAATCTTGATTAGCGATTTGTAAGTATTAATCATATATTTATAATAATAGGCATACATTTAGACATTATATTTCTTCACCGTACGTATCAATATGAATTGTTAAGCCAAAAACTCATTCGGCGATTTGATTATTGCAAAGTGAATGTTCTTTACATAAAGCAGCAGAGAGGGTGAATCCTACAACGTTTTTAGACAAAATTTGATTGAAATCCTAAAACGAGCCGTCTTATAATCTTATTTTAACCAAAAAAAAGGTGAACCCTACAACGTTTTCAGACAAAAAATTGATTGAAATCTCCCTACGAAATCATTTTAACTAAAAAAATGAAAACGATTTTTTAATTAATTTTGGTCGCAACTTGTTGTCATCCACCCTCTCTGCTGCTTAGTGATTTCATCACTGGGTTAACAAAAAATAATAAATGATTTTAACCGAATATTTGATCCAGTCCGATACGATATCGTGTCCGAGGATCATGTAGATTTATTGTTGCGAATCCGTGCGGAGTCGACTGAGCATAACTAAAGAAATCTCGAAATTGATTGAAGTCCATATCAGAACACCATGTCTGCCAAATATTTCGTAGCGTATGAGTATCAACTCCGTTGAATACAGACAATAAATTACAGTTATCTCTGATGACTTTTGGAACCTGAGTGTAGCGTTGAGTGACATATATCACGTCAGTGTTTTTATGCCTGCCTCTGGAAAAGATCCTAGCAGGATTCTTTTGTTTATCCAACATTATATCGTCGTATACGACTAAATTGTTAATATCTCCATCAATATCATCAATGCTCGGTGCTTCATCGATATCAGTTATAAAATCAATAATACCCTCTCCGGATTTTTCTACCGCGCTGTCGTTAAAATCTTTTAGCACTTCATAACATCGTTGATCATCTACGCTAGGGGCAATTAAATACAACTTATCCCACTTCATCCATCTCATTATTAAATTGAGCAACAATTGCGTTTTACCGGATCCAGATGGCCCGATTATAATCATCCGGATAGAGTTTGGTAGCGCAGCATGATGCTTAATTGGTTCTCTTGTTTTCGTCGCTGAAAAATCAATTATATCCATATTTCTATACATAAATTATGGATCTATATTGTGTGAAGTGTAAAACGCGTACTGGCACAGATGATGTGACGACGATTACAACTAAAAATAACCGATCAGCGCTTTCTGGTAAATGCGTGCAATGTGGTACAAAGAAATTTAGATTTGTGTCTATGAAATCTGATTTTAAAAAAAACGAGGAGGTGATATCGCAGCCAAATTAGCAAAACTCCCTGGAACCCCATGGGCAAAGTACCCCGGAGAAAAGCACCTTCCAGGATATAGCTACTGTGGACCGGGAACCAGACTTGATATCAGACTCAATAATCAAAATCAACCCAACCCCGGTGAAGAACCAATAAACGCCATTGATAAGGCCTGTCACCTTCATGATGTTGCTTATAAAAGCAGCAATCTGCAACACAGGCATCTAGCAGATGTGAAATTAATTCATGCGTTAAATGCTATTCCTGATAAATCCTTCAAAGAAAAATTGTCTTCATTTTTGATAAAATCGGCTATGAAAAGTAAATTGATGTTAGGTGCTGGTAATTAATAATATGGAATCAATTTATTATTCTCCGAGGGGATACTGGAGGGGTAACGCTGCAATCAATAAACTCGCTAGTGCTGCAAAAGTGAAAAAAACCACTGCGGCTCATTGGTTATCCAAACAGGCACTATGGCAAATTTATCTACCACCGCCTAAACAAATTCAATTCTCGCATTTTGATGTGACCGCTCCTAATGAAGTTCATCAGGCTGATATATTATTTCTGCCACATGATCGTGGTTACAAATATGCGTTAACCGTAGTTGATGTTGCGAGTCGATACAAAGAAGCAGAACCGCTGAAAACAAAATCAGCCACTGAAGTCGCTTCTGCATTTGAAAGGATTTATCGACGAGGTCCTCTGCGTTGGCCAAATCTGTTACAAGTTGATCCTGGCAAGGAATTTCAGGGTGCAGTGTTATCTACAATGAAACATCATAATGTCACCATACGACGAGGGCATACTGCGCTACATCGCGATCAGGCCATTGTAGAACGATTTAATCGGACGATTGCTGAGCGGTTATTTGGATATCAATACGCAAAAGAATTCATTCAAGAAAAGCGATCCAGTGAATGGGTTAAAAGATTACCATCTGTGATTACTGCACTGAATAACGAGATTACTAGAACAATCAACATGAAACCTATCAACGCGATTAAAAAGAAGTCAATACCCGTACAACCACAAAAAGATTTCAAAGAACCAATTCTTGGTAGTAGTGTCATTGTGAGGTACTTATACGAACCAGGAGAGCTTGAAGGGGGTAGAAAAAGGGCTACTGATCCTATTTGGAGCGTCACTACGCATAAGATATCTAGTATAACACGATCAACTGGTAGACCTCCAGTCTATAAACTGGATTCAACAGCCCCTCAGCGGGGTTTTACTCGACAACAACTACAAGTGATTCCCGAGGATACTCAATTGCCACCGCATGGTCTTAACTAGCACCATTGCGTCTATTGCACTCAAGACAAGTCAACATCACATTATTTCTGACATGACCGAGATTGTTATTTTTTCTGTCTACGGTGAATTGGCGAGGATCCTTATCCGAATACTGCCAACGCATTATACAATTGCAACTCGCGCAGTGATTATTCTGTTGTTTCTTCAAAGTGATTATTAATTTAGCATCAATATCAAATTCTCGTTGTTTTTTTTTGTCCTGTTGTTTGTAACCGGAGAGTTTTTTATTAATGATGCTAACATCAATATCACTTATTGTTGTGTCATTATCATCACCAATGATTTCATCATCGAGGACAATTCTTCGAAGTTGATTTATGTTTCGTACTCTGGATACTGCGAGATAGACTAAATTTGACCATTCGATGTGATTATCTACCATCCAGACAATTGTATCCGATATAGTCAATCCCTGTGAAGAGTGTATTGTTGCTGCGTATCCTAGCGTCCACGGGGATTTATTAGCACGCAATGCATCTTCAACGACATTGATATCAACCAGCACAATATCATTTAATACCAGAATTTGTTTTTCATTCTGTCCTGGAATATCAACTTCAATATTCTGTTTTCGTGTATCCGATGGCCTATAACAAAGGGGTACTGGAAGCGTTGCAAATTTTTCTTTATGCAATTCAAATAACTTCATCTGAAGTGTATCCCTGACTATTTTTCTACTTGCAATGATTAAATCGTTTGGTCTCCACGCTTCCCAGAAATCATTCATTGGGGTTTCTGAAATCACTTCACGCGCTATTTCGCATTGGATTCTATCCGGTTGTAATCTAATTAGCGCTTTGAACTCGCGTAATCGTTCATCAAGTGATCTATAATCAGTGGTGATTTCTTCATAGTAGTCTACAAAACCCTTTAGCCATTCATGTGGAGATGCACCGACAAATGGTGGTGGTTGGCCGTGATCCCCGCACATGACGACTTTTGTGTTTTTGTTTAACAACCACTCAAGAAATGTTTTTAATACATCTAATGACACTGTGCATATTTCATCCCAAATTATGATTTCAGGAATGAATTTATCACCCATTCGATCAGGAGTCCATTTGTCACCCTTCCATCGAAAAAAACTGTGATAAGTGCAAGCATTTACCCCTCGTTGTATCATCTCTCTGGCGAGTCTGTGAGTCGGTGTTAGCACAATCATGTTAGTAGAAATACAAGTATTTCCACCACCACGAAATAATTCAATTGCACGAGTTGTCTTTCCTGACCCACCACAACCGTTTAAATAAACTGTCTTATATCTACATACTGGATCAGATACCGGTGGTGCATTAGAAAATTCTGATTGAATTTCAATACGGTTACAACAAAGATATTTATCATCCATGGCAACGTCTGCGGATTCACAATACTCATGTAGCATCTCCTTTTTAAATCGCCAACGCCCCCAATTTTCTTCGGGATCTGTGAATGCCGCTACAGCTGATTTGTACTTATTGTGTATATACATCGAATCAGTGGCTACTCTAACCGCGGTATTAGGAAATCTATTTATCATCGAAAATAGATTAATGCAAGCATATGCTAACATTGAACTTCTCAAATGTGTGTACTGGGAATTATATCCATCACAGTAGGTAACAACCGTACCTAATTTCTCACCATTGGATAGAAAAGCATCCTTACGGGATACAAGTTTTCCCTGTTTCATTAAATCCGCTACAATAAAATCGTATTCAGCGACATCTATGATCAACCGCGAAGAGTATTTTGCGTTATCGTATCGTCCACCCTGGGTAAATTTACCGATTATTCTTCTTCCGAGATCTTTTGCTTGTTCTTTTTTAATTTCAAATAACTTCTTAGACCAATTTATTATTTCTTCTTCACTGAAATCTGGAAACTGTTTTCGTAGTTCGTTGATTATTCTATCTAGATTGGGTTGTGGTAGCCAAACTTCTTTCTGAGCTCGATAGCATATAATAGCATCGGAAACAATCAACGATATTAGCATACCACAATCAATCATATATCTCAATAGCACTATTGGCATCCAGTGTTTTTCAGATAGGTGTCTACCGAGCCAAACATAACTACACGGATGTAACCCTGTAGCTAATTCAAATGATATCACACGAGCGAATCCGGTTAAATCAAAATCAGGTAATGGTCCATTAATCGCAACACGAGTCATTTCATGCGTGGGGTGTCCAAATCGTTTGAAGTACTCAGCGCATTCCCCATACCCGAGAAAACTTCCGGGATAACACGCGGATATATCAATTGAAATCATACCATCACGTGAGTATTTCGTATTCCACAGTCCTCCATGACCGAATTCGACGCAACTCAATTTAACAACCTCGAGAAAATCACTTCGTGTTGGACGCCATGAGTTTTTTTCTCTTGCGAAGTGAGCTACCACTGATGGAATAGTAAAACTATCCGTGAGTAGTTTTTCATGGGAATTCTGCGGTGAAAAATCACTAGCGATTTTTCTCATTCTGTTATCTAATTCTTCAATGCGATATAATTCACCATTTGGTTTTACAAATTGATCGAATTCTTCATCACTTCTAAGTAACCACACTGACACAGGATCATCCTTACACAACGCATGAATAGCATCGAATAATTTCTCTTCATAGAAAACATCCCCGACGAACTCCTTAGGGATATATTTCACGGTTCGTTCTCGTGGAAATATTGTTACCGCAGGTGTCCACGCGTGTTTGTTATGATCAATAATCTGTATTGGTGCTCCATTTTTGTTATATTTCGGTTCGTATAAAACCTCTCCGGTTATCGTCATAACGGTTATTGGGAATCGTAATGATGTTTCTAATTTAGCTATATCAGAAATCTTTGCACCATGCTGTTTCACTGTCAGTTCCCACTCGGTTATTTTCCTACGTCGCAGATCAGTTAGTTTATTTCCTCGGGATGCATTTGTGAAGTGTTCTATTATTCGTTCTGCTACACAATTAAGCCCTGACGAATATTTCATAGGAGCTAGTTTTGCGATATCAGGTTTATCATTTAACGGATATATCCCATAAACCATTGCTGTTACGGGATAAGATCTTTCGTAGTATGGTTTATCAATGCCGGTTAGAATCCCTGGTTTGGAATCTCTACTCACAATGACAGCTTTTTTATTCTTGAGGATTGGTTCAAATTTATCCTTAATAATCCATTTGCCTTCGACTTCGATAATGAATTTGATTCGGAAAAAATGCCGTTTTTCCCCAACACGTGAAATTATCACTGCTGCTTTTTCATCATTCATGGTAGCATCAACAACACCATCAATTCGAAATGTTGACCAACAATAAGATGCTCCATCACGCTTAAATTCATTAAAACAGTCTCTGATTTTACTAATCATGGCTTTATCAAGAATTGTATTCTTTGGTGTATTAGAAGCTATATCGAGATTGAATTGAGCATCTTTCCAGGGGTAATCTCTCTTGGATGTTTTTGAAATCCGAAGGATTTTGGGTTTATCGAGATTAAATCTAGGATTGATTTTGTTACGTTTTTTGGGTCTATCGAGATTAAATCTAGGATTGATTTTTAATAATCTCTTAAACTCTTTCATGTTTCCGTCTATTGGACGTTTTTTGGTTTTTTTTGGTCTATCGAGATTAAATCTAGGATTGATTTTTAATAATCTCTTAAACTCTTTCATGTTTCCGTCTATTGGACGTTTGTTACGTTTTTTGGGTTTATCGAGATTAAATCTAGGATTGATTTTTAATAATCTCTTAAACTCTTTCATGTTTCCGTCTATTGGACGTTTGTTACGTTTTTTGGGTTTATCGAGATTAAATCTAGGATTGATTTTTAATAATCTCTTAAACTCCTTATCAGCATTTTTCGAAGGCGTTCTCCCTAATTCCTTCATGCTATAATTAAAACAAGCATTTAAATGAAAGATTTTTATATAATGAATCACTGCAAGTGGCTTATGATTGGATCAGTAATCCCGTGTAACAAATCATGCAGAAATGAGTTCTGTGGGTATCATATGCAAAGCTTTCGTCGTGGAAGCCTTGGTCCGTTACCGTGCATACGATGTGGGGTTGGGGTTAGGGGGAAATCACGGTTGTGTTTGAATTGCGGTGGTAAGCGATACAGGGAATTGAAGCGTTATTATGATAAAAGAATAAAAAATGGACAATCAATCAGAAATTTTGACCCTGAAAAAGTCCCTGACACTGACACTGTCACTGACAAAATCATAAGAACCCCTCAAGACTACATCGAAAGATTCATCATTAAACCAAACAATGAATTAGACAAACAATAGTATTATGTATACGAATGAACCAAGAATTCAGACAGCATCCCTTGATTTTAAATTATGAAGCATCCAGTGATGGTACTGTCAGACACTGCATTTTGAAGAAAACGGTCGGTTTTGTGACTAATCAAGGGTATTTGATGTTTAGCGCTGGAAAGAAGAAATATCACAATCATCGTTTCATATTTGAATGTTTTAATGGATTGATCGAGGATGGTCTTGTTATCGATCACAAGGATTCTAATCGAAAGAACAATTCATTATCAAATCTGCAAGCTATCACACAGAGTGAGAATTCCAAACGAGGAAGGACTGGCACTTGTTCAAAAAAAGCGAAACCCGTAAAATCTTTGAATACAATAACTAACGAAGAAAAAATATTTCAATCAATATATGAAGCCGGCAAGTATTTCAATATTTGTGGATCCTCAGTACGAAAAGTTGCAGAGGGGATTTATCGATCGGCTATTTCAAAAAGGACGGGACAAAAAATTCAATTTAGTTATGTCTAATGCGTCATATTTTTCATTTAGAAATATATCATTATTATAGAATAATGAATTCTGAAAACATGAATAGCATCATATCCGAGATTTCAAAATTGAAAGGTTGGGATATTGAACTATCAGATGGGTTAAATCCTGATCAAATCATGTCTGATTTTCAGGACATAGAATACGGAGTTAGCACTAACAAGTATATGCTACCAAAGAAGTATGCGCTCATCAAAAGAATTCAGAATTCTATTAAGGACTCTCTCGCATTTTCCAGTGACGTAAGTGTGTTCGCTCCGTTGTATACCATCGTAGAACGAATACGAAAAGAATTGGGGTACGAATACGAATTGAAAAAGGAGGTTAATTCTAAAGTTAGAAACCTACGAGCGTTAATTCAAGAAAATGAACAATTTTGATTGACCAACCATTTATCATTATTTGATTGACCAACCATTTATCATTATTTGATTGTGACCGTCCCTCATAGAGATTTTAATTTTTTTTTAGCATTTTTTGATCAAAACTGTTGAAATCAGTGAATAAAAAATTGATGGCTGGTTCGGATTGATCACTTCCACGATGGTGTTAGGTTGGATTGAAAAATTGTTTTACAATTGAAAAATTGTTTCTGATTTCAAATAATGGTCAATGAAGCATTAACAACCCGATTGGCTCGTGAACGACTGGATGCAATCAGGAGATTTGTACCAATTCGTGACTCTGTACGGAATAAACTACAACAACGACAGAGTCTTCAGACTGATTTTGCTATGGGATCCGAAGAATTGTTTAAACCAGTAACCACAGCAACGAAAGGGATAGAGCGTGCTATACTGGGAGATGTTCCCGAGACGGGAAAATCTGTTATTGGTGAACTTGAAAAAATAGCAGCGAAAACTGAACAAACTGAACAAACAAAACAAATGGAATCAAAAGAAATAGTAGATGATTTACGCGTGATATTTAACGAGGCGGGTTTAGCAGCAATCATTGAGACTAAACTAGCAAAAATTCCTGCGCTTGTTGTTACGACTTATGAAAACAGGAAAAATTTGTTGAAACCAGAACATCATAACTTTGTTAGAGATATAACTCACTGGGCTGATATATTCTACAAAATCAAAACTGAAAAAACAGGTAGAATTAAGAAGAAGGGTAACGCATCATACATTGGATATATCAATGAGGTGGGCGAAGTGTATAATCAATACGAAGAGTTTAAACAACAACAAAAACCGCAAAAATTGCGAGGAAAGCGACAGCAACCTGCAAAGAAAGTAGTCTACTCTCCTAAAAAACAACAACTACCACCTGATGATAATCTTCTTGATTATTTATTACAAGAAGCCGATTTAGAAAAACAGGATGAAGCAACTGGTTATAGCGGAAGTGGATTGCAAGATTCCAGTGGAAACTCTTCGAGGGAAAATCCAAGGATTGGAAACTCAAAGAGTGGAAATCTAAAGATTTCATGTCCTGGTAGTGTTATCAATGATATATCACGATTAGAAGTTCTTGTAGGAGGTTTCCGAGCTGGAAATAACTCACCGGAAATAATTAATGAAGCAGCTGATATCTGTAGACGTTTATTTCAAGGCGGTATCATGGATATCAAAACATATCGAGATTTCATTGACGAGTTAGCGGAAAGTGGGTATCACAGTGATTAAATAAAAACGCTAGCGTTTCCAATTGAAAAATGGTTTCTGATTTCAAATAATGATCATACACTACAATCATGATAAACCAACCCCCGTCTACGTAGTTAATTCACGGTTTCCGGTTTATAGAGCATACTACGGAGATGGTTTAGGCAATACCATTGCAGGGTTATTTGCGAGAATGGCTCCAAAAGTGATGCCGTTGGCTAAACAACTAGGAATGAAAGCAATTGAAGTTATTCGTGATAAGGGTATTAGTGCTGTTGGAGATTTTGCTGGAAAAGCGTTTTCAACTGCGAAGAATAAAATAACATCATTAGTGAAATCACGGATGAAATCCAAAGGATTTTCAAAGAAACCGTTACCGTCTACAGCGGAAATGCCTGCAAGTGTTAGTAGAATTATAAATAACGCAGTAGACGAAAAATTAGCGTCGATGGTAAATCAAGGGGACCAAAGCAATATTGCAAATATGATAGCAGGAAGCGGCTTTAAAAAACTACGTCGATGAAAATCGTTTACGATGAAAATCCGTAGGATTTTACGATTTAGACTCTGATAAATAGAATAAAATGTTCAAAAAATCACATGATCCGGCGTTTGATATAGACGCCCCAGTTGGCAAGGATGATTCTGTACGCGATTATCAATATTACGCCTATCATGCCATAGACTCAAATAGTCGAGCAAGAATTGAACTTCAAGTCCATGATACCAGTAAATACTTTTTGCCCTGTGAAGCGTTTATTGAAGTAGAAGGAGAACTTGTAACAGCTGATGATACTCCTGCTGTACCAGCACCGTATCCAGATGGTACTCAAGTCGGTTTTGTCAATAATGGTATTATGGCGTTATTTGAGAGTGCTAGATATCTCATTGATGGAAAAGAAATTGAGTCCATAGATCGTGATGTTGATATGGCTACAACAATAATCGGGTTAGCGAGATATTCTGATGATTATACAAGATCAGCAGGACCCTCTATGATGTTTGCAAAAGATGCTAAGAATACCGCTGGTGGAAATCCATTTGTTGTAAGACAACCAAAAAAACGTGATAATAGTGATTCTGGTATCGAGAATATGATTATAAACAACGACGTTAATTTCAATCTAGGAGCTGCAACACGAAACTCAATGTTGGAGGGAACGCGTAGATTATTTTCATGTGCGATTCCACTGCATCATATTTTTGGATTCTGTAGAAACGTCAGAAAAGTTATCTACGGGGCGAAGCATACAGTATCGCTTGTACGAAAGAGTGATGATAATGATGCAATCTGGAGGATTCCAGCAGATGCTGCAAATCCCAATGCTGATGCCGGTAAAGTCAATTTAACAAAAATATCATTGTGGATGCCAGTGTTGACTCCAGCAATCACTGCAGAAGAACGATTACTATCATTTATGGACCAAGGAGGAAAATCGTTGTTGAGTTGGTTAACCGTGAGTACAGATGTTAAACAATCAAATATCAACGGTTTATTCACTTGGAACCTAGCATCAAAACAAGGTGTTGCTGCGCCACGTCATATATTTATTGCGTTACAAGATAACGCACGAGTTGGCAATCAAGAACGAAGCCATATGATATTTGATCAATTAGGTGTGAAAGACGTCTCACTGAGAATAAACGGCCAGCAGGAACCATCCGAGGATATACAACTTAATTACACAGAAAATCATATTGCACGAGTTTATCATCGTCTGTTGTCATTTATGGCACGTGATCAAAATGTCGATACTGGTTTGCAAATATCACAATATGATTTTAAAAATCTGTATCCGATCTATTACTTCTCACTGGAACATCTCGATTTGACAAGACAGTCCGTCGTTGATATACACTTTAGAGCTAATGTGACTCGTCCTGTTGGTGTTGGTGCTATTGCTAATTATAGAGCGGTTGCTGTCATTCTCAGCGACAAATCAATGCTACTTGAAGGTGTTGGTGGAAGAATGAGAGTGGTAGATGCACCAGTAGAAAACATGTAATTGAAATTGTAAACGATTTAGAATCAATCTATTATGTATAATGTCATATAGTGTTATTAGTGTTACGTTAACTCCCGGTCAATTAAAAAAATTGCAATCGGAATCAGCTAAAAAATGTGGAACCACAATCACGTTGAAACCTAATCAAATGACTGGTGGTGCAAATAAATTATCGCTGACAACTCGTCAGGTGAAACATTTCAATGATGCACTTGCAGCCAAAAAAGGTGTTCAGATTACTCTTTCTGCGGCTGCTATCAAAAATATGATTAAAACAGGCGGTATATTTCCGTTGTTAGCTGCGATTCCAGCATTGATTGCAGCAGCAGCCCCAGCGGTGGCTAAAGCGGCAGCGTTAGGAGCCGTTGGTACTGCAGCAGGAATGGCACTAAAGAAAGCAACTGGGAAAGGATATAAAAAAAAGGGACGATCCGTTCACGGATTGGGTCTAAGACTACCAGGAACCCCGTATTCGTGGTACAGCGGAAAGGGTCTAAGACTACCAGGAACGATTTATTAATTCAGGAATCGAAGATTCCCATGTCCAATTTTGATTTAATGGATGCGGCTAAAAAACTCGCGATTAAAAACTTCAGAGGTGTCTTTATGAAAGATCAATTACCACATCAACCAAACAGCGTTGAAACAGGTATTATTAATCTCGATAACAGCACCGGACCTGGAACTCACTGGGTTGCATACGCTATTGATCCACGTGGGATTGTCTATTTTGATTCATATGGATTAGCCCCGCCAAAAGAGTTTATGCGGTATATAAAAACCCTTCCAATGAAGACTTGGTATTCTACGCTACCAACACAAACGATGATTGACCCACCAATATGTGGCAGCGAAGTATTAAATGTCCTTGACGCTATTTCTAACTCCTTGAGTAACCCAAGCGGAAAACCACCACATGTTGTCGTTAATGAATACACTAGCAATCGCTGGCAACGACGAAGTCGTCAAAAACGATTTTAGAGAGAGAAAGAGTTTTACAATAACATGATTGATATTTGGGGGAGATCTTTGAAACCCAAACCCGATGGCACTGCAACCCCTGATTCTATCAAGGATATAACAAAAAAAATTAAAGATGAAATAGCTGAGACGTTAAATTTAACAAGTGTTGACCCGAACGAAATAGTTGTATTTCAGGACAAACAGGGTAAATTGAAATCCAGTGATGTGTCATTGAATGACATTTTGATACGGCAGCGCGACGCCGCTGAAAACTCTATTGCGCTGTATTCCAACGACGGACTACTTAAACCAGGCGCACTTGTGTCTACGATCACAGACGCGATTGCCACCCACAACAAGATGATTACCGACAACGACAACAGGATTACCACCCAAGACAACAAGATTACCACCCACGGCCGTGAGCTGGATGATCATATACGAGGTTATAATAATTTTCGCAAAAATGTCATACATAAATTCTTTGGAACACCGCTTGTGGTTGGCATGACTCTCACTGAAATTAAAGACTTGTTGAATTCATTCTTCGCTAACAAGGAAGCTGGAAGGATGATGACTGCTTCAGAATTCAAGGCAAATTATCTCGAGATTTCTAAACTAATAGAAGATCAAAAACCCACTAACGACATTGTTGGTAGATTCTTTGGAACCCCACCTGTGGCAGACTCGACTCTCGCTGAAATCAGTGAGTTTATCGGCAAGCACACTCACAATGCCTACATCGCTAATAATTTCTTTGGTGTCCCGGTTACATCTACAATGACTCTCAAAGATATTAATATGTTTATGGTGAGACAAACAACACTTAATACCATCGTGGATAAATTTTTAGGGAGAACACCTGTGTCTGAAACCACATCGTTGACAGGTCCAACCCTCGCTGAAGTTAAAAAAGCTATTGACGAACAAAAGCTCACAAATGAAATGGTTAATAAGTTCTTTGAGGGCAGTAGCCTCCAAGATATCACGACGAAATTTTCTAACATCGACAACCATATTAAAACCCAAGCACTGATTAGAATCAACGAACTTCTGGTTTCATTCTTTTCTGACAGGTGGGGGGGACAATAGATCCTGCCAGAATCAGTGTAAATTATCTCAATATTTCCAACGATCTTCTTGAACTAAAAGAAAACTTTGAAAAGATAAAAATTCCGCACAAAAAACCTAAAAATATCGTGTATACGGTCAAACATATAATCGAGGATTGGATAAGAGACCAATCTCCTAGAATTACCATCGATCTCTTGTGGGATGAGGGGGAAGTGAAGGTTGATGGTATCTATAGGTTAACGTGGGCCTCTATCGATCAATTTAATATGATCATGAACAATAGAACCTACTCTGGTGGAGTCGCGACGTTAATTATCGAGACTGGCATAACACCAGAATTTTACTTCGTCGCGGTTGATAGCTCCACCATTAGATCAAAAATAGCCTTGTGCATAGAACTCGTAGATCATTTTTCCGGCTGAAGTACTAGCAATTCCCGCTAACGATGACAAATAATTGAAAACACTAGCGGGTTTAAAATAACAACAATGACTTTGTCATCGACGCAATGTCGCTATGATCAGGTCAGAGAATTTCAGAATAGACTCAAAACCCTCACTGAGGAGTATCAAATAAAAATAAAAAAATACCGACGAAGAATCACCGCAATTGATGTTATTATGTACTCGGTGTCAAGCGTTCTCGCTGGCGCCGGAATAATACTTGCATCGGTTACAATGATTGCCCCGGTCGTAGTTCCAATTTGCATTTCTGCGGTGGCTACAATCGGGGGTATATCAACCGGGATAGCAAAAAAGATATCATCATGCAGCCAGAGTAAACTGCAGAATTACTTACTTCAATTTCATATTGCATCAACCGCATATTCGCAATTATCATTGATGATATCGTCGTCACTCGATAATACGGTTATATCAGATAGTGAATTCTCAGCGATGGTCAGTATTTTTGATTCCGCGATATCGAAATTAGAGCGACAACATGAATATAATGACAACACCGATGGAATCAGAAAACACGAACCCAAAAAACAAAATGATCTCAATAATATCAACATTACCAGATTGTGAATTCTCAGTGATGGTCAGTATTTATGATTCCTCGATACCAAAATTAGAAATAAATCATGAGTATAATGACGACACAGATGGAATTACTTCAACGAGTAGTGGAGAACACGAACCCAGTACAAACGAGTATGATATCAATAACATCTACGAAACCCGAGTTTAGTGTGAATTTCCCCTCTCCGGTTCCTGTGAGCGAAATCGCGCTAGCAAAACTACGAATGTATCACAGTTGGCCTAATATCAGATCGGTAGCATTTGGTAGTCAACAACCCAATAATTCACTGGTGTTCTCGTATAAGAATAAAGACGATGGTACCCCAGACTGGAATGTTGTTTCGATACCAACAGGGTCATACCAAATAGAACAAATCAATAATGAATTCGCGCGTAGAATAAAATCGATTACTGGAACAGAATCGAAAATCGCTATAACAGTTCATGAGCCGACGCTATCATCCGCAATTGAAATAAGCACAGAAGGATACGTCGTAGATATCTATCAAAGTTCTATTAGAACCGTACTAGGATGGCCTGAAAAACCACCTGAAAAATCCACCACCGACTTAACCACGGATGTACAATCATATCATGAAATCAATCCCAGTTATCAAGATAATTTATCTGATATAAGAAAAGGAAGAATCGCCGATAGATTTATATTCACCAACAAAGACACATTGCAATGGGATTTTATCATTAAAAGAACAACCGACTCATCTGTTACTATTTCATTTACGCTAACTGACGTCCGTGGTTATTTTAATGAGATTAAACAATTATATGACACACAACTAGAACAACTACGGAAAACAAGATCGCAAAAACACGTTGAAATAATAAATCAGCTTATATCGGACATGAAATATATCTATGAACTAATTATTCAAACAATAATTAATGACAACAGCGACAATAAACAACGATTCCTAACCGATTACAATATCACAGAAGACAACCTGCGTAATTTCAAGTTTCCGAAATACAACGCTGATGAATTAGCAAAAATTGTTAAAACCGATATCAAAGCACTACAAAAATCAGACTCAACTGTCCTCCTCAAACATAATAATGATCCAGATGGTGGTGGTAGGCATATCGCTCCGTTCAACGTGAATATTTCAACGTTGATTGCACTTAATTTAGTGTGTGATGTTATCGAAGGAAGCTATCAGATTAATCTCGAACGATCAAATCAAGCTCAGCAAGGATATATTCTTTATTCATTTGCACCAACAGCTCCTCCAGGATTCCTAATTATTGAAAACCCAATTAATCCTGTCTATATGCGATGTCATAATAATTCATTAACCAGAATTAATTTCAAACTCACCGACCAGTCAAATAATCTGATTGATTTACAAGAAGAGGTGTTAGCGATTAGTCTGTTTGTGAAATCATAAATGATTTTCATCCTAAAGACTGGATCAAATATTCGGTTAAAATCATTTTATTATTTTTATTAACCCAGTGATGAAATCACTAAGCAGCAGAGAGGGTGGATGACAACAAGTTGCGACCAAAATTAATTAAAAAATCGTTTTCATTTTTATAGTTAAAATGATTTCGTAGGGAGATTTCAATCAATTTTTTGTCTGAAAACGTTGTAGGGTTCACCTTTTTTTTGGTTAAAATAAGATTATAAGACGGCTCGTTTTAGGATTTCAATCAAATTTTGTCTAAAAACGTTGTAGGATTCACCCTCTCTGCTGCTCATAACATTCACGTGGCTTTATCTTCCACCAATAGACATGGCGTATACGTGGCTTTTTGTTATTATAATAGTCATGGCGTCTATGTGGCATTATCTCATACTAATAGCCATGGCGTATACGTGGCTTTATATTATACTAATAGCCATGGCATATACGTGGCTTTATATTATACTAATAGCCATGGCATATACGTGGCTTTATATTATACTAATAGTCATGGCATATACGTGGCTTTATATTATACTAATAGTCATGGCGTATACGTGGCTTTATATTATACTAATAGTCATGGCGTATACGTGGCTTTATATTATACTAATAGTCATGGCATATACGTGGCTTTATATTATACTAATAGTCATGGCGTATACGTGGCTTTATATTATACTAATAGTCATGGCGTATACGTGGCTTTATATTATACTTATAGTCATGGCGGCTACATGGCGTTACCTTCAACAAATAGTCACGGCGGCTATGTGGTTGCATTTGGTTTAGTGTATGATGTACATTTGTATGATGTACACTTAATTACTTTTTTTTTATAAAGTCTCAATAATGGTCTCGTTATTTGGACATAACAAACATTCCAGTGGTAAACAATTTACTACAATGCATTATACTAATTATTTTTGTTGTGCAAGCAGTGAACTAAATGTAGCTAAGGTATAATATGAAATTATTGGACTTCTTACATGGTCATGATGATGTACTTAAAAGATAAGTCAAGAAAAATACCATATAACTCAACAGGTTTAAATATACATGATAGGTTATCAGGATACAACAATAAACGTGTATAGCAAGGCGTCTATCGGGTTTATTTAAAAATTGACTGATAACATACCAGTTGCTGGATCAGCAAACCAACAACATAGTTATAACTAATATAAACTATATTTGCAATACTAGTTCAATTCGTGTAAACCAGAGAAAAGAGAACTGTGGACTCTTTTGGCACTTAACTTATCTTTCTTATTTACTTTGTCCGAGTCATATTTCATTTAAATGAATGACATTTACTAAGAAATGCACACCATATGGTTTACTTTGCCTGCATGTAACTAATTTGTATGCAGTCACTATAGTGGAAGAATGCGTAGAAATCCATTTCATTACAAATGTTGCTTTCTATGTGTATCATACCTTCTTGAACAAGTACCTTTATTCTTAAACAGTTGATTTCCTTCCTATTTATATCTCAAAGACGAGCTTATGTGTATCATGTTATTACATAAATACTTCAAGCACTCACTGTTTCAGGTGCCACTTCTTTGACTGCGACATATCCAATTATCATGAAGTATATACCTTAATATCTTGTCTTACTAATTGTATTTTGCATTTCATTTTAAAGACTCTCAATCAAACTAGGGTCATTATGCCCAAGAACAGATCAAAACAGTATTCGAAGCTATAAGATTCCAACGTGGTCTTGAGTACACATATCTAAAGGAATGCACTTTATGTTTAATATCAATTAGCAAGATAACTTGATAATCCGCACATTGGTGATTATGTCATATTGTCAAGCTCCTCTGATGACTTGAAGCGAGTGGATATGCGCTTTTATTATGTAGTGTCAGGAACAGTTGTTTTGGATACAGTGAAGATTATTGATTCAATCTTAATTTCTTAATTTCTTAATTACATCACATATGTAAGTTTATGTTAAATATCAGCAGTCAAAACAAACTCCTTAAAGGAAATATTAATTGCAAATGTCATAGATTTGTTTCCATATCACACTACGTTTGTGCTTCTGTTTACAATTTAGTTATTTGCATTCATTCTGTTTCTCTTGACGGTGTTCTGAGTGTCATCATTATTTTGTTTTGAAACACAACACTCATACCGCCCACTTTATAATTAAATGATCTTTACCTAAGTATATTTCATTTATATTTCTTGATTACACCAAATTGAAGTTTATTTCTAATAGGATCACCTTAAGCCTTACGATTTTGCAGAATAACACTATATTACAGGTTCTTAGGGCATACAAGGCCTCACACCGCCTCTATATAAATATAACGACATTACATTTCATAGAGTAGGTGTACGCCTTTGTTTTATGTGCAGACTTGCGTCTCTTAAATATAACATTACATTAGGAGACGAACGAAATTCTTCTCGAATGAATCAGGACTTAATTTTTTGGAAGAATTGCTGATCGTTGATAAAGGCTCACATATGTTGTTTATAGAGTCACTAGTATTTGAGCTAACTTTTCATTTCGTGTGTGTGTGTGTTTAATGGAGTGTTAACTGGTATAATTGATGTCATGGATAGTACTTTTTGTGGTGTAAGAAAGATTATATTTTGTGAAATTTTATCTCATCTTACTCTCTGAACAAATAGTGGACGTTTGGAGTGTGTGTGTGTAAATTTCTAAATCTTCATGTCTATATTTTGCTTATTGCTATACATCCTCTATATCCGTTTTCATTTTATGTCATCTACCTAATTCAAGTAGTGCGTATTCAGGTAAGCCACGTGCAACACTGTTACTTAGTAGCCATATATTGATGTCAGCCATTTCAGACACTGTTGTCACGTTTCGTCTGTCTCCAGTATCGTGACGCCGCGCATGTCAAATTCCTCTTATCAATTTACTGCCCCAACATATTAAACTCCGCATGCCGCTACCATTTTACCATGGAACTCCCATTGTCCCTTATTCGCCGCCTCTAATTACTAAAGTGATTTATTGTTGTAAAATCTAACTGCTTCACACTGTAGTT
The DNA here is from genome assembly GCA_029339505.1 of Unio delphinus. Classification (NCBI taxonomy): domain Eukaryota; kingdom Metazoa; phylum Mollusca; class Bivalvia; order Unionida; family Unionidae; genus Unio; species Unio delphinus. The sequence continues at coordinate 4,232,318 of JAQISU010000131.1, forward strand.
TTGACAATTCCAATATTTGATTTGAGTACAAATATACAGGAGATATCTACGTAATATTGCTATTAGTCAGCGGGATAGAGTGATAACACGTCGTTACCTGTCAATAGGGCTACGATCAAACTTGTCTGGTGACTACATTTTTATGGTGTATTTCATTTGCATACCAACCTTGAGAATTCATATTAGTTACGGGCGTTTTTTCTGTGCGGCAAATATCAGTTTATTGGATACATCCTAAATTTAACAGTATAGACCATTGATTCAATCATTTGTTTATTTATTAATTGGGTTAGATTATATAGTTCTTCATTAAGTCTCATTATCGATCTCATTATTTGGACATAACAAACATTTCATTGGTTAACAATTTACTACAATGCATTGAGCTAAATGATGCAATATATAAAAGGGAAAATACATACATGTTGAAATAGTGATTGATCAATTTATTAATTAAGGAATAAATACATAAAATGCATTCAGACTCTTTTCTAATGATGACAAGAATATGTTTTTTTTCAAATGAAATTGCATACCCAAACTGGGCAGATTAGCATAATATATCATGATGCCAAATTCAAGTGTACAGAACATGACGTGCAGATCCTTTTCCAAGAAATAATAATGAAGGAATAATGTTTTCCGGATGATTAATGATAAATATAGTATCAAAGTCTAAAGGACGCCAATGCACAAGTACAGATGTGTACAATTAACTCCACCTGTTAGACAAATGTTGTATGTTTGAGATACCATTTTGCATTGTACGATAAGACCTTCCTTGATGTAATGTGTGTGCATGTCGAGGTAATTAATTGAGGGATTTATTGATTTTGAGTGGTTAGCTCACCGCCGCCATATCAGCCAGGGTTTGAATACTTCACTTTTAACCAATAACTTAAACCTGTAAACACATGTGTATTTATTCACCCTGATTACTTGACATGTACAATTTCAAATGTATATGCGATCTAAATATGTTTAATCCTTGTTCTTGATTTGTTTTATTTCTATGTGATGGATGGATTTTTATCTTTATTCTTCTGCTGTTCTTTCTCATAATTTTCCCTTGCCTTTTTACACAAAAAAAACTATTGTTCGTACGTTAACAATGATAAAATGTATCGTTACTCTTTTAACTAAAATTCGTTTCTCTTAATATAGAGGATCCTCTAGTGGACATTCTGGAGCTTAATGTCCCAGATATCTCCGCTTTAATCTCGAGGTGAGTTAGTCTTGAATTGCTAGAGAAATGTTGTTGGTGGTCTAGTTTCGAGCGATTTGCTACAAAATATTTGATGGTGGCTGGTTCCTATTCACAACTTGTATGTAGAGCTTGAAGATTTTTATATTCGGGTGTATCGCCGCGAGTTGGGAGTGGTGTGATTACGATTGCGGATTTTTAAATCTAAAACTAAGGTAAACGTATTGCGAACAGAATTTAATCATTTTGATCGTCAGGTAACGACCATACTCTTTTAACCAGAAGCAAAGCGGCAACATGATGTGTCGTCTTATACCGTGTGAGAACATGTGTAAGAAATTCAGAAGAAGGAATGATGAATATATATCAGCACCATCCACAGTCGCCAAGACAAAGAGAGTCAAGACCAGCCAAAACATGTCTTTTGCAGAACTCTCTATATGATTTTCACATTTACCTGGCTCACAATATGACTTCCTTAAATGTTACAATATTTACAAACATTATTACTGTAACGTTTAAACAGTCAACGTTAAAATTATCAGACGAGAAGGCGACTATATGTATCAGTGACTTACTAGATTTAAAACCAGAAGAGTTGCCAGACTGAATATAAACTTCGCTGCGACTGTTGGAGTCTATTCTCCTGGTGCCACAACCAAAAAAGGGATACCAATACAAACAAGTATACATATCTCTAGAAAGGTATTAACACCGAACACATTTACGAAACGAAGGTTATGATTTTTTGATCATGTTGAATAATTGGTACGAAAAACTAGGTCATTGAGTACGTACTACCTCAAGTGTTTGAGCACTGCATCATTTGTGCTCAACGGCGTGACTCGGAGAAGATGATATTAGGCTCATATCGAAGCAGAACGTTATAAGCTTGGACCAACTTATCCTATGATGTGAAATCATTGTGTGCATTGTCAGTGGAGCACAACATAATTATGGTCATTATAAATGGATAACGTCATACCAAATGTAAAGTTAAAGGACTGACAAATAAATATAACTCAGGTGAGCATAGACATTGTGACAAGCTCAGACGCAAGGCCAGGATCAAGTCTTTCATGGCAAGAATCTACATTACCGTGAGCATAGTCTTCGGTTTGTAACCTATTTCCTTTTTCAGTATACATTATCATACGTGTGGGTACTATATAAATGGAGAGGGTTTTTTGTTTATTTTCGAATCGACGAAAAGGCATTAACATAGACTATGTTTAAATTCAAGTGAAACGCAAACAACAAAAGTATGTGAATGATGCAGATATGTTGACGATCTTGAAAAATGTCAACGTGCCAATCATAAATCCGAGTAATAAATACTAATATTCACTAATGCCATTGATTGTTGTGACTGGGAGGAAGCAAATGAAAACGTTTGAAACAGATCACCAAGTGCTTTTTAAGAGAACTGATTTCACAAGAAGATACGTCAGGCTTTAGATTTTAAGCAACATGTCTTGTCGTGTGTGTGTGTGTGTTTGCTTGAGAAAGTAAGAATGTGAGGTAAAATTAGTTTGTTCTTTTCAAAATAAAATAAGCAAAAAGAAACGAATAATGACGACGTCGGCGAAATCTGTCTTAAATGTTCTTAATGATTGTCTGACGTGTCACGTATTGCAATTTAATTTACCACTCAGTGAATTAGTGAGAAGCAACAAAATGGAGACACATTTATCAGGCATTTGATACAAGCATGCTTATGCAACTGGCTTTGGCATACTCGAACCATTTTAGTATGAAGCTGAAAACAAATTAAAAAGGCTACTACTTCACTATATAAGGCAATCAATACAAGAATAATTAACATACTCGGTATATGTTACACACTGTGATTCAACTTTCCAAGTCAAACGAACGCAGGTAACAACTATTTGTTTTGTGACATTTGTATGTTTTCCAAATTAGCAAGGTAATTGCATTGCCATCCAACGCAATACGGTCAACAACCTCCTACTCGATAGGAAATGGACAAAGGAGCTGAATTTCCCAACCAAGAGTTTTAAAATTGCACAAAGCCTGACAGTCATTTTTTTCATTACTGAAAATCACGAAACAAAGTCAGAGCCTATGAAAACGTTAAAGTTAGTAGAAATAAAACCAGTGGAAATATTTTATGCAATAACATACTTTCCAATGAATTGACATAATACCACGTCTCGTGAAAGCAAAGAATGAGCCTGCCATTGCAGTATCGGATGTGCTCCAAAATAAACGAAACCTCAAAGTGTAGTGTATGAAATCAACTGTTTGGATGGTAGTAGAAACAAAAGAGAGAAATGTTAAATGCATGAGATTGTTTCCCATATCAAGAAACAAAACCCATTTGTGACTAAGGCTTTTTATCAAACTTGACGACATACTGGCTTTTGTATGAAGGTACGAAGACATTGAATTAACCGCTATAGCAATTCTAATAGTCACTATATTCAAAAAGTCGCTATACTATTCGAAAAGTCACTTCAAGCTTTTCATCTATTGACCCTTCAGAGGCACACAAACAAGATTTGTAACTAATCATTTGCATTTACCATTGTCAAATGAGATTATTATGGATGCGTGTGCCAACAACACATGTGTTTTGCCACATCAAAATGACCTGAACCATGTAATTGAAAAACGAAGTGAAATCGGTACATACATTGGTATAAATTATATTCAAGGATCAAGCTATAGTGACCGAGGAAACACTCATTAAACATATGCAAGACCACTTGGAGAAAATAATCCCGGCGTAGTAGCAGTAGTCCTTGCCGAATTGAAAATATATGACTTGATAATTCCAGCAAGCATATTATATGCTTGATATATCATAGATACCATTTCAGCCATTAAAAATGATAGGTTGGAGAAAACACTGGTCAAAACCATGAACTCTGATAAAATAGCTTGTTCTCCAAAGAAAGCGTGACCGTGGAACCAACATTTTGAAAACCTATTCTATCGCAACATACTATATATGTGTACCAAGAAGTTGGACGACAACGAGGACATGGTTTAAGAGATGTTTTGTACTAGGCCCTTCGTACAGCACCACCAATCTTGAAATTTAACTTCACCCGAAGATAGTGTACTTTCAATATCTTTTTTGGAGCAAGGAATATAAGTTTTCTAAGCATGTCTCATTATTAATCAAAATCAAAACGAAGCGTTGCTGAAGGAAGATGAAAATAATTTGTCCGTATAATGCAAGATCTCTTGAGACTCAGCGACATAACTTATTACTCCTTTGGAAGGCATACATATGCAAGGTCAAGGTAGAGAGTGATATCGTAAACAATTCAGATCTCAATTTCATTTACTTAATTTACGATCACCATTTAAACTGTTGATAGTATTAAGACTGTTCCATTATATACCATACTGTGTTTACCGCGCCTTTCATAATGTTGTTGATGCATTAATACAAGTTGGTAGATTTTTATCCGCTCTTACAATTGCGGTTGATATCACGAGACGAATAGAAGATACATTAATCTGAATAACAGTTACCTGTATATGCAGATCGAATGTTATAAAAGTAAACATACTTGCGCATGTAGCCAGATGGCCCGAAGACTGGTATTGGATACATCGGTCCTCAACACAAAAGTTTTGTTCAATTATGGAAACTTTAGAATTGGTTCACTTACCAATTTACTTTTTAAAGAGTTAAATGCTTTGTCATGGGACATACCACAGGAAACTTAATTTGGCCGCCTGATCGGCTCCGAGGTGTTCAACTTGATCTCGTGTTGCATCAATCGAGTACTGCCTTGTTTGTCAGTAAACACGACCGGGTATTGGAGAACAACCTCCAAGAGCTGCGTACGCTGACTCTTGGATACATGCGGGCATACCTTTGATATGAACTGTACCTTCCTAGCCTCTGTCAACGTTAATCAGTGGGTATTGTATATGCTGGTGACGAATTCCGATTTATCTCATGATCTATCCAATATCGCCGCTAGGCATACTACTTAAATATCTTGGACATATCTTCTATATCAATGATATTGTCCATATTGCCTTTTACCTGTTTGAAATTGTATGGACTTTTCCATTTGACTAGCGGATTGTTTGAATTCGTTGGTGTAAGCACCAAGGTTTGATTGCCTACATAAACATTTTTACTCCGCGTTCGTCAGTGGTAGTTTTTCGCTTATTTCAGACTAGATTTCGCGAATTCGTCTTGCGCCATTTGACAAATATTATATAATCCCTCGCTTAAATTTACCACGTATTGACACGTGGTCTTGACTTCTTCCTTCGCGACCTCGTCTGACCGCAGTTCGCGTAGAATACGCATATGACCAAGAACTGTCCTACCGTACAATAGTTGAAATGGGGAAAAACATAAGCTCTCGTGAAGGACCTCACGATACGCAAACATAATTGTGTTTAGGTACTTATCCCAATGTTTAGGTCTTTCTGCACACATCCGTCGCAACGTTTGCTTCAACGTCCCGTTGAATTTATCTACCAACCCATTGCACATAGGGTGGTATGGTGCTGTGCGCAACTGTTTAAAGGGCAACAACCTACTAATTTATGCCATTAGATCTGAGGTGAACCTCTTCGGGCACTCCGACCAAGCTGAACATGTCTACGAATGCTACTTCTACAGGATCGGTTTGAATGGATGGCAAAGCTAAGTCTTCGGGTATCCAGTAGCGTAGTCTACCAATGTCACTACGTATCTACTGTCGATCCGAATTTAGAAATATAGGCCCAAAAATGTAAATGACCACTCTTTTAAACGGAGTATCTATCAATGACATCTAACTTAATTGTACTCCCGTTTCCGAACCCTTAGATATAATCTTCTGGCAAACAATGCACAAGCGACTACCCTCGTTTTATCACCATTGACACCAGGTAAATACAATTCTCTCAATACCCTATCCGTTGTTTTCGTCATACCTAAATGACGCGCCATATTCTTCTCGTGCGAGACCTTAAGTACATGTGACCTGAATTTCTGAAGAACCACTAGTTGCAAGAACTTCCTATCAAGGTAAGAGTCTTCCCGATACATTAAACGTTTCCGAAATAGACGTTTAGAGTAATCGCCGTTCTTAAAATTCGTGCCGATACCCGATAATTCTTTCATTGCGGATGCAGGTAGAAACGCGTCACATTCTTGCCCATTCTGAAATTCCATGCGTGAGATATCAGTAATGGCTTCATGTACGTTTACTTTATGTTAATTAATTCTCGTAGATTAGCTCCGTTTCACGACTACAGTAGTGCATCCTTTGTCTCGTAAAGCAGTAACTTCTTGTCCACTGACAGTGCAATTTGCAGTCTGTGCCCTTGTATTGGGGCAAATACACGTGCCGATCGATTGAATTGCATCGCTGTAAGCGAACTCGGCACGCACCACTGGCTCGGTGTATTGCATTATGATTTGCCTGATGGGAAACATCGATATTTCGATCTATCGACCGTCTGCCTTCAATCGGAGCGACTCTTTAGACTGGTCCCTTCCGCGTAGGACAGTTGATGGAGTTATGACCGTATTCCTTGCAAGTGAATCATTACTTGTCCTTACGACGTACATGTTTATCCATTAGGCTACCAGAATTATCTTGTTCCATGCTTTGTATCCTTGACCTGATTTCCACCTTTACTGTCTCGCGAGATAACATTATGATAACTTCCCGGAGCTTCAGGGAATAAATCTGCAATTGGGGCCATGCCATATATATTCGTGAAGGACTTTCCCTCAATAACAAATATAATTTATTAACAATAGTTGTCAAAAGTTGGTCTGTTCGCCCCCTCTGCTGAACTCGACCACCCATCCGCATATCGCTGCAAGTAACTCGACGAACTTGTGAATGTCTCGCCTCTCTCGGGTTTGCTATACTTAAACCTATTGCGAAAACCCTTGCTCAGTTAGCTCGTATTTTGTCAGAAGTGCGTCTTTCCAATCTAGGTAATTCAGCTAACTGGCCGCAGATCAACGCAAAAATACGTATAATGCATTACCATATAAAAATACATTAAGATTACGCGACCAATCTTCCTTTTTCCATTTTTGCACAGTGGCATAGCAAAAGTTTCAAAAATATATAGATAAATATCCATGCTATCTTTCTCGTCTTCAATTATGGGGTGGAGAGGCAACATTGGACCTCTCAAATTAAAGTCATGTTCTCCCTTCCTTTTAGTTTTTTGTAGCTCAGAATTTCTTTGATACTCGCTCTCCCTATTTCTTTCTGCTAACTAAAAAGCTTCTAATCTCACCTGTGTTCCCCTTTCTAACTTCGTAACCTCTACTTCGTTTAGCAGTTCTATATTTTGAAGCTTCTCTTTCTCCTTCTATCCTTTCCTTTTCAAACTGTTTTTCTTCCCATTCTCTAATTCTATTTTTTCCCTTTCAAATGCCATGTGTCGTTCGTTCCCCGGCTTAACTTTCGGTCTTCTTTTCTAAGTCTAGCTTGTCCCTTTCGAGTTCTTTCTCCTTTAACCTCTGATACCTTTCCCTTGCCTTTTCTTTACGAACGAAATTTCTAAAGGACTCCCCCGTCGTAGCCACAATCTTTTTTCCAATTCAAAAGTTTCTTTCATTGATAACAATTTAAAAACCGTGGTTTGACGAAATTAAAGTGCAGTATTATATATACCAAACACGTAATTACTATTTCAACGAACTGTATATTTACTTTTGTCGAAAGGCATCAAAAATGTGAAATTATTTTTTGAAATTAAAGTAATGTTTTGTGTCTACTTGAACTCACTGTCTTGTCAGGAGCGTCTGAAGCACACAAAAGAGCATACATATATAATGAAATCAGCAAGACGAATTCGCGAAATTTAGTAGGAAATACGGGAAATGCTACTACTGACGAACGCGGAGAAAAAATGTTTATGTAGGCAATCAAGTCTTGGTGCTTCCCTCAACGAAAATAAAAACAATCCGCTTGTCAAATGGAAAAGGCCATACGAATTCAAACAGGTAAAAGGCCATATGGACAATATCATTGATACAGAAGGTGTCCCACTTCTGACGCCATTGTAACAAGATAACCGCGTTGAAATTTTCCGATTCACAACATAACACTTCTGATTCTGACGATGATATAAATACAATGTTTAATAATCTATGACTTGATTGAACAATTAAAGTATGAATACGAACGTATATTATTTAATAACAATATTAGATTATTAACATAATAACTCACAACGGTAATAAGGAAAACTACAAACAAATTACTCTACAACAGACAACAAAAGGAGTGAATGGTTCAATGACTACACAATGGAAAGATTCATACAGTTTACTCAGCTAGCAAATGATGTAGAATGCTACTCATATAGTAAAATTAATTCACTCAAAGTGACATGATGCAAATGTGAAATCACACTTATATCTTTACAGTCCCTAAAAATGCAATGAGTTGTACGAACCCCATAACTGAGCCCACGGCTACAATATTACATGCACATAGATAAATTCCGTTGTCAGAAATATATTTGACTTTGATCAATGACTTCTTTAAGATATCTTTTGGGAGCCAGAATAAAGGCACTTGGCTTTCACTCACATTGCACGACATGACCAATAATGCCAAATAATAATAATAATAAACATCAGGTTTTGACAACTTCAGTGCATCTGATATAACATGCATATAATTTGAAATACATCAATCAAATCGATAAAAAATGTGTGTTGTGTATATCATTGAACATTAGATTTGTCGTCTCTATAGTGCACGACGAATATGAGTTGGATATAGATTCCTAACTGTTTGCATTGTGCAATTCTTCTAAAGTTCCCATTTTTCACATTTGGACGATATTCCGTTATCGCATCAAAAAATAATCGATTTATATATATATGAAATATATTTCGCACGAACGCTATATCCAATGCGTATTTGTATTTCTTTACAGATAAAACAATATGAAATATGGCAACTGCAAGCAACAGCGGGGGGGGGGGGGGTGTGAACAGACAACTTTTTGGTCGTTTTCTAGACTTCCTTATCGTTAAAAATTTATAGAAAGGTCGAATCGACAAAGTAAGGCTTCTCGTTAATATTTAATAAAAGGGTCGATTTGGTAAACTGAGGCTTCCTCGAAATCGTGAAAAAAGCGTCGACGAGGTGAACCAACGCTTGTTCGAAGACGCTATGGTCGTTGGAATTCACCCCCCTCTTCTCCTGCTATGGGTTAATAATTTTTTTTACGATGAAAATCACTACGATGAAAGTCCTTAGGATTTTACAAACAGACTAATTTGTAAAACCTCGCCGCGTAAATCAATCAGATTATTAGATTGGTCAGTGAGTTTAAAATTAATTCTCGTTAGTGAATCATTATGACATCGCATATATACTGGATTAGTTAGATCCTCAATAATTAGAAATCCTGGAGGAGCTGTTGGTGCAAATGAATATAAAATATATCCTTGCTGAGCTTGATTTGATCGCTCGAGATTTATTTGATAGCTGCCTTCGATAACATCACATACTAAATTCAATGCTATCACTGAGGTTATACTCACATTTTGAGGAGCGATATGCCTACCACTGCCGTGTGGGTCATTATCATACCGGAGAATTGTTGCTGTTTCCATTTGCTGAGTAAAGAAAAGTTTTCTTCAATAAGATCAGTAACAGATTTTTTAAGTTCATTTGCGTTATACCCAGGAAACTTGAAATCGGGTAAATGGACCTCTGTTATATAGTAGCTGGTTAGGAATTTTTCTTAATCCCCGTTGTCGTCATTAATTATCGCCTGAATTACTCGTTTGTTGATATATTCCATATCGGATACAAGTTGATTTAATATCTCAACATATTTTAATATCTCGGTAAGTGGCTTTGTTTTATCAGAGAGATGCTCCTGAAAGCTCCGTCGTAGTCGTTATAGTTGTGTTTTATACAATCGATTAATCTCACCGAAGTAATCAATGACGTGTTTTAGCGTAAATGAAATGGTAACGAATGATTCAAGGGTTTTCTCAAAAATAAAATCCCATTGCATGGTATTATTATCGGTAAATAAAAATCTATCTGTTACGTTTGCATTTTTTTATATCGGATAAATCATTTCGATATGATGGGTTGATTTCATGTTATGATTGTACATCCGTGATATAGTCAGATTTTTCGGGTTCGGGTAATTGATAAGCTGTCTGAGGTTTGATTTCAGGCCATCCCGGTATTGTTCTTATAGAACTCTGATATATATCTACGACATAACTAGGCGAGTTTATCTCAATCGCGGATGATAGCATTGGCTCGTGGACCGTTATAGCGTTTATCGATTCTGCTCCAGTAATGGATTTTATTCCACGCTGGAATTCAGAATTGATTTGTTCGATTTCGTATGACCCAGATGGTATCGAAACAACGTTCCAGTCTGGAGTTGCATCGGGTCTATTCTTATTTGCAAATACCAAGGAATTATTCGGTTGTTGACCGCCAAATGCTACCGACCTAATATTAGGCCAACTATGATATACTCGTAGTTTTGCTAACGCGATCTCCTTCACGGGAATCGGAGTGGGGAAATTCACACTAAATTCAGGATTCATTGAGGTTATTGAGATCATGCTGGTTTGTACTGGGTTTATGTTCTCTACTAATTGTTGAAGTAGTTCTTGCGGTGTTGTCATTGTTATTATATTAATGTTGTATTTCTAAGTTTGACATCGCGGAATCATAAATACTTACCATCGCTGAGAACTTACTATCTAATATAAGTGTATCATCGAGCGACCACGATACGATCGAGGACAATTGCGAGTACGCGGTTGATACAACATGAAATTTAATTATGTAATCTTGTAGTTTGCGTTGACTGCATGATGCTATTTTCTTTTGTTATTATCGAAATTATTCCCGCGATTGTTGTCGCCTCGGATATGCAAATTCCAACAGCTATCGGGGCAATCAATGTCACCGAGGAGAGTATAATTCCAGCTCCGGTGATTATACCACTCACCGAGTACAAGGTAACATCAACTGCGGTGATTATTCATCGGTATTTGTTTTATTTTTATTCGATACTCTTCAGTAAGTGCTTTGAATTTCATTGAAAATTCTCTGACCTGATCATAGCGATATTGAGATACCGAAGGTACCGTTGATGACGACAATTTATTTCCAAATCAGTTTCCGATTTCAATTTAATTGTTTACTCAAATCCGCTACGAATTCCACATACCATGATACCGAAACTATAACCAAATTTTTATCAGTGGATGCTATCGTGAACTGTTCGGTTGTATCCTTGTCGATGATCGTTGATATCATATTGTTGACCCAGATGAACTTGACGATTATATATTAAATTGAGTCGGTGTCACTAATATTAATCGATAAATACCTTTGACGGTTGCAGTAATATCTAATTTGTTGTTTGTAGGTGTCCACGCAAATGATCCGTGTTGAATCGTGTATACTACGTTGTTGGTTTTTGCATGAGGAATTTTTATTTTTTCAACGATTGTTATCATCCTCATTGCATCCTCCTTGATTGCCTCGATGGTGTTTCTTATCTCATCGATGGATTTTTTAATATCGGAAAGTTTTATAATAATTTTATCCAGCGTGGCTGAAATGAATTTCTCGATGAATATTTTTACGAAATGATGTAAACTTTTCAACGTGATCTGCATATTTGCTTTGAAGTGTTGCTAGTTCCAACATAGAACCGTTTATCCTTGTGAGCTTAGGTGTGATCACCGGTGGATTTCCAAGGAAATTTAATAACGGCTTGTCAGTATTGTTAATTCGTTCCAAGATAGTTGATACAAGTACACCCGGTTTGAGTTTACCCTGATTGGAAAACAACGCGATAGTGCATTCGATTACGCCGCTCTGTTTAACTAAAATATCATCCAAGGAAACATTTCTAGATTTCAATTTACCCTGACGATCTTGAAATACAACTATTTCATTGGGATCAACACTTGCTAGGTTCAACGTCTCAGCGATTACATCTTCGATTTTTTTTATATCACCGGTTGCAAATGTTTCATTGGTTGGTTTCTTCGACGGTAATAGAGATCGTCCCCAAATATCAATCATATTATTCTATATAATCTCTTTCTAAAATCTCTTCGTTGCAAAATCATCGATGCCGCCAGCGATTACTAGTGTATTCATTTACGACAACATGTGGTGGTTTTCCAGATGTTGAAATAGCGCCAAGGACATTTAATTTTTCGCTGCCACATATTGGCGGATCATTCATTTGTTGTGTTGGTAGCGTAGAATACGAACGCCCCACTTTGTGAAGAGTTTTTAAGCGGTTTATATAGCGGTTAAATTCCTTCGGCGGTGCTAATCCATATGAGTCGAAATAGACGATTGCACGTGGATCAATCGCGTATGCAACCCAGTGAGTTCCAGGTCCGGTGCTTTTGTCGAGATTAATAATACCGGTTTCAACGCTGTTTGGTTGTGTCGGCAACTGATCTTTCATATAGACACCCCTGAAGATTTGTATCGCCAATTTTTTAGCATCATCGATTAAATCAAAATTGGAAATCGGAACCAAAGGTTCCTCAGTCATGGACTCTACAACCAAAGGTTCCTCAGTAAAAAAATTCCTCAACTAGTAAACCGGTCCTAGTCTTAGACCCTTTCCGCTGTACCATGAATACGGGGTTCCTGGTAGTCTTAGACCCTTTCCCATTTTTATATCCTTTTCCAGCTGCTTTCTTTAGCGCCATTCCTGCCGCGGTACAAACGGCTCCTAACGCCGCCGCTTTAGCCACCGATGGGGCTGCTGCTGCAATCACTGCTGGTAATGCAGCTAACAATGGAAATATACCGCCGGTTTTTTCATATTGGCAATTGCAGCTGCAGAGAGAGCGATCTGAACGCCTTTTTTATTATCAAACACGTCATTGAAGTGTTTTATTTGACGAGTTGTCAGCGACAATTTATTAACTCCGCCAGTCATCTGGATGGATTTCAGCGTTATTGAGGTTCCACATTTTTTAGCAGATTCCGATTGCAATTTCTTGAGTTCACCGGGAGTTAACGCAACACTAATATGACTGTATGTCATTATACAATAACAGATTGATCCAATTGTTACATATTTTCCACTGGTGCATCAATTACTCTCATTCTTCCGCCAACACCTTCGAGTAGCATTGATTTGTCGCTGAGTATGATGGTAACCGCTCTATAGCCAACACCGCCAGGGGCTACACGAGCTCTAAAGTGTGTATCAACGACGGAATGTCTCGTTAAGTCAAGATGTTCCAGCGAAAAGTAATAGATAGGATACAGATTTTTAAAATACAACTGTGATATTTGCAGACCAGTATCAACATTTCGATCACGCGCCGTATATGACAACAACCGATGGTACACACGTGCTATTTGGTTGGTATTGCAATTCAGTTGTATATTCTCGGATGGTTCCTGTTGTCCGTTTATTCTCAGTGAGACATCACTGATACCTAATTGATCAAATATCATATGGCTGCGTTCTTGAGAGTTTAATCGAATTTTATTCTGTAGCGCAACAAATATATGACGAGGAGCTGAAATGCCCTGTTTTGATGCTAGTTTCCACGCTAATGTATTATCAACATCAGAATCCTTGGTATCTGTACTCGTTGTTAACCAACTCAGCAACGACTTCCGTCCTTGATCCATACATGTTAGTAATCGTTCTTCTGTGGTGATTGATGGAGTCAGTACTGGCATCCACAGTAATAGTTTTGTTAAATTAACTTTACCGGCAGAAAGACCAGCATTGCGCCAGATTGCATCATTGTCGGTACCCTTTCTCACTAGTACAACTGTATGCTTCGCTCCATATATAACTTTTCGGACGTTTCTACAGAATCCAAATATATGATGTAGTAGAATTGCGCATGAAAACTGTCGACGAGGCATCTTCAATGTTGCTACGCGTGTTGCAAATCCTAGATTGTAATGATCATTAACGCTTTTTATAACGTCAAAGGCAGCAGCTGGTCTTGCTTGGTGTTCAGGAGAAGCAGCATGTGATTGTGGATCAGCTGCGGTATATTGCGGTGTCCGTAAATTAAAATACTGAATGTGATCAGCGCTATCAGTAATATCCTTAGAGAACATCATAGATGGACCCGCTGATCTTGTATAATCATCGGAATATCTCGCTAACCCGATTATTGTTGTGGCAACATCAACCTCACGCTCAATAGATTAAATTTCTCTTCCATCAATGATAAATCTTGCACTTTCAAATAGCGCCATGATACCATTATTGACAAAACCAACTCTGACATTTGGGTCATCTGCGTATGGTGGATCATGATGATCAGCATCATCTGTTACAAGTATCCTTCCACTTCGATAAATGCTTCACAAGACAAAAAGTATTTACTGGTATCATGAACTTGAAGTTCGATTTTTGATCGAAGATCAGGTTGTACTGCGTGATAAGAATATAATTGATAATTACGTACGGAATCATCCTTGAGCACAGAGGCGTCCATATCAAACGCTTTATCAGGTGACCGTTTGAACATTTTATTCTATATTCATTGATCTAAATCATCGTTGACGTCGTCGTTTTTTTTTAAGCCACTTACCACTATCATATTTGCGGTTATATTATCTGGTCACTTGCTATCAACGACGGAGTCATCATCGACGCTAGTTTTAGATCTACTGCCTTATTTATAACTTTACTAACACTGGCAGGCATATCTGGTATAGATAGCAGTGGTCCCAATTGTGGTTTTGTGGTTAGTTCGCCGTCGAACTAGCGCTGTTAATTTATCCCGAGCGGCTGTAAACGCTTTCCCGGCAAGATCTCTAACAGCACTAATACCCTTATCACGAATAACATCAATAGCTTTCATCGATAATCGTTTTGCTAGCGGCGCCACTTTTGGAGCCATTCTTGCAAATAACCCTGCAATTGTATCACCGAGACCATCACCATAGTACGCGTTATAAACTGGAAACCGTGAATTAACTACATAGACGCTGGCTGGTTTGTCATGGTTGTAGTGTAAGATCATCTTATTTAAATGATATTTATCTAATGCGATGAATTCGTCATCAATGATGAAAAGTCCTTTGGATGTTCAGTCGTTGTAATAATCCGTAAGATTCTCCACTAACTCAACAATGAAATCTCAATATAGACAAATATCCATGATACCACCTTGAAATAAGCGCCTGAAAATATCAACTGCTTGATTAATTACTTGCGGTGAGTTATTTTTGGTCATTTTTGGTCGTTTTTGTCGATTTTTGTTCATTTTTGACCGATTTTGGTCAGTTTTTAGTCAAAAAATACATTAAAGAAAATTTAGGTGGAAAAGTCTACGGGAAATCCTATGCAAAATCGACGATTTGACCCGACTGAAACCGCTTAAAATCAGTCACAAAATGGCCAAAATCAGTTTAAAAAATGGTCGAAATCAGTGAATAAATTACCAAAATCGGTCAAAAACGACCAAAAAAAAATTTACTATGAAAATATCAGTAATAAAAAATATTTTATTAAGAAATTTTACAACTTTCTTGCAGTAAAACAATCATTGATAAATGCCAGTATATAATTTCACCGCTATTGTTGCCTAAAACAGAACATCCGAAGGGGTTTTTTCGTTTTGTTCAATTAACAATTTTATATTTCTGATTTCTGAATTAATCGTTCTTTTTACTTCATATTCCTTCCCTAATTCCTTTCTTATTTTTTCCATGATAGTAAATAACGGGACAAACTTACTGACGTCGTCACAGCATAGAATGGAATCACGGATAGAATTCCTAATTTGTTTTACGAGGGCATATTGTTTGGGTAGTACATATTTGTTATTGTTAGCGCCGTATTCAATGTCCTGGAGGTCGGACATAATTTGATCGCAGTTTAAACCATCTGATATGTAAATCCCCCGAGATTTCAAATTTAAAATTTTGATTCTAACCTCATTGATATTTTGAGAATTCATATTATTGATAATTATATACTTCTAATACTTCAAAAAGGAACCCTGTTCCGTGGACGTCTATACATAAACGAATTGAATTTTTGTCCGGTCTTTTTTGAAATTGAAAATCGATAAATTCCCTCTGCAACGCATTGAACAGAAGGTTGACAAATATCGAAATACCTACCGGCCTTAACTATTGATTGAAATACTATTTACTCGTTATTTGTTGTTATAAAAGATCTTACAGGTCTCGCTTTTTTGAGTATTGTCCAGTCTTTCCTCGTTTCAAATTTTCGCTTTGTGTAACAACCTGCAGATTTGATAAAGAATTGTTCTTAGGATTGGAATCAATGTGATCGATAACAAAACCATCCTTGATCAATCCATGGAAACACACATATATTATTCTATGATTAAGATGCATTTTCCCTCCAGCAGTAAACCTCAATTATCCCTGATTACTCACAACATCAACTGGTTTCTTCAGCCTGCGGTGTCTGACAATACCATCACTGGATGCCTCATAGTTGTTAATCACGGAATGTGGTCGGAATTCTTGGTTCATTTATATACTATACTATTGTTTGTCTAATTCATTGTTTGGTCTAATGATAGCATTTGGAAATCTATCAACGTAGTCTTGAGGAGTTCTTCTGATTTTGTCAGTGTCATTGATGGATTTCTTAATGGAGTCTTTGATTCTCTTATCATAGTAGCGCTTCAACTCTCTGTATCTCTTACCACCACAACCGAGACACAATTGTGATTTTCCTCGCACCCCTACCTCACATCGTATACAAGGAATCAGGCCAAGGCTTCCACGTCGAAAACTTTGCTTATGATATCCACATAACTCGTTTCTGCATGATTTGTTACACGGGGTTACTGATCCAATCATAAGCCATTTGCAATGATTCATTATATAATATATTCTCTATTTAAATACTTGTTTAAATTATAGCATGAAGGAATTCAAGAGATTATCGAAAATTACATCCCGGAAAAATGCTAAATTCAATATCGATAGAGTCTCTTATACACCAAGGGGTAAAATTCGTGATAGAACCATGATAGGTAAAATTCCTGATTGTTTTAATGAATTCAAGCGTGAAGGAACATCTCACTGCTGGTCGACATTTCGAATCAATGGTGAAGTTGATGCTACCATGAGCGATAAAAGAGGATCAGTGATAATCTCACATCTTGGGCGGAAAAGGTATTTTTTTAGAATAAAATTCATTATCCGTTCAGACACAGGAGATTGGATTATCAGGGATAAATTTGAACCCATCTTGAAGGATTAAATAACTGTCAATGTGAGTCAAGATTCAAAACCAGGAATTCTGACTGGAATTGATAAACCATACAACGAGAGATCTTATTCTGTAACAGCAATTGTATATAGGTTTATATCCGTTAAATGATAAACCGAGTATTGAAAAACTTGCACCGTTGAAACTATTATCGCTGAATTGTGTAGCAGAAAGAATATTAAAACACTTCACAAATGCGCTGCGTGGAAATAAATTGACTGATCTAAGACGCAAAAAAAAACCGAGTGGGGACTAACAGTGAAACAGCGTGGGGCATCAAAATGTGGCAGGGTTGGAACGAATACTAAAATTTCCAATATCAGAAGCGATGATAACAGGTGAGATATTATACGAACCGAAATATAAATCGAGAGGAGCTCCAATTAAAATTATTGATCATAATGATCATGCATGGACATCTGCAGTAACGATATTACCGCGAAATAGAACAATAAATTATATACCCGTGGAGTTGTCCGTGGAATTTTCCCCAGAATTCTCTGAGAAAAAATTGTTCCATTTTATTTACCAGTTGAGTAAAAACGATCCGGTGTCAGTGTGGTTACTTCACTGTGCTGAAAACCCCGAGGGTGGATTCGATCAGTTTGTAAGACCCAAAGGAAAATTATACCGTACCAAAGCCCTCCATGACATGATGAAAAAACTAGTTTGTAGTTTGTCGAAGAGTTTCGACGACGAACATTTATTAACAAATTGCTTTACAATTCCGTCGGTTGCAGTTCATTTTGCCAGAAAGAGAAACTCAAGGAAACCAACGCGTGCTGAATTCTTATCTGACATCAAATCAAGCTGCATTGAATATAACCACGGCGGATTATGGAATAAAAAATACGACCCTAAAACCATTATTTCGGTTAACATGGTTGCGTGTTACCCAGGGAGTTTTCTCGGGTACGGAGAATGCGCTGAATACTTCAAGCGATTTGGACATCCCAACCATGAGATGGCCCGCGTTCCGATTAATGGACCACTGCCTGATTTTGATTTAACCGGATTCGCTCGTGTGGTATCATTTGAATTGGCTAAAGGACTTTATCCGTGCTGTTATGTCTGGATTGGTAGACACATGTCAGTGAAACATTGGATACCAATAGTGCTGTTACGGTATATGACTGATTGTAGGATGCTGATATCGCTGATTGTCAGTGAAGCAATTATATCATATCGAGCTCAGACTGAAGTCTGGTTACCACAACCTGACAGTTTAGATAGTATAATCAGCGAAAACAAAAATCAATTTCCCGATCTCGACGAAGAATATATCATGAAATGGTCCAAACGGCTATTTGAAGCTAGAAATAAAGACGCAAAGGATATTGGTAGAAGAATAATCAGTAAGTTCACTCAAGGTGGAAAATACAACAATACAAGAAATTCTTCACGGTTGATTATGGATAGAACGATTTTATAATCGCGGATGTAACATCTAAGGGTATATATGTCAATCGTAAAGACGCTTTCTTGTCCGATGAAACCAAATTGGGTACAATTGATATTTACAGCGATGGACAGTCTTCAGTATACACATTTGAGGGCATCTATTCTGGCTTATGCTTGTATCAATTTATTTTCGATGATACCGCAGTTAGAGACGCCACTGATTCATTTTACATAGACATGAAACACAGCAACGCAGTAGCTGAATTCACTAATTCCGACAAGAGTTGGGGATCAAGGAGAATTAAGCGGGAAATACAATGTGATTATTCCAAATCAGCAGATGTTACGATTGAAGATAAATACTTGAAAACCAATCAGTGTTCAGAACTATCTAACGCACCGCAGATATCTGAACCAATATGTGGATATAAAATAGTTTATTTAAACGGTTTTGACAGGTCAGGAATGATGACTCGCGCGATTGAATTATGTCGTGGCAAATCAAACATGATTGCGCTAATACCAACACACAGACTTGCCAGAGAGATGAAAGAACGAGGGGTGAATGCTTGCACTTATTATAGTGTCTTTCGATGGAAAGGTGACGAATGGACTCCTGATCGAATGGGTGAGAAATTTATTCCTGAAGTCACAATTCGGGATGAGATATGCACGGTGTCATTAGATGTATTACAACGATTGGCGTTTGCACGCGAACACAAAAGTCGTCATGAGCGGCGATCATGGCCAGCCACCACCATTTGTCGGTTTATCCCCACGTGACTGGCTAAAGAATTTTGTAGATTATTATGAAGAAATTAACACCAATCATAGAGCACTTGATGAACAATTACGCGAATTCAAAAAACTAATCAGATTACAACCTGATAGAATCCAATGTGAAATAGCGTGGGAAATAATTTCAGAAATTCCCATGAATGATTTCTTGGAAGCGTGGAAACCAAACGATTTGATGATTGCAAGTAGAAAGATAGAGACACACTTCAGGTGAAGTTATTTGAAATGCATAAGAAAAATTTGCACCACTTCAAGTGCCGCTCTGTTATATG
Source organism: Unio delphinus (assembly GCA_029339505.1). Lineage (NCBI taxonomy): Eukaryota > Metazoa > Mollusca > Bivalvia > Unionida > Unionidae > Unio > Unio delphinus. The sequence continues at coordinate 4,252,220 of JAQISU010000131.1, forward strand.
CCTTCGGATACACGAAAATAGAATATCGAAGTTGATATTCCAGGACAACGTGAAAAGCAGAATTTAGTGTTAAATGATATTGTGCTGGTTGATATCAGCGTCGTCGAAGATGCATTGCGCGCTGATAAATCCCCATGGACGCTAGGTTACGCAGCGACGATACATTCTTCACGGGGATTAACTATATCCGATACAATTGTTTGGATAGTGGATAATCACATCGAATGATCGAATTTAGTTTATCTCGTAGTATCCATAGTACGAAGATTAAATCAGCTTCGAATAGATGGTTTAGATGATAACAACACTACAATAACTGATATTGTCACTGGTAATTTCATCACTAAGGACATAATCAGAAAAAAACTTTCTGGTTATAAACAACAGGAAAATAAATAACAGAGAATTTGATATCAATGCTGAATTAATAATTACGCTGAAACAACAACAGAATAATCACTGCGCGAGTTGCAATTGTATAATGCGTAGGTGTTGGTCGGATAAGGATTCTAGAAAATTTACCGTACACAGAAAAAATAGCAGCGTAGGTCATGCCCGTGATAATGTGATGTTGACTTGTCTTTAGTGTAACAGACGAAGAGGTGCTAGTTAAGACCACGCGGTAGTAATTGAGTAGCCTCGGGTATCACTTGCAGTTGATGTCAAGTAAACCCTCACTGAGGAGCAGTTGAATCCAATCTATAGATTGCTGGTCTACCCGTAGATCGTGTTATACTAGATAATTTATGTTCGGTGACACTCCAAAAAAGATCAGTAGCCCTTTTTCTCCACCTTCGATCTCTCCTGGTTCGTATAAATACCTAACAGTGACATTACCGAGAATTGGTTGTTTTGAAAAATCTTTTTGCGGTTGTACTGATATATACTTCCTCTTAATCGCGTTGTTAGGTTTAATGTTGATTGTTTGAGTAATCTCGTTATTCAGCGCGGTAATTACAGCTGGTAATCTTTTGACCCATTCACGGGATCATTTATCCTGGATCAATTCCTTCGCGTATTGATATCCAAATAACCGCTCAGCAAGTGTCCGATTAAATCGTTCAACAATTGCCTGATCGCGATGTAGTGCAGTATGCCCTCGTCGTAACGCGGTATTATGATTCGTCATCGTTGATAGAACCGCACCCGGAAATCCCTTTCCAGGAACAACTTGTAATAGATTTGGCCAGCGCAGAGGACCCCTTCGATAAATCCTTTCAAACGCAGAAGCCACTTCAGTTGATGATTTTGTCGCTAGCGGTTCTGCTTGTTTGTATCGACTCGCAACATCAACTACAGTTAGCGCGTATTTGTAAAAACCATCATGAGGCAGAAAAAATATATCAGCTTGATGAACTCCATTAGGAACGGTCACATCACATTGCGTGTAGTTAATTCGTTTAGGCGGCGGTATATAAATTTGCCATATTGCCTGTTTGGATAACCAATTAGCCGTGGTGGTATATTTCACTTTCGCGGCCATAGCGAGTTTACCGATTGCTGCTTTACCACGCCAGTATCCTCTTGGAGAATAATAAATAGATTCCATTTTGTTATTAATTAGCAGCACCTAACATCAATTTACCTTTCATCGCTGATATTACTAACCAGGAAGCTAATTTTTCTTTGAAAGATTTATCAGTGATAGAATTCAACGCGTGAATGCGAGATGTCTATGTTGCAAATTACTGATTTTATAAGCATCATCATGAGCATGACACGCCTAATCAATGGCGTTTATTGGATATTCACCCGGTCGGCGTTGGTTTTTTGATCATCAAGTCGGATATCGAGTCTAGTCCCATGTCCACAATAAATGTATCCCGGAAGGTGTTTTTCTCCTAGATATTTTGCCCATGGTGTTCCCGGGAGTTTAGTTAGTTTTTTTTAAATCGTCAGAAATGCTAGCATTTCCTGCAGATCTCATAGAAACAAATCTAAATTTCTTTGTACTGCATTGTACGCATTTACCAGAAAGTGCTGATCTGTTATTGCTAGTTGTAATCGTCGTCAAGTCATCTGTGCCAGTTCGCGCCTTACACTTCACACAATATAGATCCATAATTTATATATAATAACATGAATGTAATTGATTATTCAGGAACCCGGCGACGAGAACCTATTAAACACCATGCGATGTTGCCGAATTCAATTAGAATGATTATAATCGGACCATATGGAAGTGGCAAGACACAAATGTTACCTAATTTAATAACGAGATGGATGAAATCGGACAAGTTGTATTTGGTAGTTCCAAGTCTAGATGATCAGAGATGTTACGAAGTGTTAAAGGATTTTAACGACAAAGCGGTAGAAAAATCCGGCGAGGATATTATTGAGTTTATAACCGATATCGATGAAGCACCGAACATTGATATCATGTTAGACAATCAAAATAATCCTGCTAGGATATTTTCCAGAGGTAGGCATAAAAGCACTGACGTGATATATATCACTCAACGATACACAAAAATACCAAAATTAATCAGAGTTAATTGCAATATTATTGCCGTATTCAACGGAGTTGATACACATACGCTACGAAATATTCACCAGACTTGGTGCAGCGCTGATATGGATTATAATCTCTTTAGCAATTTCTTTAGTCATGCTCAGTCAAACCCGCATGGATTTGTAACGATAAATTTACACAACCCGAGATGAAGATATCGTGTCGGACTTGATAAAATATCCGGTTAACCCATAGCAGCAGGGGGAGGTAAATTCCAACGACCATGGCGTCTTCGAACAAGCGTTGGTTTGCCTCGTCGACACTTTTTTTTACGATTTCGAGCAAGCCTCAGTTTACCAAATCGACCCTTCTATTAAATATTAACGAGGAGGAAGCCATAGTTTGTCGATTCGACCTTTCTATAAAATATTAACGAGAAGGAAGTCTAGAAAACGCCTACAAAGTTGGTCTGTTTACCGCCCTCCCCCCCCCCTGCTGCTTTTGCAGATGAGCTGACATGCTCAATTTGCTTTAAAAAAGATCCTAGGGTTCTTCCATGTCAACATTCCCTTTATAAGTCATGCCTTGTGGCTCTCGTTTCTAACAAGGAAAATGACTGCAATTGTGATATCCAATGCCCATGTTGCATGTATGTCTTCATGCAACGAATATCCAATCGATGATTTACCCAAAGATGTATAGTTTAATATCCGTATTGGTTACCAGCATTATGAATGAATATGATTGTTTTGGTAATTAAGTAGGTAATATATGCAAGGATTTTTTTTGTTGTTATTAGTAATGAGCTGACTTTGTTCACATTACGAGATGGGGTGAATCTAGATTACCCACCTTGCACTTCAACCTGTTTTAGAGATAATATAAATATAGAAAAAAATAGAGAAATACTTTAAGAACTAGTTCTGTCAAATTAAAACTCTTGGACCTTTCTGGGGCTATTCACTAAGAAAAACAGTTTTAAGGAATATAATTTTCAATAACACCTTTCACGGATGTGTTTCCAAATAATATATTTGAGAGACCTACTAAACATATTGACACGCATACTATTCATTTCGGTATCGTACATATTAAACAAAACGTATCCAACGTCACAATCCCAAAGGTTTTAAGCAGCTCCGGGGCGCATGGATACGACCGTTTTGTCCATGTTGGAATAGAACAGGAGTACAAACAAGCTACTTGCATATAATGTCATCATATATTATATCTATTAGTGCGGTGGCAGAATGGGTTTTCAAGAGCTGTGGTGTCGTAAATTTTGTTACAAAAAAAGACAAATACCAATACTTCGAGAATGTATGACCATTGTCGTATTGAAGTCCTAATGTAAGCCATTCATAAGCCTATCCGCTAATTTATGCAACGGTCCTAAGTATTATATGATGTAACCTGTCTTTAACATAAAGCAACATTAGGGCCTAAATGAAAAACAAATAATCTTTCTGGACCATAACAATTCGGTTTTTATAGAGGATGACAAGGTAAACAGGCGAAATTTTCCGAAGATCTGAATTCAATTCAGATATATGTTTCTAATGCAACTTTGTTTTCAAAATAGCTCAATGTATATCTTAATGTGTTATATTTTGCAAAGACTGTACTGTAAGTAAAACAGCCAATGTGCATCAAAACGAATAACCAATTCATTTGATTTATTTCACGAGCTGAACATCATAAGCAAATGAATAAGGAACTTCATTAGTATACTGATACACCGAGATCGCACGAGCAATGATAGTTTTAATATTTGCGCAACATGTGTTTAGCAAGCAAGGATGGGTTTCATTGTTACATGTACTTTGTATATATTATTTATGTCACAAATTCACATACCTGTATTGCAAACACAGTTAAAATTGATTGCAAACAACGGTATATTGACTAAATGAATTAATTCTTAAACCCTTTCTAGAGTGCATGCTACAAAAGGATGTAATTCTTTTCTTTTGCGAGTAATTGCAATGACCTTTGCAAATGATAGTTTACTTCTTTTATTTGGAAACTTCAGGTTCAGTCATATTGATTAAATAAATATAAGTTACGTCTGATTCAAAACAGGAAAGGTAACGTAAATGAAAAGAGAGAGAGAGAGAGAGAAAGAGAGAGAGAGAGAGAGAGAGAGAGAGAGAGAGAGAGAGAGAGAGAGAGAGAGAGAGAAAGAGAGAGAGATGTGATGGTGATGTCGGGTATACGTACCACGAAGACATTTATTTATATTCCTTTGTTTATTGTTCGATTATTCATCTGACTTGATAACCATAGAGAGAGAGAGAGAGAGAGAGAGAGAGAGAGAGAGAGAGAGAGAGAGAGAGAGAGAGAGAGAGAGGGGGGGTTGGGAGGGGAGGGTACAACGGCCATCTCACATTGTAATATTAAGTAATATAGGAAGAAAGAGAAACAACGCAATAAACACATTACAGTATGTGTCTTCCTTCAATTCAAAACTGCACAGGATAAACCTGACCGGTAATATTTCTATATGTGTCGATGCTACTGCAAACACGGTATTAAAATGCAAAAGAACATGTTGACATAACCTTTACAAAGTCCCAGTTTCTGTAATTTTCTTGGTGTCTTCTGTTTAATTTTGAAGACATATATTATTAATATTGTTGTCGTTATATAGTACATTGCCAAGGATTTATCAGTGGAAATTTAACAGAGATTTAGAGAATATAGAAGATATGGCTAATGTTAAAACACTATATACGCGTGTTAATGCACCATGGATGGATAGTACTTTGATATAGTAGTATTAGTAAATAAATACACACATTCATGTAAGTTTGGTTCTGAAGTTCGCTTTAAATGTGTATGTTATTATATTCGGATTATATTTTCGTTCGTGTATAAATAACGAAAGGGAAGAGCAGATGGCCATATTAAACTGCGGTACTATAATTTAGTTTAAATACAGGTTGGAAAGAATACAAACATGTGAAAAGGACATGTTAAAAATGTTATTCGTATTGGGAGCAGTTTTAAGTTGATTCCTATTTCATCTCGATCTTTTTTAATGTATACTAATACAAACTGACGATTTAATCATATGCAAAACAGTGGGAAAAGTTTTATTAACGCATGAATGAGTTGGAAATGTAAAATACGTCTTCAAACTTCTGTCCAAGTTAAAACGAATGCTGCATAGTTGTATTGTGCCCTATGCCCATTATCAAATATATTTTCATGTTCATTGGCTTGTATAGCCGTCATGGTGTTCAGCCCGTTATGAAATGTATTTTGTCGTGTGAATTGAAGTGGAGAAACTTACTAACCAAATTTAATGCAGCTACCGACGTATAATTCTTGTTTTCCATTTAACGATAGCAATAATGACAGTTATAGGATAATCATAAGTGAGTGTAATGCGGGATTAAGACGACAATTTTATACACGGTTTAATTTTAAAGAATGATTGAATAAGGAATGTAATCATTTGTATTCTGTGCAAGATTGTCATCAACTATTGTTGTCAATGGTATACATCTGAAATTCAGTTATATTCAAACCCAGTTTCCAGTGATTAAATAGCTCGAGACCGATTCAAGTGACCAAGATGACTGAAACAATTACTTTTAATAGAATATGTTGAGTTTACGATGAATCAGGTAGTTACCAACCATAGTTTAGAATCGACGATGGAGAAACGGACCAGCGTGATATACGTGACGATTGTACGCAGGACATCTAAAACAGATCTGGAAACAACAGTCAGTGTAGAGGACGAGCGAACCCACATAAATAGCCTGGAAACTCGTAAGAAAAATTTAATTTAAATAACCATAAGCGTTTAATTGTTAGCGTCATAAGCACTCAATAACAAGATTGATGGATTAAGAAATAATTATTAAAATATCTACCGTTTTAAAGAAAACACTTGAAAGAGTAGATGAAACATTCTAGTGTTTCTGCGCTGTACAGTGGTTATTAAAATCAACAAATGTGATAAAAGTCTTGAAAATCGACACAGAAGGATTGAATGACTTACACAGACCAGCGATACTCAATTACTGGTTCAGAATCAAAATGATTTAAACATGAAGAAGCACGAGAGCTATATTATAATCTTGAACTGCCATCAATGATTTCTTGAGTGATAAAGCTATTGAATTTTCGAACAACGTTATTCCTCTTATTTAGGTGAATAAACTTTAAATTGCATTGTAACTACTTTATAAAGATCAATACATGAAGAAAGGAAGGAGCTAAGCTGACATATTAATAATCTGATTCGACATTTTGGTTATCGTAATCTCCATCATTAATATGAGTGTTTGTCCACAACCATATTTGATGTAACGCTTCGATGCAATATTTCTTTCAAAACTTACTTGGCTAATATGATGTAAGTATTTGTGGAAAAACCGATTTAAACAGTTAACGAATGGGAAGCAAATAATTGAAACGTACGAACGAGCTTTGAATTATGGTGCTTCGTCCACTATGAGACATTTAGCACTGTTTATCATAGCTAGCTATTTAATTAATCCCGAGGGAGAGAAATAGTGCCAACTCCTAAGGACATTTGTGTGTTCAAATGAAAAGTGTTCAATAGCGTGCTTTTAAACAATTTGAACAGTTTTTAGAAAGATAATAGATAATTCGAATTTGATATATTTTTGAGGCATCGGTTTCATTATGTTATGATACACACGAACAATTAATTGAATAATATTATCATTTTTAATAACGATTACTTTTACCCCATAACGTAGCTTTCAAGAAGGAAACACCTGCACACCCACACCCATATATATATATATATATATATATATTGTCTACAACCTTCAGGTGAGTTATTATGGTGTATTCATGATTTAATATTATATGCAAAATGGGTGGTATTACAAGTTGAGGAAAGTAGGCTCCAAAAAATGTTTTTAGCAATGTAAAACGTGCTCAATCTCCAATTTTACGCAATGCATCTCAGTATTGATGAGTGTAAATTTTATCTTGCTCGAAAATGTTGCTTTTATTTTCTTCAGTTTGGTAATAAAAACTACAAATGTTGGGAACAGCAAAGGTTAGTCCTTTGGTACCCTCATATGCATCTGTTTTTTTTGTAAAAGTTGAAAAAAAACAATTTTCTAAATAAATATTTAGACAATATCTGTATGATTTGGACTAATTAGAAGACATTTATTTTTTTATAGACTCTTTATAGACTCTTTAAACAAATAACATCCAACAAAGAAATGTACATGCAATATCTATAAAACTAAAGTTTCATGTTAGGATGCTGATGTCATGAAAAATAAAAACAAATGACATCACTACCATGGTTCATGTTAACAACACGAATATTAATCAATATGCTGATTATTCTTCATGCCATCCTAAATCATGTAAAAACGAGATACCATATAGCCAGGCGAAACGATATAGAAACATAATTCAGATGACACTGTTTTTAATCATCTTTACCAGAGTTAGGTCAGCATCTTTTAAATAGGTATTACCATATCGACATCATTATTACTGCTTTCCAAAAATTATCTTCTCTTTCATAAATTGAACAATTACATTGTAAAATCAAAATTATAAATAAAGATATCATTCCTATTGTTATTGAATATAATCAAAGTTTGCCTAATATAGTTAAGAGTATCATTAATTATTAGTATGTATTTACATTATCAAGTAAAGGAGGTGTTTAATCTCTACACAAAAGCATACCCATACTTGCTTATAAAAGAACTCATAATCGTAAATATTTACTAATTATTGGTAAATTAGGAAAGTAATCAACCATGGTGTTTGCAATGTTTTTTAAAATATGAAAATACTTATTTCAATAAAAAAATAATAAGAAGAAAGAAACGTTTAACATGGTTTGTGATACTAATTGTGCAACATCAACTGTTATTTTTTTGATCTCATGCACGCAATGTCGTTTCTGATACTAAGTGTGCAGTTAGATACAGTGACTTCCTTTTTATCCATACGCACCATTTTGTCTTGAATTCCTTTGTCACCGTGGGCATGACATTGCACAATTTCTGCAGACTTTTTCATTGATAACATATGGTCTTGGTGCTGCAAGTGTTAGTAGTTTTATCACTAATAATAAACTCTTGCGCTTCTCCGATATATCGCAGGATTTTTGCATTGCACATGGGAACGGTTTGATTAAATACATTGTATAAAATGAGAGAGAGAGATAAAGAAAAAGATAGAGAGAGAATACAAGTAAACATTTGTCTCAATTTATGACAATTCTATTCAAAATTGTTTTATGTTATATCTACCAGTTAATACGGAGTGACTTAATTAGAGCACAATAAATACGTCGTGATTATATTACGCTTTTTTTTATGATATAAATTGAATATACAAGAAACTACCCAATTAAAATTCGCTTTTGACTTAAAAATCTAGAAGAATTATCGTTCTTAAACGTCACGAAATATAAATATTGATTTGGTTTTATGCACCAATACATTAATACGTCCCCTCATACCGTGTTTCATATATTGTACATGTTAAACACTATTAGAGGAACTAAATTTATGTAAATGATATCTGTATGTAGTCTGGATTTGTTTTGCGAATAAATAAAGTTGATGCATATAGCAAAATCATACAAATATACTGATTGTATATCGAATGACTTGCATTTAGTTTGAATACTTTTATTCCACCGTGATCTCTTATTTGCTCCAAGCGATGAGCCTATGACTGAGTGGAAAAGAGCACTGATTACTCAGAACATGGTTACTCGTGAAATGGATTAAAAATATGCTAATATTCATTACTGGAACGTGTTAATTTATGTTGCTGTTATTTTACAGTAATTTATTTTACTCTAATATGAATTGAAACAGAGGTTGTGAAATCCATGGATGAATACTTTCCACTCTCTAAACGGGTGTGAATTTATAGTTTTTTTTCATGCGTATAAATGTTATATATCAAACGAAAAGCTTTTGACATGTTTATATAGCTGAGTCGTAACTTATTCATTTTTTATTGAATGATAACAATATTGATATACTTGAAAAATGGACTTGATCTTCTTACCTCTGCACTTAACGTTTTCGCTACTTTCTGCATCTTGCTTTCTTGTTAAAGTATTATTAGTAACTTTTGTGTTTGGGATATATCTCCTCATTTTCGTTGTTGGCCCGATTTACAAAGTTATGAACCTAGTCTAAAAGTAACCACGTTTGTTGATATCCCCCACACAAATATGTACTGAGTTTGATTATAGGGACTAACAAACTAAACTAAACTAAATTAAATATTAGCTGTTACACGTGTTTGTTTCAGTATAACCCGCATATAATGGTCTCTAAAGCATTTTATTTCGTTCCAGTGTACATATATCGGTAACGCGTCAGTTGCGGTAATTTTCACGCACTATATCATATTGATAATTTTGATGAATAGGGATAGAGTGAATCGAAAGAACGAATAAAGCATATAAACACTTATAATATCATACATGAAACAAACGTAATACAAAGCTTGAATATGAATAAACGTATATTACCTGTTCAAGTCGTTCATTGGCTGGATAACCACGGCTGATCATATAATCACTTTTTTCTGAAATTACATTTAATTTTACAATAAACCTATAGAATGCTCAAACCGTAGCTATGTATAAACACCAATTGAAGCAGCGTATTAAAATCCATAATTGGCTAATTTGCAGTCAATGACTGCTGTGTCCATATATTTATTTGTGAACACCTATTTCACTTATACTCGCTTAGGTTTTACCGCATTGAAGGTATCCACATTGCGTCTGACATGCATAAAGTGGTTATATATATATATATATATATATATATATATATATATATATATATATATATATATATATATATATATATATATATGTAAAGAACCTCGCTGTGTGTATTGTCAAAACGATTAGTTTAAACGGTTAATTAACTATTTGATTTGGAATATGGCTTTTCTCGTTGTTTTTCTAGTTTATATATTGACGTACTTGATTGGGCAATGTCTGCAGGTCTCCCTTAGTTTTACTCTTGGTCTATAACATTTTTGTTTACTATGGACCTTCCTTTGATATGTAAGCATTACATGTATCGGCAGCTTTCATGACCTCTTCCTAATTAGTATTGCAAAAGGTTAGTGTCAGGATAGCTTTTTGTTCAGTTTATAATATATATTTGTATGTTATGTTGCAATAATGTTTGTAATATCCACTTGTTTCTGTTTGAAGGGTCACAATATCTTTGATTGTACTTTTATATACTAAAACAATGACTGAATAGATGCAACATATTTAGCACAAGAGGGGAAGTCAGATAATTTGTAAAAAAATATAATGAATGATATATCAAAATTGTTTATTTTTAGGCGTAGAAAAGACGTATATTATTTATAATAATTGATTGATATTTTTTCTCCTTTTGTGGCCTGCGTGTGTCCCCGACATTCTATCTGATGTAACATCCCAAGAGTATATTGTTTTTCAAATTGCAACACTGAGGACATGTATTTATGCTTTTAAGTATATATGTTTTCAGTTTGTAATCCATCAAACAATGGAAACCATGTACACGTATAAGCAGACAATTTTTTTGTATGCTAGTTTGACTAATATGCAACGCCTTGTGAGCAAGCCACAAACAAATACATACATAGTAAACACATGGTCAAAGCACCGCGAGTGCACGTGTTATATTGTATGACACCATGTATGTATGTAACAATATTTTTTTGATGCGAAAACGTTCAATAAATGAAGAAGAAAATTCACATTAGGTCATAATATGCACTCAATGATTTCGATATTTGTTTATAATGGTCATAATTATGTGGGTTTTTTGTCGTAATGTGAACGTGAATATTCTGTTAAAACATTTACATACGGTTGTTTTCTTTCTCAAGATAAATCATATAAGTTGATAATTTTCGTTGGGTAATAACTAAACTGGTAAACGTTTCAATCGACAAGCATCTGTTTTTGATGTTACGAATCCTAATAATCATAGAACGTCAACAATGCCGTATTAATATTACGTTATGAAAATCGTTGTTGTACCTGACAAGCGCGGTCCTCAAAAATAATTATGTATTGTATAAGCTTACGCTTCTCTGCGAACATTGTCTTGAAGACTAAATTGTATGTTTAGATAATAAATAATGTACATATAATACATAGGTTACCATACCAGAATGTAAAATTGTGATCACCTTTTTAACTGATACTGTAAACATTTATGCAGTATCAACCTTCCGAAAATCATTTCATATTTTTTTTTACAAGTGCATTAAGCTATAATCAGGAAATACCTCCTTAAATCATTCGTGTTGACTTGTTTATTATATTTATATGTTTGCTGACCTTAAAATAAATACATTGATTAATATAGCAATCATTTCTAGACTCATCGTATATATATATATATATATATATATATATATATATATATATAGTTCTTCCACTTTTTAAAATGACATGTGGTTCAGCTGGACAGCGAATAAATAGTCTTTCTGTGTGTTTGGACAGAATGGGTTGAAGTAAATATTGATCGTAGCCTTTCATATATACCCTCGAATGGGAAACATTTTTGATTTGTTCCACATGCCCAGATTATCAGGTTATAATTTTCGTTCCTTAAAAAAAATGCAGATATAAGACATTCAAAGCAAAATTACCATTTTTTAGAACAATAAATTGTCACTGACGCAAACGACGACAGCAATTCAGCAATGCGTATGCACTGGATACTATACTGAACAACCTCTCCTCAACTTTGTTGTACCTTTAGCGCAGTCAATAGTCTATAGCCTCTCTCTGAAAGAGCACAAACACCCCACACAATATCAGACAAGTCACCTGACTCACCACCAACACCCACCCACCTAAACATTGAATAATAATTATGCATCTGCCAATACTAAATGTCAGTACAATATACAAAATTCACTTATAGTACTCATTATACTAGCACCACTTCCACTACTTCTATTATCACTACCACCACAACCACATTTTCGTGAGTGAATATGCTGTTTCAAATATTACTGTGTATGATGGTCCTTGTACTACGTAAATAAATAAATAAATAAATAAATAAATAAATAAATAAATAAATAAATAAATAAATAATGAAATAAAGAAATAAAGATAAAAATTAATAAATAAATTAGTAAATTTATAAATACATAACAAAAATTAGATATTCCATAATGACCTTGTATCTGACTAGGTAAGTTTGATGTGAATATTTGAACTATGTCTCATATCTAATATTTTATACCCAATATGGCCATAACCAACTTTTATTTTACTATCATATTACGAAGATTTAACCGTCCGTTACTGGTGTGCCATACAATTGAGAGTTAATCAATAAAATGTTTTAGCATGTGTTTTAGCAACATTATTATAAGCTATTTATAAACATTTTACAATAAAAATAAAGCCTACAGTCAAAACGCGCATTTTATTATCTAGTTTTGACCCATTTAGTGATCGTTAATGTCGACGAAAGCTCATGTCCGTTAACAGATAGTTTCACATACATCTTTCCAAAACGTGACATAGTTCTACGTGTATTTTCCATCAACACATCAATTGGCTGGTGATATTTTAATTGGTTAGAAATATGATTAGCTCCATCGTACATGCAACTCAATTTGCATGGAACAGATCGTTAGACCTACTGTTGTTAGCATTGCATTAGCCAATCAGATATCGTGTACGAGTTGAAGTCACGTAATCTATGTCAGTCTCAAAATGAACTATGGGTAAAGATAATACCGATCTTGCTGCACATGTGGCTTAATACTGATATGCAGTTGGTAAGTGTTTTCAGCATTAGCCACCGTTTGCTGCCTACTGGAATATTAAAGGTTCCAGTGATGACGCAAAATGTCTTCTGTTTCATGTTTAAAACCAGATAGATCAGATTCCTATGCATACGGGGCAAAGCAGCGATAATCTAACTTGTTTATCCGCGTAGAGGGAAGTGTTTGCTGATAAAGAATGGCATACAAAATGACTTGGACCCGATGGATATCAATAGCATCCCTCGTGAGCCTATCCATCAAGTTGGCCCAACGATACGGTTGGACTTCATACGAACGTGTACGATAACACTATATATAACTATATAGACTATTGTGGCCTTGGATAGTGGACAAGCAGAAGGAGCATATCGCATATTTCGCAGAACTAGGATGAAGCGACTAAGAATGGGTTTTAACGCTTTTTTCAAGTAAGGGGTAGTCCATCTCAAATATAGCACCAAGATGTATGACTTATGAAATCCTTGGAGCGTTAGTGGCAGACACTTTGGAGCATGAAAAAACATTCAATGTGCATCCATAAAATTTTCACACTCGTAAACGCAGAACCATGCAAGATGACATAATGTCGTTAATTGCAACACACGCAGGCCTGCATTTGTAAACGCTTTGAGTGGAAGTGCATGTACGCCAAATAGAGAGAATAAAAGTATTTCGTTGCACTGTATTTAATAATGCAAGAATAAAACTTGAAGGAAATAACAGGCTTGCATTGACTTTTGTTAAGTCATGCTTGTGATATTGAGGAAGAAGAAAGTGCAAAATGCTTTTTCTAGTGGCGATTTTTTAAATTACTTTGACACACCAGCAGGGCGAAACGAACACTTTGCAATTTAGATATTATATATATATATATATATATATATATATATATATATATATATATATATATATAATAAAAACAAAACGCATTCATGATTATTCAAGATATGTTGTAATTCGTTGAAACTTTGAAATGTATATAAAGCATGATTTGGTTACTCAAATGCTAGTTGTATTAAGATGTGTACCTAATATGAATAGCCATTATGTACTTCAATTATAATATAATATGATGCAGTACCTAGAGAAAGGCATACGACCTATGTTTCGTATCCATGTTCATAAGCAAATAAGGTAACGAAGAAATATCCTCACTGATACCTTGTTCAGATTTATTTGAAGTACAGCCTAATCCGACAAACTTATATTTGTAGCACTGGCATTAATGAAACTGCTTCTTGATTTTTGTATGTGTTCTTGTTTCCCAGCAGTTCATACTCTGGTATAATGCATGCTCAATGCGAATGCATATTTTGAGTGGCTGTTTCCCGAAGTAATTACTGTTTGTTGTGGTTTCTTTACTTTAATTCTAACTGACATTTTTAAAAGTCTTAAAATCTACTAAACGCTAAGAAGTTAAACATGAATTAAGAATGCACTAGAAAAACGATCTATTTTTAGCTGCTTTATAAACTTGACTGAACATATGCTAATGTTTCGGAGTCAAGAGGATGTCTACAGTTCTGGAACAAACATCCAATTAAACCGACGGAAACCGTCTCCAAGTCTTTGTGAATGAAAATGATGCATGTTTAAAACAATTGCTAGATTATAAGTGAATGAAACATTATCGTTTACAACATTAAAACACAAGTGAAACACATCTAAATTTCTAAAACACAACGCACACGCTCAGGTGTTTCCTGCTGATTTGTTTTAAGGATACATTCATCAAGAGACTCGTTATTTTAGAATAGAATACATTTCACTTAAATACGTGTTCAATTTATTATGTTTTCAATTTTCAAATTCAGTTTAGAAACCAATACAAAAGGATGTAACTCTTACTGGTACAACTGACACCTGTTTCATTACTTCCCTTCCTCATTATTCGTACTATAAACAAATTTAATTTAATGTACAATATACATATTAAATTTGGTCAAGAGACTTGAGCGTGTGGGTTGTGTTTTATAAATTTAGATGTTAAGCACGGCTTATAAAGACATACGTGTTCGTGCTTTCTTAGATCCATCCTAGTTTCTAATGAAGACTATATACTATAAATAATATCTACACGTTGGCAGATAGTTTATATAGGACGCATTATTTGAACTTCGTTTAAATTGCAAACTCGAAAGTTGCCATATGACCATAAAAAACAAACTAAAAGACAGCACTATCAGCAAAATATAAAGAATGAAATACTTGTTGAGTCAACTGCGACACATACATCTTAAAGACGCAAGAAGCAGCGAATCCGCTAAAAGACTGTAGACGGTGCTGTTTTGGGAATGCATAAAGGGTCATGCGATAAGATGATGCATGAGCGTTATGATACTGATACTCTCACAGAGCTACACGAAGACTTCGACGTATTATCCCTGAAAGATAAGATATCTTGCTTCTTTCAAAAAGGTAGTGTGAGCCTCCTTTGATAGATAATGGAAATAATAATGCATTAGTAATACGAAGTGCAAGACTTGAGGTGCCGCTTTTGAAACGAAATGTCACATTTTAATTATATGCACTCGATATTGACCTCATATAATCAGCCTTATAAGTATGTATGATGTATTCAATGTTCAGTTTCCATAAATGCTAGAACAACCCAACCAAAATCGAGATTGTGGATTTTTTCATACTACACATGTGTATTACATTTCAACCACGTTACCCAATGAAATATAAGAATTTAGTTTTAAAAAAAATAGAGAGATTACATTTTTTAAACGTTTACCACTTTATTATAGGGTAAATTTTGGATTTTTTTTAAATTTCTAGAAAATATGTAACATTTCCAATTAATTCCTGTAATTATTTTAAACCGAAACACATAAAATGCTGGGACGATATACCATAAAGCAAAATTATGTTTTCCAGACATTATTTCGTAATAAAACAAATTAAACTAGTTTTTTTGGGAGGGGATTAATATAGTGTTGCATTATTACTAAAACATCATGAGTTATATCACATCATACTGCATGGTTAATTCTAAACCCGTGTATTAGCATTATCCTATTTCCAAACACAGAAGGTATGTGATCTCCAAAACTTGATATAATAACAATACTACCTAGCGTCCCTCGAAACACATGTAATGACATTTACCTATCGCCAGGCAATGATTTTATAGCCTTGAAACTCTGATGCAGCAACAATACTACAACTGATGCAGTAATAATACTACATAGTTCTCCTGCTGACCCTCAAGCCCATGTAGAACATTACCCTATTTCGAGGTACTGTGTTGTGACCGACAAAACTTGATCTAAAATTAATAATATATAGCATTTACAAAAAAAACCACATGTAGTGACATTACTCTATTTCCAAAATAAAATTGTTTTGACCTCCAAGACCTGACGTAGCAACAATACTACAATTGATGTAGCAACAGTAAGACATACCTATCCCGGAAACACACGCATTAGCATTACCCATTTTCAAGGCACTGATTAGTAACCTCCAAAACTCGATGAAGTAATAATACCTCATCGCTCTACCACAAACCAATAATGGAGTAACATTAAACTCTGTCTAGGCGATTGTTATGTGATCTCTGTAACATTATCTAGTAACAATACTACATTGTATATCACCAATCCAATATACAGTATTAATATTTTAACGTAATATGTGCTTTAAAGGAGACCAGAAATCAATGGAAATATAGAACAATAACAACAACACTAATGAAAAAATCCTTATTCTGAAGTATTATATGCGACCGCAATCCCAGTATTTAAATATTGGCATATGCTCAAAGAGTAGAATTTCCGTGACCTCGTATGCAAAACTTCCGCACCTATTCGGTTACTCTCGTGATGTGACGTCATAGTAGCGACTCCAGCATCCCGAGTGGCGATTTTTTATTTCTTACGGGGGTAAATAGCACATGAAGAAAAGGCTGTGGACAAAATTTTTTCTTTTTCCCAAATGATAAAGACAAAGAAAATATGGATACATTATTACAAACGAGTCGATTTCAAAGCAACACGCTACAGCACTCCGTGGTCATCACATGTCTCAAAGGAATGTTACCAGAGAGATCCTAAAAAAAGAAGCTCTTGGATACGCGAATGCGAAGCCTAGACTAAACGTTGAAACTATTCCAGACATATAATTGTATAATTTAAAACCTGGTAAATAATGTCAAACGTACGAGTTACGAAAATAGGCAGAAGGCCGAGTAAGTGCTAAAAATAAATGACAGCCCGACACTCGATCGTGCTGATGAAATGAGTAAATGATTTTTTTTTAAGATCACAATCGAAATGAAGCACCACTGTCCATTGTGAAATTGAGATCTGACTTTAATCAAATGGAAGCTTTGCTTGAAAACTAATAATAATAAGATGCTTAACCCCTGACACGGTCGTGTTTCGGGAAAAAACAATTTTAAGTAATCTTAAAAAAATTTTAAAAAATAATTAAAAAATCACAACCTTTAAGTATATGCCTATTACACGTAAAACGTATAAACGGTAATCTGTAATGATTGGAACTGATATAAAACTGTCCCTTGGGCAGTTTAAGTAGCAGGAATTAACAGAAAAGAGATCCGATATAAAATCAAAGTTTCTCAATAACTGGCTCACAATAAAAATTAAGGGAGGCAACCATTAACATAATGGAAGTTTAACCAATAAACAATTTTTCCTTATCATTGCACTTACTTTGTGAAAAGGACTGATATACTAAATGAAAAATTTATTTTGAATTAGATTTTTAGGTGTACATATACTGCGTCGTATATTGTATTGTATTCCTTCTTTTAATTTAATCATGGTAATGAAACTTTACATATATGGTAGAGGAATATCGTGTTAACTGGCCGAGTATTTTTTGGGCGGAAATGGAGTTTTCGTTTGCAAATAAAGTTACGCAGCCTTCAATGTGATCATTGATGGGTTTTAAACTAATTGGTGACAATTTTTTTTACAATAAGTACTTCTGTAGTAGTTAAACAATCTGATATTTACGTGAATAATGTTTAATCTTAATCTATATACTGAAGACAAAATTTGTCGTGTGATATTATTCATCTCTTAACTACAATATTGACAAGCGATTAAATAGAATATGGCATTAGTGGATTGCACATTTGACACAAAGGTATGTATGGTTTTTCTTTTTTTTTTTTTTTTTTTTTCTTTCTTCTCCCGGCTTGAATATTAACATATATGAACTGTTCGGGTTTGTGGAATTTCAGTCAGGTATATTATCTTTCAGTCAGGAATTTCAGTCAGGTATATTATAAATATTATTTTAAAAGAGCTTAACTTTAATGCAGAATTTCTTTAGAAATTATGAAATGTTTAAAGTTGTGACTGCGTAGTTTAATGCAGACATGTTTTATTCATATATCTAGGAATGTTATTCCTTGGCAAATGTAATGCTCCTAGACCTCATGTAACACAGTTTCAAGATTTGTTTACCTTCTATACATGTAATTTGCACAAACGATTTTTCTATATCGATGCATGTAGTGTTGGTTTATACAAATAATAACTGTAATTTGAAGAACATATGCACAGTGTAAGGCGCGATTTAGCTATGGCCCAAACCATTTTGTTGAATTTTGCATGTAATTGATAGATAATCATTACGTTCTACATCTGAACTAGGTCAGATACGATTTAAATAAATAACAGTTCAGGTTTAACCCCACGCCAACTACACCTTATCGTATTACCCCACCCCAGAATAACTGTACGTCTCCAATGCAGTATACTTTAGCAAAAACTTCTACATATTTATATACAATTTTCCGTCAGCTCATAATTAATTGTCGCAGATAGATTTTGCATTACATTTCTCATATAATACAGGTTTCTTACCCTTATCGTGCTATCCACAAAGACTTGAATATCTTTCGGTGATGTTAGGATCACGGAATGACATATGAAAGTAACTAGATATTTCTTCTATACACGTAGAGGGTCTTGACAAAGATTATTGTTAGCGTTCATCATGCAAGTATTCAATGACGTCGGTGGATAGTAACGGTAAAGTAACTTGTAAAACGAACAATATTACAGGTACGTTACAATTTTCCACCAAATGTGCAATGAACACAACTTCGTATATATACTAATAACACGTTGGAATTGACCTAAACATACCAGATAAATCAACGGCTATATTTACTCGACGATATTGACTAAATGAATAAAGGTCGGAAAAACAAGGTAAACACCTGGTTAACCATATGCAGATGATATGTGATCAGTAATCAGTAAAGAAGGTGCACATCAATATAATATACACGCTTTGCATGTAGTTAGGTTTGTAAGGTCATGCAAGGTATAATCAACAGCTAGTCCTACATCACACTTAGTAGTATCTAGCATACCGTTCCTAAAATATACGTCATAACGGACATTAAAGGGATTGGTTATTAATATGACATTCACTGTGAAAGATCGGTAAAACCGCTCATTTTTCGTACAAGTTAACGATTAAAATTGTACGGCCAAGACTTTGTAATACACATGATTTAAAGTTGATTTGATGCAATACAATTTGACACAAGTTACAAAACGGAGTCCAAATTCTAGGCCGATCATACAAAGGAGGAGCACATATGAATTAGAATTAGAAATAAAAAAAGAACATTCAGGACATCTTAGTACAAGTAATTATCATGAAAGGCATTTTATTACTATTGCATTAACGGGTCGCCTTGGGAACAACATGTTTCAGATGGCAGCATTGATGAGTTGTACCAATCGATTAAATTTCACCACTTTTTTTCCTCCTAATGAGATCCTCAATTCATATTTTCTCGTTCCTATAACAAGTGATATAACATTGACAAATGGGAAAATATTTTTGGAACAAATGTACGCAAAATACGATAGTAATATTGAATGTATCGATACAAATTATAACTGGACTCTATTGGGATATTACCAGTCTTGGAAATATTTTTACAAAGACGAAAACTTGATTCGAAGGTCATTCGAATTCAGGCCAAATGTATCTAAAGCAGCTCGTCAGTTTGTGGATGGTTTTAAAGAAAAACATAAAACGATTGTTGGCATTCATGTTCGTAGAGGAGATTTCACAATACAGGAAAAGGAAATGTTGGGTTATACCACTGTTCCAGTTAGATACTTAAATAAATCGATGAATTATTTCAGAAATAAATATAATGATACTTTCCTTGTTATCTGTAGTGATGAGATATCATGGTGCAAGGAAAATATTAGAGGAAATAATGACACTGCCTTTAGCAACTTTGATAACAAAGGAACTGTAATTGCGATGCTGTCTTTTTGCGATCACATAATAATTACGTCAGGAACGTTTGGTTGGTGGGGAGCATGGCTTGCAGGAGGAGATGTTGTTTATTTCAAAGGATTCCCTAGACCAGGTAGTATCACTAGTATCACTGACCAAGGCATGTCTCGCGAAGACTACTATCCACATGAATGGATTGGAATGGACTGATATATATTTCATCAGAGTGTAATCTTTGGTTACTTTCAAATCTATATTGTTACAAAGCAATTATGGTCCGATGTTTTGGGCACGTCTAGTATATTTACTTTTATCAAATAATTTCAACTTTTTCATGGATTTCACAGGGTGGATGATAAATCAATACAATTCGATAATAAATAAAATGTTTAGTCATTTATTATCGAATTTAATTGATTATATGACCGTACAATTCCATGTGTGTCAGCTGGATAAGAAGACATTTATGTTCACTAGTAGGTTTTGAATACCTTATGCGTACAGTCAAACAAGGCACTTTTCAATGTACATGTTACAATTTTACAGCTAACTAAATACACATTTTACATTAATTTATTTGCTTTCTAAATCATGCGTTCTGAAATGCCACTTTTATAAAGGATATTACAAAACGCATTTTTGTGACTCGTTCACAGACATATAGATGAGGTGTACAAGTTATTGTCAGAAATAAAGTTAATGGAAACCATGCTTTTATGTTTTAACGTTGTTTGATCAGACTGTAAATTGAATGTGCATGCGCCAGTCTATTCTTTCAGACATCGATATAGTCGAGACGATGATACTGAGTGAAAACATATAAATCCTTAGGTCAGGCGTGCAAGTATTACAAAGCAAAATTATATTGATACATTATTAAAACAAAGACACACATTGTGTTTGACGCTAGCCACTTTCTTGACTTTGTATTGAACATAAATTATATCAGCGAACAAAACAGTTGCTATGAATTGCAGCATAACGTAACTATTTGAACAAGTCTATATTTTCGGAAGTCTTTCGTGATAAACCATAAATGTCAAAACACCAAGATTCCATTCATGTTGTCACAGAATTAGGCGAAAATTTAATTTATTTTCTAATTGATTTACAAACTAATCTCACCATTTTCTTTGTTTCGTCGTACATGCATTACCTGGGGTGAATAAGTGGTTTTATCCAAGGTAAGCGGCGTGTAACGATTTGCATGTGCCTTACTTTGAATTACATGAAATCCGGAACATTTAGATTCACAGGGTGCACGGTAATCTTGCCGTGATTTCTGCTCACCTATTTGAGGGTATATAAGGCAGAATATTTTATGATCAATATTACGGGACCTAAAGTATATAATCACAGGATAGATAGCTCGTCTTTCAATCTCCAGCCAAAGGGGTGAGTGTTAAATTTATATTTCGTTTTATTGTGAATTTTATTCAGTTTATCGTTTCATATAATGATGCCTTTATTACAATGCAGATTTTAAACGTGGAATATTAGGAATTACTAGTCAATATTAGACTTTAAATGCAATAGCGTAATCTAAGGTTTAGATTATTTTTTGAGACAACTATTATTAGTCTGGTTTCTTTATTGTAGCTGATAACGCATCTGATAACATCGTTGATAACATCTCTGATAACGCATCTGATAGCATCTCTGATAACGCATCTGATAACATCGTTGATAATGTCTTTGAGATCGTAGCTGATTTTGTAGATGATTTATTGCGGAACATCTCTGATAGCATCTCTGATAACGTCGGCTGATAACATCTCTGAGATCGTAGCTGAAATTGTTGCTGATTTATTGTGAGTTCGAATTGAAGTATCTGACTGTCTGTCTGTCGAATTGTCTGTTCATCTACATCTGTCGTGACGTGTAAATATCCGGAAATCTAGAAGTCCGAGTGTCGGAGCTGTCTAGAGTTGTAAACATCCGGGGCGACATCTAGGGTATTGAGGAACGTTGGTTCTAGTAGATGTTGTATGCTGTCTGTACGTATAACTGTGGTGGATCCGTGAAGGGCAAACGGCCGATAAAAGTATTGGTCAACCCTAGGCATTCGGGGAAACTGGGCGGCGATTTAACAGGTGGTGAATCGTACGGTTATACAGGGTCCAGACACATGTGTGTGTTGCAATTGTAGTACAGTTGAATACATTGTTGTATTTACATGGTTATTTCAGATCACAATAGTATTTCAAGGGATTGCATGAATCTCAATAAAAGCTAGCAACTTGATTGAATACATGTATATGTTCGTGCTAGTTGTCGCAACCCATACGTGCGATAGTATAGTTTGATGCTTGTGTTTATTATCGTAATTTATACTTGCATTAATATAACTTTTGTAAAGGTTCCTTGGATCTGTGTATAGTCCAGGAGATTCCTTTGTATCTGTGTTTTATTTTGTATTTATATTTCATTTATTCATGTATTGTGAATGGTTGTGAGTGTAATTGTGGGTTGAAAGCATGAGTTATTGTGTTGATACATCATTATTTTTCATTAATAATTTATTCATAAATTTATATTTTCTTTCACATATTGTGTTTGTGTTGTTCATTTAATCCACCATCCTCTCGGTAACAATTATGTTACAATGGTGTCAGAAGTGGGATCGCTGGATTAAGTGAACTGTCAATCATTTTTGTGAAAGTTTACATTTAATGTTTATATTTGAGCGTGACCTTCATGACAAGATAATACTCACGTTGGAGTTTATTTTTGTTTAGTTTATCTAGGTCCGTGTGTCCAGTATAAACGTATTTTAAAGCATTGGTTTGGTTACCTTTATCAGGAAGATAAGGTCAGCCTGTGGTATATATATATATATTTATATTTATATTACAATTTGTCATGTCATCCCTTAAGGACTTGGTTGCCTTAGGCAAAGATTTTGGATATGAAGTTGAAAGTTTTAGGAAATTTATTCAGGAAGAACAAGACCGGGAAAGGGAAGAAAGGGTAAGGTCACGGGAATTAGAAAGTGAAGCCGATGAAAGGAAATGTGCCTTTGAAAGAGAAAAGATAGAATTTGAGAAGGATAAGATAGAATTAGAGAAGCAGGCCGAAAGGGAAAAGATAGAATTAGAGAAGCAGGCCGAAATGGAAAAGATAGAATTTAGAGAAGCAGGCCGAAAGGGAAAAGATAGAATTAGAGAAGCAGGCCGAAAAGGAGAGGATAGGATGGGAAATGGAAGCGGATGGAAAGCGAATAGAGTTAGAAGAAAAAGCAAAGCAACGGGATCATGAGCGTAAGGTAGAATTAGCGACATCTGGAAGAGAACACGATTCTGCCTTTAGCAAACTAAGGGGCCCCAAAT
The DNA here is from genome assembly GCA_029339505.1 of Unio delphinus. NCBI lineage: Eukaryota > Metazoa > Mollusca > Bivalvia > Unionida > Unionidae > Unio > Unio delphinus. The sequence goes on from JAQISU010000131.1 coordinate 4,276,049, forward strand.
AACCTCCCTTTGACGATGAAAAAGATAACATGAATAGTTATCTTCATCGCTTTGAGCGGTATGCCGGAAACCAGAAGTGGAGTCAAAATGACTGGGCATTGCATCTTAGTGCTCTATTAAAGGGTAAAGCACTGGATGTATACTCGCGACTTCCGAGAGACGATGTGTTTAAGTACGACGTCCTAAAGGAAGCACTTCTCAAAAGGTACGAGCTCACTGAACAGGGTTTTCGTAAAAAGTTCAGGTATAGCAAGCCCGATAAAGGAGAAACCTTTGGTCAGTTCACCGTTAGAATTGCAAACTATTTTGAGCGGTGGATTGAATGCGGCAGAGCGGTGAAAACGTTTGAAGGGTTGACTGATTTCTTGCTCAGAGATCAATTATTTAATACAGTTGGGCGAGAATTAGATCAATTTCTGAAGGAGAAAGTCTTCACAAACGTAAAAGATATGGCTAAGCAAGCCGATTTCTTTGCAGAAGCTCATGGGGGAACCCAGAACGTGGTTTTAAAAGATTTTAAGTCTGGAAACCAGTCTGTGAGACCTATGCCTAGGGAGCTTGTAAAATCAGCTGAGGTAAATAGGTCAGTTAGGAATCCAGTTATTCAGCGTGTGCAATGTTTCTTGTGTAATGCATGGGGTCATGTTCAAAAAGACTGTCTTAAAAGAAAGGGACTTGTAAATAAGGTAGCTGTGGCTATACAAAGTAAAGGTATATATGATAACATCGTACAGATAGAACCTTGTATTCATTCGCTTGGCACGTGTCTATTTCCCGAAGCGCGTGTACCAACCGCGAGAGGGTTTGTCAACGGTCGAGAAGTCGTAGTATTACGTGACACTGGTTGCACTGGCGTAGTGATCAAACGTAGTCTCGTGCAGGATAACCAAATGCTCGGGTGGGAGTCCCCATGTATGTTACTTGATCAGACGATCGGTCGCATTCCCGTAGCAAGAATCACGGTAAAAACACCTTTCCTAACGGGAACTGTTGATGCCCTTTGTATGGAAAACCCTATTTAGGATCTGACGATCGGTAATGTTGAAGGTTCCCGTCTTCCAACCATGACCGATTTTAAAATACCTTTAGCTCAGGCAGTCGAAACGCGAGCGCAAACACGGCGAGAGAAAACCGCGTTTCATAAATTAATAGTCCCTGAATCGATCTCAGGAATTTCGCGTGATGATTTCAAATAAGAACAAGAACGTGATGATTCCATCAAAACAATTGTTGAGAAAATCACGTCCGCGCGATTAAACACTGCAAGCATGGCAGTAGCTCGAGATTCGTACGCAAGAACGGATTAATTCATAAGGAGTTTAGCGCTCGGGAGGGTAAGAAATATTGGCAAGTGGTCGTACCCCAGAGATATAGATCTCAAGTACTTAGGGTGGCGCATGAGTCAAGCATGGCAGTACACCTAGTTAAGGCTAAGACCACTAGCAGGGTAGTCGCTGAATTCTACTGGCCAGGTGTTGATGGCGATGTCACACGGTTCTGTAGGTCATGCGACGTATGTCAGAAAACCGTATGTAAGGGACGGTTCACAAGGGTGCCCTTAGGACAGATGCCATTAATAGATACACCGTTTAAAAGAGTGGCAGTAGATATTGTAGGACCAATACACCCGGTTACCGAAAGAAAGAATCGGTATATTCTTACTCTGGTTGATTACACGACCAGATACCCCGAAGCCGTAGCGTTACCAACTATTGAAACGGAAAGGGTAGCTGAAGCATTAGTTGATATCTTCAGTAGGGTAGGGGTGCCAGAAGAAATCCTCACTGATTGTGGTGCCCAATTCACCTCTGACCTCATGGCTGAAATAAGTAGGCTGTTATCCATCAAACAGCTAAACACTACCCCATACCATCCGATGTGCAATCAACTGGTAGAGAAGTTTAATGGTACCCTGAAAAGCATGCTGCGAAAGATGTGCGCGGAACGTCCGCAAGACTGGGACCGTTATTTAAACGCTGTTCTATTCGCGTATCGTGAAGTACCGCAGGAAAGTTTAGGGTTCTCACCCTTCGAACTGTTGTACGGTAGGACAGTTCGAGGCCCGATGCGGATACTACGCGAACTATGGACTGGTGATGTCGCAAACGAGGAAATAAAAACAACTTACCAGTACGTGTTAGATCTAAGAAATAAACTTTAGAGTACATGCCAGATGGCACGTGACGAATTAATTAAATCAGGGCGCAGATATGCCAAGTTTTACAACCGCAGAGCGCGAAATAGGAAATTTCTTGTGGGAGATCAGGTTCTATTGCTTCTTCCAGGTAGTTCAAATAAGTTATTAGTCCAGTGGAAAGGTCCATATGAAGTTAAGGAGGTAAAAGGTGACATGGACTATAAAATTGACATGGACGGTAAATTAAAGACATTCCATGCTAACATGCTCAAGTTGTATATCAAGAGACAGAGCGACAATGTTGAAAAGGGGGTCTTAAATGTCATTTGTACGGCAGTCGTAGACGATGATGAAGCTGATTCGAATATCGAGGGTTCCCTTTAATGTCCCTTGGGAGTTGCGGGGGAAGGGATAGATAAAGTCGATGTGAGTGCGGAGTTGACGAAAGACCAGCGTCAACAGATTAATGCGCTCTTGGCTAAACACTCTTATGTATTCACAGATAGACCAGGTTGTACAACTTTGTTGGACCTCAAAATTAAGCTGAATACGTCTGACCCTATTCGAATCAAGGGATATCCGGTGCCATACAACGCACGTGAAGCTGTGGACGAAGAGGTGGGTAAAATGTTTGATCTGGGGGTGATTGAACCCTCCAACTCGCCATATTCTTCTCCAGTAGTGCTAGTCAGGAAAAAGGACGGGACGAACCGATTCTGCACTGATTTTCGGCAGTTAAATAAAATCACTGTGTTCGATGCAGAACCAATGCCAGATATGGAGGGTCTATGTGCGAAGTTGTCGGGAAACCGATGGATTTCCAAATTGGATATGTCCAAGGGATATTGGCAGGTTCCCATTGTTCCAAGAGTCCCGAACTTTGACAGCATTTGCAACCCAGAAAGGACTGTATCAATTCAAAGTGATGCCATTCGGGTTAGATCTAAGAAATAAACTTGAGAGTACATGCCAGATGGCACGTGACGAATTAATTAAATTGGGGCGCAGATATGCCAAGTATTACAACCGCAGAGCGCGAAATAGGAAATTTCTTGTGGGAGATCAGGTTCTATTGCTTCTTCCAGGGAGTTCAAATAAGTTATTAGTCCAGTGGAAAGGTCCATATGAAGTTAAGGAGGTAAAAGGTGACATGGACTATAAAATTGACATGGACGGTAATTTAAAGACATTCCATGCTAACATGCTCAAGTTGTATATCAAGAGACAGAGCGACAATGTTGAAAAGGGGGTCTTAAATGTCATTTGTACGGCAGTCTTAGACGATGATGAAGCTGATTCGAATATGGAGGGTTCCCTTGAATGTCCCTTGGGAGGTGCGGGGGAAGGGATAGATAAAGTCGATGTGAGTGCGGAGTTGACGAAAGACCAGCGTCAACAGATTAATGCGCTCTTGGCTAAACACTCTTATGTATTCATATATAGACCAGGTTGTACAACTTTGTTGGACCTCAAAATTAAGCTGAATACGTCTGACCCTATTTGAATCAAGGGATATCCGGTGCCATACAACGCACGTGAAGCTGTGGACGAAGAGGTGGGTAAAATGTTGGATCTGGGGGTGATTGAACCCTCCAACTCGCCATATTCTTCTCCAGTAGTGCTAGTCAGGAAAAAGGACAGGACGAACCGATTCTGCACTGATTTTCGGCAGTTAAATAAAATCACTGTGTTCGATGCAGAACCAATGCCAGATATGGAGGGTCTATGTGCGAAGTTGTCGGGAAACCGATGGATTTCCAAATTGGATATGTCCTAGGGATATTGGCAGGTTCCCATTGTCCCAGAGTCCCGAACTTTGACAGCATTTGCAACCCAGAAAGGACTGTATCAATTCAAAGTGATGCCATTCGGGTTAGATCTAAGAAATAAACTTGAGAGTACATGCCAGATGGCACGTGACGAATTAATTAAATCGGGGCGCAGATATGCCAAGTATTACAACCGCAGAGCGCGAAATAGGAAATTTCTTGTGGGAGATCAGGTTCTATTGCTTCTTCCAACGAGTTCAAATAAGTTATTAGTCCAGTGGAAAGGTCCATATGAAATTAAGGAGGTAAAAGGTGACATGGACTATAAAATTGACATGGACGGTAATTTAAAGACATTCCATGCTAACATGCTCAAGTTGTATATCAAGAGACAGAGCGACAATGTTGAAAAGGGGGTCTTAAATGTCGTTTGTACGGCAGTCGTAGACGATGATGAAGCTGATTCGAATATCGAGGGTTCCCTTGAATGTCCCTTGGGAGTTGCGGGGGAAGGGATAGATAAAGTCGATGTGAGTACGGAGTTGACGAAAGACCAGCGTCAACAGATTAATGCGCTCTTGGCTAAACACTCTTATGTATTCACAGATAGACCAGGTTGTACAACTTTGTTGGACCTCAAAATTAAGCTGAATACGTCTGACCCTATTCGAATCAAGGGATATCCGGTGCCATACAACGCACGTGAAGCTGTGGACGAAGAGGTGGGTAAAATGTTGGATCTGGGGGTGATTGAACCCTCCAACTCGCCATATTCTTCTCCAGTAGTGCTAGTCAGGAAAAAGGACAGGACGAACCGATTCTGCACTGATTTTCGGCAGTTAAATAAAATCACTGTGTTCGATGCAGAACCAATGCCAGATATGGAGGGTCTATTTGCGAAGTTGTCGGGAAACCGATGGATTTCCAAATTGGATCTGTCCAAGGGATATTGGCAGGTTCCCATTGTTCCAGAGTCCCGAACTTTGACAGCATTTGCGACCCAGAAAGGACTGTATCAATTCAAAGTGATGCCATTTTGGTTAGTTGGAGCCAGCGCCACCTGTTGTCGTTTGATGCGTAAGTTGCTTAAAGGTTTAGCAAACGTTGATAGCTTTGTAGACGACATATTCGTGTACACGAATACTTGGAGTGAGCACGTGTCCGTCCTGAGCGAGCTCTTCAATAGACTCCGCAGAGCGAACCTCACAGTGAGACCCACTAAATGCAGTATTGGTTATACAGATTTAGATTGTTTGGGTGATAGGGTCAGCGGTATGGGTCAGTTAAAATCTCATCCCAAGCAAGTTGAAGCAATTAGAGACACACCAAAGCCAACCAACAAAACCCAGGTAAGATCATTTCTAGGTCTAGTAGATTTTTATAGAAAGTTTATACCGAACTTTGCAGCCATTGCTAGCCTGCTGTCTGATTTGACCGAGAAGGGGCAACCAAACAAAGTTGAATGGGGACCGCCACAAGCTAAAGCATTTTGTGCTCTGAAAGAGAAACTGGTTAGTGCACCTATATTAAAATTGCCAGATGACAGCAAACCGTTTATTCTAAGAACAGATGCTTCTGAAACTGGGTTGGGGCAGTTTTACTGCAGGAGCAAGACAACAGTAAGTTACCCGTAGCTTACTCGAGTAGGAAATTGCTACCCAGGGAGAAGAATTATTCCGTCATAGAAAAGGAATGTTTGGCCTTAGTATGGGGAATTGGGAAGTATCACGCATATCTATTTGGGAGAGATTTCGTTCTCGAGACTGATCACCAACCCCTACTGTATTTAAACAAGGTCAAGGTCGCTAACGTTCGGTTGATGCGTTGGGCGCTAACACTACAACCTTATCGTTTCCGTGTAGAAGCAATAAGGGGAGTTGAAAATATAGGAGCAGACTACTTGAGTAGGGCATGACGGGAAATTTGTAAGAATTTGCCCAGTAATAAAATCCAGTTTGTAGTATAACCAGTGTAAATGTTGTAAGATATCATCAGTAGTTATTTTTCTTCTATTCTGTGTTAGTTTTAAAAATGTGTACATTTTTATTCTTAGGGGGGAGGTATTGTCACAGAATTAGGCGAAAATTTAATTTATTTTCTAATTGATTTACAAACTAATCTCACCATTTTCTTTGTTTCGTCGTACATGCATTACCTGGGGTGAATAAGTGGTTTTATCCAAGGTAAGCGGCGTGTAACGATTTGCATGTGCCTTACTTTGACTTACCTGAAATCCGGAACATTTAGATTCACAGGGTGCACGGTAATCTTGCCGTGATTTCTGCTCACCTATTTGAGGGTATATAAGGCAGAATATTTTATGATCAATATTACGGGACCTAAAGTATATAATCACAGGATAGATAGCTCGTCTTTCAATCTCCAGCCAAAGGGGTGAGTGTTAAATTTATATTTCGTTTTATTGTGAATTTTTTTCAGTTTATCATTTCATATAATGATGCCTTTATTGCAATGCAGATTTTAAACTTGGAATATTTGGAGTTATTAGTCACTATTAGACTTTAAATGCAATAGCGTAATCTAAGGCTTAGATTATTTTTTGAGACAACTATTATTAGTCTGGTTTCTTTATTGTAGCTGATAACGCATCTGATAACATCGTTGATAACATCTCTGATAACGCATCTGATAGCATCTCTGATAACGCATCTGATAACATCGTTGATAACGTCTTTGAGATCGTAGCTGATTTTGTAGATGATTTATTGCGGAACATCTCTGATAGCATCTCTGATGACGTCGGCTGATAACATCTCTGAGATCGTAGCTGAAATTGTTGCTGATTTATTGTGAATTCGAATTGAAGTATCTGACTGTCTGTCTGTCGAATTGTCTGTTCGTCTACATCTGTCGTGACGTGTAAATATCCGGAAATCTAGAAGTCCGAGTGTCGGAGCTGTTTAGAGTTGTAAACATCCGGGGCGACATCTAGGGTATTGAGGAACGTTGGTTCTAGTAGATGTTGTATGCTGTCTGTACGTATAACTGTGGTGGATCCGTGAAGGGCAAACGGCCGATAAAAGTATTGGTCAACCCTAGGTATTCGGGGAAACTGGGTGGCGATTCAACAGGTGGTGAATCGTACGGTTATACAGGGTCCAGACACATGTGTGTGTTGCAATTGTAGTACAATTGAATACATTGTTGTATTTACATGGTTATTTCAGATCACAATAGTATTTCAAGGGATTGCATGAATCTCAATAAAAGCTAGCAACTTGATTGAATACATGTATATGTTCGTGCTAGTTGTCGCAATCCATACGTGCGATAGTATAGTTTGATGCTTGTGTTTATTATCGTAATTTATACTGCGTTAATATAACTTTTGTAAAGGTTCCTTGGATCTGTTTATAGTCCAGGAGATTCCTTTGTACCTGTGTTTTATTTTGTATTAATATTTCATTTATTCATGTATTGTGAATGGTTGTGAATGTAATTGTGGGTTGAAAGAATGAGTAATTGTGTTGATACATCATTATTTTTCATTAATAATTTTTTTTATAAATTTATATTTTCTTTCACATATTGTGTTTCTGTTGTTCATTTAATCCACCATCCTCTCGGTAACAATTCTGTTACACATGTTTTCAATCTTAAACAGTCAGTTAACCAACCTACCCATAAACATGGTCACATTTTAGACTGGTTTCTTTGAAGACCTGATGATAATATTCTGAAATATACCCTTGTATCCCGGGAACTTGCATCGGATCACCTCTGCATTGTATGCCATGTCAACGTATCAGTCCGTAACCCTCCACCTCTATTTGCTATTAAGAGAAACCTCCATATGATAAATAGAACCAAATTCATGCATGACATCAAAGAAAACCTAATAACGTTCTTACATCTAACAGCGGAACAACTTGATAACTGCCTGCGTTCATTGCTTGATAAACATTCCCGAGCCACCAAATGCAGAGTATCAATAAAAAAAAGTTTTCTCCATGGTATAATAGTGTTAGCGACTAGCTTCGCACTGCTGAAAGACATCACCGAAAAGCAGAGAGGCTATGGATTTCCACCAAACTCACTATTCATAAAGAACTTTACGATGCCGCTAAGAAGAATGTCCCAAACGTAGTCCATTTAGCAAAATCATCCCACTACAGTACTAAGATCATGGAGGGTTCCAGCTGCAAGGAACAAATGTACACCATTTCCAACAACTTTCTCTCCAATACACCTACCAGAGCAATTTGCAAATTTCTTCGATGACCAGGTAGATACCATTAGAGATTCGCTTGTCAGCACAATTTCAACTGATTCGTCACCATACAGGTATGATGCAGAATTTCAGCGACAACCGTTAGGAGCATTGGAACCTGTTTCTATTGATTTAGTACGGACAATCGTGATGAAAGAGGCACCTAAGTCTTGTGAGCTAGATCCATTTCCGACATCACTCCTGCTTGAGTGATTAGACCCAATCTCTCTCTCATCAGGGGAAATCCCATCATTTTTCAAAACTGCCATCGTAAAGCCACTGCTGAAGAAACCAACACTGGACCATAACGATTTAAATAACTACCTCCCAGTTTCTAATGTCCCATTCATATCAAAAAATCTTTGAAACGGTTGTTCTAACTCAACTTATATCTCATTTGAATTCCAACAGTATTTTTAGCAATGTAGAATTTGCATATCGCCCTTGCCACAGTAGGGAAACTACTCTTCTGAAAGTATTTAGTGACATTCTGTCTGCTTTGGAAAGGGGAAAGATTACAGTCCTCATCGTCCTGGATTTATCTGCAGCATTAGACACAATAGACAATGATATATTACTTCAGCGTCTTCAGCATGTATTTGGCATTCAGAATATAGCCTTACAGTGGTTCAAGTCCTACTTAGTCAAGAGGACACAAATTTTATCTGCAAATGGAATACACTCCAGCCCAATTGACGTATGGTGTGGTGTTCCACAGTGATCTGTTCATGGACCTGTTCTCTTCATTCTGTATACTCAGCCGCCGCTCTCAAGTGTCCTAGATCATCACCCAGGGTCGCACCAATTGTATGCTGATGACACCCAAATATACAAATCCAGCCACCCTACTGAAGTTGATGCTATCATTTATGGAGTAGAGAAGTGCATTTCTGATGTGAAATCATAGATGACATGTAACAAGCTGCAGATGAATGATGATAAATCTAAGGCTATTCTGATCACAACATAAAGTCTTTCTCATTCACATCCGTTACCTCAGACAATAAATATCAGCAACATCAACATTAAATTCTCACAATCAGTACGGAACCTAGGCGTTACTCTAGACAGTATTCTCACATTCCACCAACATGTCATGAACATATGCAAGGACGTATATCTGGAATTGAGATGCATCAGTTCCATTCGAAAATATCTTTCAGTTGATGGCACTAAAACACTTGTTTTCATTAGTACTTTCAATACTGGACTAGTGTAACTCAATTCTGTCTGGTTCGTCAAAATATTTACTCCAGAAACATCAAAAAGTTCAAAACACATCTGAACGGATCATCTTTAGAGTACCTCGATCAGAGTACACCTCACCACTGCTCTCTACCCTACAATGGCTGTCAATTCGATACAGAATCAAACACAAAATGTGTTCTCCCTGGTATGTTTCACTGACGGACTCCAGTTCAACATACCTATCCAGCCTAACCCATGTGTACACACCAGCTAGATCCTTACGCTCTTATCTTACACGCTTAATCGTATACTCATTGTTCCCAAGGTGAAAACAATGTCATATGGACAACGTTCGTTTGCAAACCAGTGCCCGGCGATGTGGAACGAATTTCCCATTGAAATTAGACACAACGGTCCCTTTTAAGAGTGCTCTTAAGACTCACCTGTTTCGATTGCAGGGACAAACTTAGCAATCTAATCATATTTTGTATTTTATATGTTTCAGTATGTTTTATGTTTTCCAATTTCATTGTTTTTGTCATTTTTTGGTCTGTTGTGTAGTCATATCATTGATGGTTTAAAGAGCTCAGAGCATCGAAAGATTAGGCGCTATACAAAGTTCTCATTATTATTATTATTATTATTATTATTATTATTATTATTATTATTTCTCCACTGGCGTGATTTATTTTACTTCTGTTTAGTAACTTCTTACATGGTACCTGCCTGATCATGCGTACAAAATGCATTACATCCCGGTTGGGTTAGTCATTATTGAGATTACCTTATTAGAACTGCCATAGTCAGGTTGATTATAGACATGTATGTTATTCCAGCATTAATATATGCTATGCAAGGACTGTAACCTTACATTGTGGGTATGTGAGAAGATTTGCAGGTAGCTACTCGTGAGTCAATGGCTCCTTTTGGAGTTTTCATGGGCTTTCCATCCACCATAAATAAAACGGCCATGTTTAGCCTATCTTGTGCTGTAAAATGGCGTTAAACCGTATGACAACAACAACATTAACAATAACGACACTGGATCGCACTAAAAGTGTACACGATCTGTTGCACACAAGGGTTATCAACAAATAACTTGACACATAATATATTGATTTATGTACTGCAACAACTAGTGCAAAAGTCTTATCCAATAACTGTAATATTAATATTATAGGTTACAAAATCCCCACAAAGAGCCTAGTTCAACAACAGCTGCAATTTAGATATGCACATGTAATGAGAAAGAGAAGACAAATAATGAATCAGAAAAAGCACGCCTCTATGAATATCTGTCACTGAGACGTTTTCAAATATATTTTACTAACATCTATCGGATAATCTGGTGAGCACAATGATCAAACAACATAGTGTGACCTAAAGGAGACCTACATTGTTGTAGCAACGTTTAAATCAGTTCTCATGAAGACTTTGAGGAAAATATTTTAAGAAAATATATTTAATCTAAATGAAATCCGTTAGTGTCTAAGATTAGAGAGGGGACGCAGGACTGGATAGACTGAATAAAGAAATAATGGATGCGTCTATTCATGTAATGTTCAAATACCAATAAAGAACTAGGATGTGTAAGAGTTAAGGTGCAAATACTACCTGGCAAATCATATGGATTCAATTAAGAAAGAATACTAAAAAAGCCGATTTACATCCATGACGTTCATCATATGACAACAAAGTTAAAAGACAGGATGTAGAGAAAACAAACTAACGCGTGATTAAAGGTAAATTACCGAACAAAACAACACAAAAATACATAGGTCAGTGGTTGTTGAGGAACAAATTACATACAAATACACCTTAATTTTGAATTATAATACGTCTATAAAAAACGGATTGTATTCCTAAACCGCAGACTAAACAAAATACAACACTTAAGCAAAACGCGTGAGAACATCATGTAAAAGAAATAACACCAACCCACCCCTTCGCCAAAAAAAGTACAATATGTGACAAGAAAAAGGTATTGTAGAATATATCCAATGTATAACACTTCAATGTTTTATATGAAGTGCATAAGGGGACGCGCATGCGATTATATTTATTTGTGGCAATATTTCTCGTACATAACTATCTCTGCCTATGTCCTCAAAGGTTTATTTCATTGGC